>JADLZL010001875.1:0-174109 GCA_015844335.1 Chrysopogon serrulatus
GAACGGCCGCGTTGAGGTCATCGCCAACGACCAGGGCGAGCGCCTCACGCCGTCCGTCGTGGCCTTCATCGGCAACGAGATCCTCGTCGGCGACGCCGCCGTGAACCAGGCATCCTCGAATCCCACCAACACCATCTTCGGTGAGAACCACTAGCTCTTTGTTCAAACTTGAACTGTTGTTTCTCAAATCTTGGGGAAAAGGGGAGTAGTCTTGTATAGATTCTACGTGACTCTTTGGTAGTTTGGTTCCCCAAGAACCCTATCAAATGTTCCGGTCATGCAAACCCTTTCACAAATACAAGTAGTACATTTCAAGTTGATATACTCCAGAGCATTTGAAGTTGATCTAGTAGGATATATCATCTCAGCATTTTCTTTCTTGAACTGCAACCGAGTCAGTAGATAAAGTTCCATTAGTAGACTAAGCTTTTTACTCCGTAGAGAACATAGAAATCAGAAAATTATGATTCAGAATGCATGTCCGGAGCTATATTTTAGTGCGAGCGTGGGCTAATACCTGCAGGCTCCAGGTGTAGCAAATCAGTTATTATTGTCTATATATAAGAGATTTTTCTTTTGTTGTTTTTTTAAAAGAAATGGGAGGACCTGCAAAATCAAATACTGAAGCAAAGCTACTGATTTTTGTATGGTTCCCTCGCCTAAATATGTGTGTTTTACAGAAGTGAAGCGACTGATCGGCCGCCGATTCAGTGAGGACTCTGTGCAGAATGACATCAGGCCGTGGCCTTTCAGAGTCATCGCAGGACGCGATGACCATCCAATGATCGTGGTGCACTATCAAGGCAAGGGAGAGGCAGTTCGCACCTGAGCAGATTTTGGCGATGGTGCTGATCAAACTTAAGAAGACCGCTGAGGCATACCTTGGCAGGATGGTCAAGAACGCCGTCATTACTGTGCCAGCATACTTCAACAACTCCCAGCGACAGGCCACCATAGATGCTGGCACCATCGCTGGCCTGAATGTCATGCAGATCATCGTCGAGCCCACTGCCGCGGCCATTGCCTATGGTCTTCACAGCATGCCCGTCAGCAGTGGAGGGAGGACGGTGCTTGTCTTTGATCTTGGCGGTGGTACCTTGGATGTCTCCCTACTAAATATTGATCCAGGCAAGGAACTTGATATGGCTATCTTTGATGTGAAAGCCATCGCTGGGGACACTCATCTTGGAGGTGCAGATTTCGACAACCAGATGGTGGATTACTTTGTTCGGGAATTCATTAAGAAACACAAGACAAATGGGCATCAGAAGCAACCTGAAGGCTATGCGGCGGTTTAAGACTGCCTGTGAGGGTGCGAAGAGGATGCTGTCATCGACGACACGCACCACCATTGAGGTCGACGCCTTGCATAGCGGCATTGACTTCAATGAGATCATCACCCGCAGGAGCTTTGAGAAGATCAGCAAGGAACTCTTCCGCAAGTGCTTGAAGGCTCTTGACAAGTGCTTGCACGATGCCGAGATGGACAAAAGCAGCGTCGACGATGTCGTCCTAGCAGGAGGCTCCACTCGCCTTCCAAAGGTGCAGAACATGCTCGGGGACTTCTTCGATGGGAAGGAGCTCCGGCGGACAATCAATCCCGAGGAAGCCGTTGCCTTTGGAGCCGCCATTGGCGCTGCCAATCTCAGTAGCGAGTCTAATGGTAAGAAGGCGCCAGACCTGCTGCTGCTGGACGTAACACCACTCTCACTCGGAGTTGAGGTGGACATTGGTAACATGACGGTGCTGATCCCGAGGAACACCGCCTTTCCCACCAGAAAGGAGGAAGTCTTCACGACCTACTATGACAATCAGGACGCAGTGATCGTCAATGTGTATGAGGGCGAAAACATGAGGTCCAAGGACAACAATCTGCTCGGCAAGTTCGAGCTCGCTGGCATCACCCTGGCGCCGAGTGGCGAGCCTGACATCCATGTCACCTTCGACATCGATGTGAACGGCATCCTGAACGTGTCAGCCGAGGACAAGACAACGGGGTCGAGGAACAGCATCACCATAACAAATGAAAATGTCGGACTGAGCAAGGAGGAGATCGAAGGCATGACACGGGAGGCCAAGAATTACAAGGGGACGTAGAGGAGCAAATGATGGGGGCCCCAAAGCTGCCGTGACAACTTTTGTATCAGGGTTTCAGAATTGATTTTGCAAATCCTATCATTGAGTAGCCCTGTTTGGATCTTTTGGTTTTAGATGCTGCTAACTTTTAGTAACTACTAGCAACCTTTCCCCTACTAATAGATGCTAATAGATCCGTAGGTGAAAAATGTGGTCTATCAGGCTATCAGCACTCCTGTTTGGATCCATTGTACTTAATTTATATGAATGACAGGATGAATATGAACCATCTAGTACTCAGTATGGAATAAAGCCTGGATAGTGCTTTGTTCTGACCCTGCTTTGAACAAAGGCTGAAGATACCACCTTGCTAAAAGGTACAAGCACAATGCGCTCGCTGAAACCATTTGTAACCGTTCTAGACAGAACTGAGACAGCTTGTGTCGTCTTCGTTGAAATGTGCGTCTCTCAAGGGCTCAAGAACTTTACCCAGATGAGTAACATTCATGCTAGTCCAACACCCAGTGGCGGCTGCAGAACCAATTTCATTTGTAGTGTTAATGTGTAAACCGCCAGCAAGTCATGGAGGAATCTGAAATCTACAGCAGCAAGTAAAGCTAAATCCGCATCACTGTATATGAGTAACAGAGAACACAGTGAGTGTTAACTGTGAAATAAATCAAAAGGTAACTTTGATTACTTTCGCTGCTCTTCATAGATGAAGGCCATTGATGAGCACTTTGAGTCGACTATTCCTTGGAACCAATTTTGATGACAACTTAATTTGTGTGGATCCCCGTCTTTAGCAGCTCTTGCCCATCCCGAATTGCTTTTCTGATGTTGGTTAGAGATTCAGCCTGTCAAACAAATAAACATAAATATCAGAAAAATTAAGAAACACCAGAATATGCAATAATCATATGCAACAAACTCGTTCAAAAAGCACATCCATGTTTTGCAGTATATTATCTTTAAACAAACAGTCGAGAAATATATAATCCTCATTATTTTTTAAACTAAAGAAAGACAGAAAGATAAAAGCATGATGAGTCAACCACAAGAAAAATCCAAGTGCTCCAAATATAAAGATTGCATTTGAAGCTAGAAAGCATTTTTTGAAAAGATAGCCATTCCAAACGAACTAAATTTAAACAATGTTGTTAATCCTCCCTTCTTTTTTCTTAAGAAAGAACTTCGTAAACAAAGAAACATATTAAATTAACACTGTGATGGTCTGGTAATTTCATTAGTTTAAAGTCCCCATAAGAAATAACAAAACAATAGTAGTTTTTTTTAAGAAAAAACAAATGTACTTACAAAGGTTGCATTTGAAGCTAGAGCAAAGAAACTAGCCATTCCAGAAATAACAAAGATTTTCTAAATTTAGACAGGTAAGACGTAACTAGATCAAGTTCCCACTCCAGCTGTTATCTGAGCTATCAGGTAACATCATCCACCATCCAGTGAGCATCAAACCAGATTCAGTTCCACTGCTTGCTCAAGAATCATTATACCCGTCAAAAAAGGAATGTTGGAATATCATCCTGAACCTCTAAAATTTTTCAAATTTATGCACCGAACTTGAAAATGTTGGGCACCTAAAAGCTGACGAACAACTTACCGTCACTCATATATTTTGCATCCTTAACTTAAGTATTGCTAGTAATCTAAAACTTAAAGTTTTTGCTATGGAGTTGTTCTCAGCAACTTGTTGTCTTGTTTCCGATTTTGGTTCTTTAAACATTCATCTGTTGTCTTTCCTATAGAGCACCTACATATCAGTGAGGCAATGTCTTTTAGTAACTAAACTTGCAGAACATGTCAGATTCTTCATCATGAATACCTACCTGTATTTGACCAAGAAGAAGATTCTCACTGTTCTCCAAGAAAAATCAGCTGGTAGCATTAGAAATAAGATAGATCCCTTTGGTGTCATCGGATTGTCTGCTTGCGAGTTTCTATATGAGTTCTCATATGCAGCAGTGTGGACCACCATGAATGAGGCACTGGTGGGGGCAGGAGCGCGAGCCTGACGAAGATAGGACACTGACGAAACCAGTGGCTCCGCCGCGAACTCCAGCCGCCCAGCCACCATTGTCCGTGCGGATGAGCGGATTGAGGGACGCCGCGGTTCCAGTGGGGTGCGGTGTGGGGCGCTACTGCATCGTGTTGGTTGGGAACAGGGTAGCGAGGGCGCTGGAGAGAGGAATGGCGGCACCAAGAGAAATGGCGGCACCCGACAGCCCGCCCAGATCCGGCGCCGCGCCTTGGCCCGTGCGTGATGCGACAACCTCCCTTCTGCAGCCCCGCCGGCGCCGTGCAGCTTGTTCGCTCGCCGCGCCGAAGGGTCTCGCCGCCAGAGACCTGGGCTGCTTCGCGCGAAACTGAACGCGGTGGAACTTGGTTCAGTAGGGGTCACGGTTGAAAATTTGGGCTGCATCCACGAACTGGGCCTTGGGCTTTGGCTCCGAGATGTAAAGAACCACAGCAACCCAGCCGAACTGGGGCCCTTTTTTTCTTTTTTGGTTATTCAAAGCGTTAACCCACCAACTCGTCTGATCTACCTACCGTGACGCCAGTCGCGTTTTTTTTTTTTCCCCTTTTTGGGTTCCATCAGTTCTGTTTATTCAATGTCGTTAACCTTAAACCAATGGACACTCTTGGTAAACTGGTAACAGAATCGCACAGCACAAAGCAAAGACCATCAATTACCGTCTCCGGACTCCTCTGGAACTTCATCTAGGCACAGTGATAGTGTTTTCGGTATTATGCTGTTACAGGATCGCGGGACATAAATCACCGAACTCCTCCTGACATAAACTTTCCGACAGCAAATCCTTCAGTTCACGAATCAAACGGACGTTAAGCGATTTGGCTCTCGGAACTTTCCGGGCAAATTTCAGTTGTGAATCAAACCTCCTATTGACGCTAGTCTGTACTCAGTCAACTTCAGAGCTTGGGTCACCATCTGCGCATCTGTTTCAAGCATAACGCGGTCAATGCCTGGATACTGAGCTGCTCTCACCCCTTTTGACAAAGGCGATTAGCTCAGTCTGCCATGCCTCCAGCCCATGCTCAACATTCCCTGCACCCGTTTGGATTACATCCCCGTCTCCATCTCTGATGATAAAACCCAACTGCCCTTTTGCCCTTTCTTTACAAAAACCGCCGTCAGCATTGATCTTCATCACTCCATTCAGAGATCTTCTCCATTTAGGTGGTGTCTGACGCTGCTGCATTGGCCTTTTGGCAGTCTTCACGAGTCTGAATTCTTGCACATGATATAAAAGGCACATTGCCGCTAATTTAAATGACGTTTTGGGTTCATTATGCCTTGATGAAATGTGCATTTTATTTTATTTTCCCCTGTTTGTTATGGTGCAGTTCTTTTGGACTTAAACGTTTTGCCTACTGAACCCTGAAACTGTTTCCGACTTGAGATAGTTTGGTTTGGCAAATGCAAGGAATGCAACGGAAATAGTGTTCAAGATTACTGCAAATATATATCACCATGGTTCCAGAACAAAGAAAGCGTGAGGTCGGCTACGGCCATGCATATATATGCCAGAAACCAGAAAGTCAGGTAACATTACTAGTGTTGAGCATCCATTGCAATATGAGGACGATTGAGTTACTTACTCGAGTCTTAATTTGATCCCCTTCCTCTTGTACATCTCTGCCTCTTGCACCATGCGCAAGATTTCCTCCTTCCTCAGCCGTCCGCTGTGGTTAGTGATGGTGATGTCGTTCTTCCGCCCGGTGGTCCTGTCCTCCGCCGACACGTTCAACACGCCGTTTGCATCAATGTCGAAGGTGACATCGAACTTAGGTTCGCCCTGGGGCGCCGGAAGGATACCGGTGAGCTCGAACTTGCCCAGCAGGTGGTTATTTTTGGTGCTTTGCGCTCTCGCCTTCGTACACCTGGAATAGCACGGCTGCCTGGTTATCGTAAAGGGTGGTGAACCCACTCACTTTCTTGGTTGGGATGGGGGTGTTCCTTGGGGATCACCACGCTCATTGTATGATTATTTCTGATCTGTACCCCAAGAGAGAGTGGAGTGACGTCGAGCAGAAGCATATCCCCCACCATCCCATCGCGGATTCCACCATTGAGGATGGAGGCCTGGATAGCTGCGCCGTAGGCAACGGCTTCATCAGGGTTGATGCTACAGCAGAGCTCCTTCTGGTTGAAGAAGTCCCGGAGCATGCTCTGCACTTTGGGGATGCGCGTGGAGCCGCCCACGAGGACGACGTCGTGGACGCTGTCCTTGTCCACCTTGGCATCGAGGAGGCACTTCTCCACGGTTTCCATGAACAAACTGAAAAGGTTTTTGTTGAGCTCCTCGAATCGAGAGCGGGTGATGGAGATATTGAAGTCGATGCCATCATGCAGCGAGTCGACCTCAATGGTGGTCTCCGTCGTGGAAGACAGCATCCTCTTCGCCCTCTCACAGGCAGCCTTGAGCCGCTGGATTGCCCTCTGGTCGCTTCTGATGTCTGTCTTGAAGTGTTTCCTTATGAAGTCACGGAGACAGAATCTCACTAACTCGTTATCAAAATCCGCCCCGCCGAGGTGACTGTCGCCGGCGACGGCCTTCACCTCGAACAGACCCATGCCGATGTCGACGCCGGGGTCAATGCTGAGGAGCGAGACGTCGAAGGTGCCACCGCCAAGGTCGAAAACGAGCACCGTCCTCCCTTTGCTGCTGGCGGGCATCTTGTCGAGGCCGTACGCGATGGCGGCGGCGGTGGGCTCGTTGATGATGCGCATGACGTTCAGGCCGGCGATGGTGCCGGCGTCTATGGTGGCCTCGCGCTGCGAGTTGTTGAAGTAGACAGGGACGGTGACCACGGCGTTCTTGACCGCGGTGCCGAGGTACGCCTCGGCCGTCTCCCTCATCTTGGTGAGCACCATGGCGGAGATCTCCTCGGGCATGAACTGCTTCTCTTTGCCTTGGTACTGCACCGCGATCATCGCCCGGTCGTCCCGACCTGCGACGACTTTGAAAGGCCACAGCTTGATATCTTCTTGTACGATTTCGTCATTGAACTGGCGACCGATCAATCTTTTCACTTCTGTAGATATGTACTTGCATATATGTAATCAGTTGGTTAATGAACAGTACATACTAGTAATTAGATTTGTAACTCGTGCCATTATATTTTGAAATGTACTACTAGTATACTTGCTATTGCTAGCCAATAAAAATTTATTCCACCTGTTCTTTCATATTCTCTATGAACTCTGAAGGTTACTACCGTACATGCTCTTAATTGTCGTCCATGAGAGTTGTTTTGATCGAAAGGTTTGCATAGCAGTACTAGTATTTACTAGGAGGACCAATGGAAATTAAGGAGCATTGTAGAGTGAAGATGAAAAGGTACTCCACTAAAACAAGGTAAAAAACTAGCACATATACGAACAGGCATCTAGAGAAATTTGAAAGAATTGTAGGCAGGCAATGGTGAGATCGTGACAGAGCTGCAAACGACCAATGCTCGCTGTTGCATTGTGCCTTCTATTTCTTTCTCAAGTACCACTACGTAGTACAGTAATGTTCAGTCATTAACACCTTCGGCTAGACACAGCTGATCTGTGATGAATTGAATTCAACTGAAGAACATAACAATTAACAAGGAATATACATATGCCAGCGATGAAACAGCATGTGTGCAGTCTGCAGTCCTCACCGAAAACGGTGTTGGTGGGGTTCAAAGCGGCCTGGTTTACGGCCGCCTCGCCGACAAACATCTTGTCGTCGGTGAACGCCACTGCGGACGGCGTGAGGCGGTTGCCCTGGTCGTTGGCGATAACCTCGCCGCAGTCTCGCCGCCATATGGCGACACATGAGTATGTCGTCCCCGAGGTCGATGCCGATCGCCGGCCCGCCGCCCTTCGAAACCACCATCTGCGCTGCACCCTCGTAGAATTAGCCCTAGTACTAGGCTACTAGCGCGCAGGCCGCAGGCCGGGGGTATATATATGGTGATGGTGGGGCGCGCAACGCAATCTATATATGGGCGACGACAGACACGATGACACGAACGGGCGCACGCATACAGTCGACACACGAATACACAACGAAGGGGATCCGACGCTTTAGGATGAACAACTACCTCCACTCTAGAGAATCTTTTTTTTTTTTTTTTTTTTTACTAATCCACTAACCTGCAATCTTATCAGGCATAATCATTATTAGATCTTACTTTTCTTACCCTGACGGCCTACAAAATTCGGATTTTTAATGCATTATTTCCCATGTAAAATATTTGCATAGATTTTTGAAGTTTAATTTAATATATTTTTTGGATTTGGCTTTAAAAAATATTTTTAGCCTGGTTTACCTTCTAGACTTTCAGTTTAGTCCGATATATCGTCTTTCACATATAGTGGAAAAAACAAACGGTTTAAAAAGTGAGAGGTAAAAGAAATTGATAGTTTTAGGAGCAAACGGACCCATCAATTCAGCCCGGGCACTGGGCTCCATCAAATTGCCCAGCCGCGCGCTCGCGTCCGCTGTGCCCATCGATGGCACACCGCTTCGAACTGTTGGAGTTGCATGATTGAATCGCGGACTTGCTGCCTATCGCTCCTGTTGGCCCGATGCCGCCATAGCATAGCACTATCGCCTGGTTCCCTCTTATAAAAAAAAGGCAACTTATCAAAAAAAAAAAAAAAAAAAAAAAAAAATATCGCCTGGTTCCCGGGGCCTGAAATTGTGCTTCTACCATGGAAATTGTCCTTGCCATCTCAAGAATACAGGTATAGAAACGAAGACGAAGCAGTGTGTGCCTGTGTGGTGCAGCCGTTCAGTTTAACTGATGCTGGAGGCTGCTAAACTCCCTGATCTCCCCTTGTCAGAGTGCGTTCATAAGAAAGAGAAACATCCACGATAATTTCCTTTATACACAGAACACAATGAGAGCTGCACAGGGCCAAGCACCCAACATTATTCTTCAAACTGGACATCACCAAAGCGTTTGATTCCATCATATGGGATTTCCTCCTAGCTAGAGGTGTTGCAGCGACTCGGCTTTGGTAGCCGCTGGCGCGCTTGGGTTACAACTCTGATTTCTGCAGTGTTTGTCAATGGCTCAAAAGGAGAGTGGTTCAGACATGGTCGGGGTCTCAGGCAAGGCGACCCTTTGTCGTCGCTGCTGTTTGTCATCGCAATAGATCCACTGCAAAGGATGTTTGACAGGGCCACCCACCTTGGGTTCTTGCAGCCAGTACAGCATAGAGCAGTCAAATTGAGGGTGTCGTTGTATGCAGATGATGCAGCATTATTTCTTAATCCTAATAGACAAGAGATACAAGGGGCAATGCAGATCTTAGCGGCTTTTGCGCAGGCTTCGGGTTTGGTCACAAATTTCTCCAAATGTGCTATTTACCCTGTAGCCTGTTCTTCCTTGCAACTGGATGGACTGCTGGATGTCATCCCTTGTGAAGTAAAAGCCTTCCCTTGCAATTATTTGGGTTTGCCGCTGCACACCAGAGCTTTGAGGAAAGTGGATGTGCAGCCGCTAATTGACAGGATCGCCGCCAAGCTTCCTGCCTGGAAAGCCAAGTTCCTGGATCGTTCTGGTCGCTTGACTTTGGCTAATTCCGTGCTGTCATCTATGCCAGTTCACTTCATAAGAGTTTTTGCTCTAAAAAAGTGGGCAATTAGGAGATTGATAGCATCAGAAGATCCTTTCTGTGGAAGGGAGCAGCTTCAGCAAATGGTGGGCATTGTCTGGTTCGCTGGCCAAAAGCGACAAGACCAAAAATTCTTGGTGGCCTTGTCATTCTTGATCTGGAGAGATTTAGCAGAGCACTGCGGCTAAGATGGCTTTGGCAGGATTGGGCAAGCCCAGACAGGCCATCAGCGGGGACTGCTGCATCCTGCAACTCAGTGGACAGGGCACTTTTTTGAGCATCAACGGTGGTCACAGTGGGAAAGGGAGATAAAGCTCTGTTCTGGCATTCCTCGTGGCTGGATGGCCAAGCTCCCATTGATCTAGCGCCTAATCTATTCAAGTGGTCATGGAGAAAAAACCAAACAGTACAAGATGATCTAATAAATCAAAATTGGACAAGGAGACTCTGGAGGATGGACACCGTCCAGCAAATGGCTGAGTTTGTCAAGTTATGGGACCTAGTACAAGCCCAACAACTCAACGACCAAGACGATAAAATTCGTTGGAGATGGACAGCTGATGGCAACTACTATGCGAAATCTGCGTACTTGGCTCAGTTCATGGGGTCTTACTCCGATATAATGGTGGATTCAATTTGGAAGGCTCATGCTGAAGGAAAACTCAAATTTTTACATGGCTGCTAGTACAGGCAAAGGTTCTTACAGCTGATAAGCTTGCATTGAGGCAATGGCCTTGCAACCCAATCTGCTCGCTTTGTGATCAGGAAGCGGAAACAGCTGTCCATCTTTGCATTCGTTGCCCCTTCGCGAAAGAAGTGTGGATGTTAGTCAAAAATTGGGTGGGAGACCACATTGCTGACATTGATGGAAACGTGCAGACTATGAAAATCTGGTGGGAGAAGTCACTACAGGGAAGATCAAGAACTCAACAAAGAACAACGGCAGCCATATATTGATGTACTCAGCCTGGAACATTTGGAAAGAACGAAACCGGAGAACCTTTGAGGGGGCAACACGGACGGCGGCACAAGTGCTGGGGCTGATCAAGGAAGAGCTAGGCCTCTTCAGTAGAGCTATGGGAAAAATACAGTTACCCCCATGAGTCATTTCTATGCTTCCTGTTTTTTGAGTGCGAGTGGTTTTCTTTTTGTAACAACTTTCTAGCTGCAACTGGATTCTTACTTCTCTCTTATATGATATAGCAGTGCTCCTGCTGATTATTCAAAAAAAAAAAAAAAATTTAAACAAGTTTGGTGCGCTGCCAATCCATTCGTGGTAAAGACAATTCCTTTTATTAGATTAGCCCAAATGGAGCAGTGATTAATCTATTTGTTAGCCTAGACAAAGACAGTATGGTACCGTACCAGCAGATCTACATGGTTGTCTTATATATCTATGATATATAAAAGAGCACATTTGATTCTAAGCCGTTGGCAATCTACTACAGGTTTGGTATAAGTTTTTTGTGACTATCGTCTGTCTTGTCCAAGTTGCACTGCTAATCATCAGTTTGCTACTAGTAGTTTGGATTCTCAAAAAAAAAAAAAAAAGGGGAGGAGGGGAGTTTCACAAAAAGTTCATGGTTGCAACTGTTCCAAACTTAAAATCAGCTTGACAGATGCAAGACACATCCAACAGAAATAGAAGCTTACTACAATATCACCAAGGTTCCAGAAACGAAGACAGCACAAGACAGGCTATGGTCTGTTCCTAGCTTAAAACCAGCTTGAGCGCTTCATAGATGCAAGACAACACTCAACAGAAACAGAACATTGTTACAGTGTCACTAAAGGTTCCAGAAACGAAGACAACACGAGCTAGGCTATGGGCTGTTCCCAGCTTAAAACCAGCTTGAGTGCTTGACAGATGCAAGACACACTCAACAGAAATAGAACATTACTACAATATCACCATGGTTCCAGAAACAATGACACTACAAGCTTCGATAGGACCATACACAAAGCCAAAAGCCATTGCAACAACCGTGACGACCTCCTGACTAGAGCACTTGATTTAATCTGTTGCACTTTACCTCTCGGCCTCCTGTGCCAAGCGCGCGACTTCCTCCTTGCGCAGTCGGCCGCCGTGGTTAATGATGGTGATGTCGTTTTTCTGCCCAGTGGTCCTGTCCTCCGCAGTCACGTTCAGCACGCCGTTCATGTCGATGACGAAGGTGGCATCGAACTTAGGTACACCCTGGGGCGCCGGAGGGACGCCGGTGAGCTCGAACTTGCCCAGCAGGTGGTTGTTCTTGGTGTTCACGCTCTCGCCTTCGTACACCTGAAATAGCACACTGGTCTGGTTGTCGTAGAGGGTGGTGAACTCACTCACATTCTTGGTCGGGATGGGGGTGTTCCTTGGGATCACCACACTCATTGTATAATCATCTCTGATCTCTATCCCAAGTGACAGTGGTGTGACATCGCGCAGAAGCATATCCACTAATCTCCCATCATCGGTGTGACCACTGAGAATAGAGGCCTGGATGGCAGCGCCGTAGGCAACAGCTTCGTCAGGATTGATGTTCCGGCAAAGCTCTTGCCCACAGAAGAATTCCCGGAGCATGTTCTGCACCTTGGGGATACGTGTGGAGCCGCCCACCAGGACAACGTCATGGACGCAGCTCTTGTCCATCTTGGCATCGAAAAAGCACTTGTCCAGAGCCTTCATGCACTTGCTGAAAAGGTCCTTGTTGAGCTCCTCAAATCGAGATCGGGTGATGGTGGTACAGAAGTCAATGCCACCATGAAGTGAGTCGACCTCAATGGTGGTCTGTGCGGTGGAAGACAGCATCCTCTTTGCTCTCTCGCAGGCAGTCCTCAGCCGCCGGAGCGCCTTCTGGTTGCTATGGATGTCCATCTTCCCGTGTTTGCGTGTGAACTCCTGGAGAGAATATTTCACCATCTCGTTGTCGAAATCAGCCCCGCCCAGGTGAGTGTCACCGGCGATGGCCACCACCTCGAAGAGACCCTTATCCTTGTTGGTTCCCGGATAGATGTTGAGGATAGAGACATCAAAGGTACCTCCACCAAGATCAAAGACGAGAACTGTCCTTCGTTTGTTGCTGATAGGCATCTTCTCAAGGCCATATGCGAGGGCAGCGGCAGTTGGCTCATTGATAATGCGCATGACATTCAGGCCGGCGATGGCACCGGCATCAATGGTAGCCTGGCGCTGGGAGTTATTGAAGTAGACAGGCACGGTGATGACAGCATTCTTGATAGTTTTTCCAAGATATACCTCAGCTGTCTCTCTCATCTTGGTAAGCACCATGGAGGAGATCTCCTCAGGCATGAACTGCCTCTCCTTACCTTCATGCTGCACCATGATCATCGGACGGTCATCATGGCCTGCGACAACTTTGAAAGGCCACAACTTGACATCTTCTTGTACAGACTCAGCGCTGAATTGGCGGCCAATTAGTCGCTTCACCTCTGTAGAAAATTAGTCATGTAGTCAATTAGATTTTTTATGATAAAGGAAGATTTTATTAAATTTTCAAGTGCATTACATCGAGATGATACCAAGTCTTGAAAATAAAAGGGTGAGCCACACACACTCTAGTGACTACCAATCCACAGACTAGAACGCAATCAGATGAACCATGTATAGCTTAACTTCAACAATTTGATTAGCATCTGTCAAACGTCATTTCTGTTAGAAAAAAGAATATAATTTGACACTGCCTTAACATGCATATGCCCAGGTTCAGATATTGTGAATTTGTAGTCACTAAACAGATTAAGAAATATAATGGTCCGTGTATCAACGGGATAGTATTGTGGTTGTCAGTTGCTAGCATTGCTAATTTTTATTACTTTATCAGAATCCTCGCTCTGCAATCGATTCTTCCCCCTCTTAATTTAACTTTGGGTTTTTTTTTGATAAATTTGCGTTACATTCAAAGAGATGAATTGAACAAACAGTTCACACGGAAAGGGGAGGTGCCTGGGCGATACTAAACAGTCTTACACAAGTCCAAAAAAAAGTACTCCTCTACAAATCCGTGGGTAAGAAAAATAAATGGCACAAATTAGAAACATCAGCTAAACCAAATACAACGCCAGCTACAGAAGAAGGCTGTAGCAATCCATTCATCACTCAGTCCCGGAGTTAATGGGCAAGAACCGTTTTGCAGCGGGGGTTTCGATCGATCTAGATAATGCCTGACGCTGCGGCGGGCTGTGAACCGCCGGCGCGAGTTTTGTGTTTCTTTCTACTGACTGAAAAAAATGAAAATTGATCTGGGCGGCTGTCGATTAAAACATTAGATCTCTTAAAACACAATGGAAAAACCCAATCTTTGGGCTTCACGTACGCCCAAAAACCCCAGCGACTAGCCGACTAACAACAAAAGAGGCGACGAACAAATACTGAGATGGAGGCTACAGAACGGAGAACTACCGGCGAGTAGTACTCACCGAAGATGGTGTTCATGGGGTTCAGTGCGGCCTGGTTCACGGCCGCCTCGCCGACGAGCCTCTCGGTGCTGGTGAAGGCGACGCAGGACGGCGTGAGGCGGTTGCCCTGGTCGTTGGCGATGACCTCGCCGCGGTCGTGGCGCCACACGGCCACGCACGAGTAGGTCGTACCGAGGTCGATGCCGACCGCCGGACCATCGCTCTTCGAAGCGGCCGCCATCTTCCTTCTCAGGGAAGCCGGAAGCGTGTGCCGTGTGCGAGAAGAGCAGTAGTACTACTTCCGCAACGCAGAGGTGCGCCAAGAGCCCAAGAGGAAAGTGGGCGTGCTCGTGTGCCAGTACTACTACTACTTCTTAACCCCAAACCCCACAGATGCTAAAAAAAAAAAAAAAAAAAAAAAAAAAAAAAAAAACAGCCCCACAGCCACCCAAAAGAAAGTGCTGGCGAGCTGTTGCAGTTCACTTTTAAAAATTAGTTATTATTATAAAAATGGAAAATAAACTAGTCCACTTTGTATAAGCAACAGTTTATCATCCGATTTTCGTATTCTTAATTTGTTGGTTAAATAAAGAAAAACTCTCACAAACAGTTTGACATCCTCCTTTCTAGTTTTTTCCAGCAAAAATCCCTCTCAGGTGCACATACATACCTCCATCCGCTACGGGAAGAGGTGGAAAAAGAAAAATAATTTGATCTTAAGTTTATCTAAAGAGGAAAGTTTTTAGATCTAGAACGTTTAATTAGTGAAAAGTATAGGGTCCTTGGTACAAAAGTGTTTTTCTTTTATCTTTTCAATAAACCAAGACATGTGGAAACCATTTGAGTTTTAAAAAGTAATTATAACAAATTATTAGAGATGAGATCTTTTTTTCGCCTCATATTATTTTGAAAATTGACAAACAATATGGTTTGAAAAAAATATCAAACTATTGGAGATACACTAAACAAATTAAACTAAAAAAAATATAACTGCTCAATTAAATAATAAAAAGATAAAATAGACATTTTTGTTCCTAAACTATCATCTGATCCTTAAACTTTTAAAATATTCACTTTAGTTTTTAAACAAGAAATTCGCAGGTCAATCTCATTCAACCTCCTTCGTGGAACACCATGTGAGTACATGTAAAATGACATTCCTACACCTCAGTCTCTTCTTTACCTGTCGGCCAGGCTTCATGATTGTATATAGAAGCTGGTTAAGATTATAAATTACAATTTAAAACCATAGTTCTTGAGTTATGTGCCTCAATCCTCTATCTTGGTGAAGCCTGGGAAGGAGGGTGCAAGGGACATGAACATTATTGGTTCCGATGGGATAGGCTGTAAGATCGGTAATTATTGGTTATGTTTGCTGTTATAATATAGTACTTCTGTCCATATAGGATGTAATTTTCACCTTTTCAGAAGTCAATTAATTTAAAGTTTCAACTAAAATTATATTAAAAACACTAATATTCATGACATGAGATAATATAAGCAATATTAAATTTATTGTGAAATGTATTTTTATATTGTAAACCTATTTAGAAATATAAATGCTAATGTTATCTATTATAAACTTGATCAAAGTTAAATTATTGCTGTATTTTTTAATGAACCGAGGGAGTAGTACTGCTAAATGAGTTTAACTAAAATTATATTAAAAACACTACAAATTGTTGTGATTCTGTTTGTTTGGCTTATGCTTAAAACAGTGTTGAAAAAGTTGATAAGTCGGTCGATCATCTTCGCTCGCCCCTGACGATGAGTAGTACTCCTTACGTCCCTTTTTAATTGTCGTCGTGGGTTTTCATGCCACAAGTTTAACTTGATTTGTAAATAATATGTGTAATATTTATGTCTCCAAATAAATTTATTTAAAAAACTAGATCCAAAGATCTTTCCGGTGATACTAATTATGATACTAATCGATAATATTTAGTATTTATTAAAATTAATAATATTTATTTCTTGGAAGCGCAAACGACAATTAAAAATGGACGGAGGGAATAGCTTAACAGAGAGCAAGAGAAAATTTCGTTGCTCTGAAGTCGGAACAATCCAACGAAGTATTGAACTTGAAGGAGCTTAATA
Source organism: Chrysopogon serrulatus (assembly GCA_015844335.1). Classification (NCBI taxonomy): domain Eukaryota; kingdom Viridiplantae; phylum Streptophyta; class Magnoliopsida; order Poales; family Poaceae; genus Chrysopogon; species Chrysopogon serrulatus. The sequence goes on from JADLZL010001875.1 coordinate 16,214, forward strand.
AAATTCAAAATTAAACGAGGTCGAAGAACTGGCATGCACCTGGAACAAGTGCTGAGGGCGTGATTGGTAGCCTGTATCCGCTTCAGCCTGGCTCTTCCGATGCAGTTTCCTTCTGTTTGGTTTCCTGGATGCAGCTTTGGGCCTGGCTCAACTGATGCAAAAGGCCCCTCCCAGCCTGGCTCGCCAGAAACGCAGCTGGACTTCGTTTCTCCGGAGCCTGGCTCACGCCATGCGAGAAGCGCGTGCCGAAGTTGGCCCTCCGCGTGCAGGCGGAGATGGCGCGACGGGTTATCGTTACCGCCGTTGCTGCTCTCGCCCCCTCCGATCTGGTCATCGCTCGTGTTTCTCCATTTGCCGGTGACTGAAACTCCGCTCTCCTCTGCCCTCTGCCCCTCTCGTTGCCCTCTCGATTCCCTTCATCCTCTCCTCTTTGATCTCCTTCCTCTTCTACTTCTTGGTGCTTCAGATCTCTGCACTCGAAGTCACCAGTTGCAGTTTTCCCTCTACCTCTTGTTCTTGAGATAGATTCATGAGAGGGGCCGAATCCATGGTGGATCTATTTTCTCCTCTTTCCCTTTGTTGATTTTCCGCAAGTTTATTGTTCATGGCACACGGATGAGGTAAGATCCATTCCTTGGTAGATCTACTCGTTCTGCCCCTTCTATCTCTGATTTAGATAATGGTGTACTGATTTATTTTCCTCATGTGTGGATCCGTCTACCTGCTCACCTGCATGATGATTAAACAACTCTCTATGTTCTTGTTGCTGTACAACTCGTGGTAACGAGGGGATTTCTCCATCCCTATCTATCTTTGCAGAATATGCTATTTGTGCAGTGATTATACATCTTATATTTATAATTTTGGCTGCCCTGATATGATGAAATCAAAATTTGCTGAGGCTATGGGATTGTGCAATGATGAACTTGTTTTTTTAGACTGAGGCAATGGGATTGTGCAGTGATTGAATAATTGTTCTTTGCTGAGTATTGGAGTTGTGCACTGATGAACTAGTTTTTTAGACTAAGACAATGGGATTTGTGCAATGATGATACTATTTCATTCTCCCTTTATTCTATATGCTATTTGCGTTAGCTGTATGGTGACAGTTATTACATCATTCTCCTTTGCATGTGCTATTTCGTGACTATAGCTGCCAATTTTGTGCAATTTGTTACTGAGCATAAGCCCATTGTCAATGATGCGTGTTTTTGCCTCACAAAACTTGCTAGTTATTCTAGTCCTGAGTACACCCCATGGCTAATGATGTATTTTATCACTCTAGTTCAAATTATGCTTATCATATATTTAATTAACTGATCACTTGTCACAACTTGTTCTCATTGCAGTTATTTAGGAGTTCCAATTTGACTAAGCATGTTGTTTACTGGATACCGAACTAAGAGTTTTTTCATGAGGAAATAGTTTCATACGGAGGTGAATGGATTCAAAGGAGCTTTTTATCAATGATCCAAGACAAAGAGTGAAGCTTATACTGGAAAGCACATCAAGTACACAAAAAAATTATTATCACCTTTTTTTAGTTTAACTATTAGGTATTGTAGTCATTTGTACTGTAAATGTCTCCTGTAGTTGTTACTACTGCCTTATGGCTGTTGTATATGTTTGTATTGGCACCTGGGATCTATGGAATATGAGGAGGTAATCTCACCAAAATCAGCCATGGGGTTTTTGAACTTTTCGCATGCAGCTAACCAAACAAGTGCATATGTATCTTTAGAGCATAGCTTGTTTTTTGACGCCCCTAATCCCCCATATGTTCCACACACGCACGCCCACTCAACGCACTCACACTACTCACACCACCCGTACAACAAACAAAGTCCCGAAACCGCTTTCTTTGAGATGGTAATCCCGATTCCGTAGACGACGGGCACGTCGTATTCCCTTTGTGGCTCCACGCATGAGAGGCATGCGCTTAAAATCCATCAAGCGGTGACTACTCCCTCCGTCACAAAATAATTTACCCTCCGTTATAAAATAACTTACTTTCTTTGGGGATTTGAGAGTCTTATTTAAAAAATTTATATAAATATCATGTATCTTGTTATGACTTGTTTTATCATTAGAGATATTTTGATAATAATTTATTTATTTTATAATTTATATAAAATTTTTAAATAAAAAAAATCTGACAGTTTTTGGACCCCATAGTGGATGGAGTGATGGTATAGAGTATGGATGGTGCGGAAAGAAAGTAGTAAAGAGTAGGGAATCTTGATGACCGGGATGGGGTGGCCTCCACCACCGGAGGGACCAATTTGCGCTACAAGCGCGTTGGCAGCATAGCTTGTTTCTGGTTCAGCCAACCAAACAAATTCACAGCTTAGCCAGGCTCTAGAGATGCAGAAAACCAAATAAGAGCCACATGCATGTACTCAGCCTGTTTCTGTGCAGCCTGGCTGGTGGATACGAGCCAGGCCACCCTGAGAAGTGAACCAAACACGCCCTGAGTTTTTTTTTTTTTTCACATTAGCCAGGCTCTCATGCAGAAAACCAAACAAAAGCCACATGCATGTACTCAGCCTGTTTCTGTGCAGCCTGGCTGGTGGATACGAGTCAGGCCACCCTGAGAAGTGAACCAAACACGCCCTCAGAGTTGCTCACTGCCACGGCCTTTTGGGATTTTGGGATGGAGCCATGATGGAGGGAGTACTCCACGAGTAACACTGTCCACTGTTACATCACCACTCACCAGGCGCTGATACTGCTACCATGCCAGCTGGTCTGGTCAGCAGAAATTTGCGTGTGCGTGTGGTGTTCACCCGAAAGTTGACAGGACTGAGGGTGCAAAAGCGCATCGCGCTCCGCGCCACCATGGTCAGAGGAGAGGCGAGAGGGATAGGTTTATAGTAACAGAGGTTTTCACGAGATGTGGATTTTAAAAGGCGGAATAGCCAAATTTATCCTCAAACCATCCGAAAAGCTCAATTTGCCATCTGTTTTAAACTAACTTTCGGTCCCATTTTTCCCTAAACTATGAAAAAGTTGACAGGACTGAGGGTGCAAAAGCCAAATTTGGAATCAATTTCGAATCGATTTATTCTTATTACAACTAGTTGTAACTTTTCAATACAACATCCATGAAGATAATTTTTGTAATTTAATTCTTTGTTAGAAAAGGGATAATTTTTTAGGTCTAGCTTCAAAATAATTAGGTTTTCACCATAATAATTGTGTTTTATGTTTGGATTTTAAAATTTTTGTATGGAGTTAAATGAATATACTTTTTATACCTCTCAAAAGTGGTTTTCTAATTTCCGATGCCCTTTTTCAAATTTGTCGGTAATTAGGATAAAATTTTATATTAACTTTTTGAGCATCTTGCCCTCAAATTTAAAACTAGAAAATAACTAGTTGCGAGACTTTTAGAAACAATTTTTACAAAATCTCCAAAAATTAATTTTGTTAAAAAAACTAGATCCAAAGAATAAGAATTTCAGTTGCATGATTTTAATTATGATACTAATCGATGATATTTATTATTTATTAAAATTGCCGGTATTTATGTCTCATAGTTTAGAAGCGCGAAAGTTTGAGGACTAAAACCAAACCGAGCTTTTCGGCGATAATTCAAAAAATTGGCTATTCCGCCATTTTAAAAAGGTCGAGATAAAGCATACTTCTTTTTATGAAATGAACTAAGCTTTAAGGAAAATAAAATTTATCTAAACTATTTTTAATATATTGAAGTCTTGAAAACCTGGAAATTAAAACTCCCATTGAACTTGTCGTAGTGCACGAACAATACAGTATGCTTTCTCTGTGAAACAATGGAAATTCCGCTTCATCAAAATCTACTCCCTCCGTCCTGTAAAAAGAGTCACTTTTAACAAATCAATTATTTTTAACTTTAACCAAATATATAATAAAATATTAATATTTATAGTATATAATTAATATCATTGATAGATTTTTAATATATTTTTATAATAAAATTATGTAAAGATACATATATTTTTAATGTTTTATATAAATTTAGTTAAATTTAAAAAATTTAACCAAAAAGCATAAGTCCGGTAGGTACTCTTAAGAAAGTTTGATCACCTTCTTGCAGCCAATCCACTCGAGAGCGTTGGCGGCAAGCCATGACTTCTCCACGTTCAGACAAGTCACACAGCTTTAGTTCAATCGTCCTCTCCTATGTTGAGTAGGCGAAGGCAAAGAAAAACTAATTTATGTTCAAGATTTTATTTTTCTTTTTTATTAACCCAAAGACATTTTTACTCCAATGATGTTTGAAAGAAATAAGAAATTGCCATTTTGCCTATATTAGACGTATAGAATGAAGGTTTCTTGCCCCACAAAACCGTCATTCTAGCTCCTGTCAACAATAACATTATTCTCAGATTCTCTGTTAATTGATATCAAGATGGCATAACAATTTGAAGATGATGTAACGACGTTCTCGACATGACAATCATAAAAAACTGAATAGTCAATTCACCACTGCTCCTTCCAAAGCAAATGTACATCAACATTGTCAATTCCTTCATGCTTATTTTTCCACAAGTGAATTTTGGCTCAGAAAAGCCTAAATCACAACAAATTCACAGTCCTGAAGGCCCTCCTTGGATAACCTCATTTGTATTGTCCTCTTTCTCCCTCGATGCAATATTCATCTCTGCTCCAGACTTCATATCTACTCAAGATTTAATTTAATTAAAATTGCCAACACTAATCCAATATCCAAACTATTTGCATACTAAACGCAGGAGATCCTAGAAATTATGGCATAGTTCTGCTCTGGGCTCACCAGAGACAAAAGAAGCTCTCCACATATGCTCTGAATTTGAACCTACTGTTACAATACTAGTAGAGCCATAACATTTCAAAGAAACCATTCATTCGTGGACCCAAAATAAAGCCAAACCACTTTTGCATTACAGCTAACAACATAAAAGCCCCAGAGGCCACATGAACTTTCTTTCATTCTTTCGAAAGGTCACAAGCGAGATATTCATCGGGTAAATATTAATAGAGAAGAAGAGCAAAACACAACAATTACACTAAATAAAAACAAAACAAACATGATCCAAGCGTCTGCTTAACACTACCACAACAAAACACAGCCCGTTGTTCAACCAAAGCACCGGCACTCCGCCAGACAGACATCACCAAGCACGTCGTAGAAAACAAGCAAAAACCACATGAATCTTCGCACTTTGGTATCCTTCATTTAGTTTCCAATAAAAATAGGTGGTAAGGATTTTATATTCATTTTAGTTCCTGATAAAAATAGGAGGTGAGGATTTTAGCTTTTCTCTGGACAGCATATAGTCCACCGATTATCTTGCACTCAGCCATGCACTGAACATTTATCGCCTTTTATTTTCGACGATTGTGTAGCAATATATCAACAACGGCGAAGACAGCTCTGCGTTTACAGATGTGTCAAAACTTATCCCATCTTCGGAACTAGCTTGGTAGATGCCAGGCAAAGGCAATCAAGAGGTAAAGGTTTCATGAGAGTTTCATGGGCATTAAATACGCTGACATGGCACAGTATTTATTAAGAGAGAGACTGTAAAAGTTTCATGAGAGTAGAGATAGTTTCATGGGGATGAAACTCTTTCGCACTGTTTTCAAAATCTGGGTGTATATGAAACTGTGCCATGAAACCCCCACTGAGACTAGCCTAACCCAGCATGAAATTAAACCATGATCAGAGAAACTGTTCATCATGCATCAAGAGGTAAATGCATATTCAGGTACTTCTAAGCCCCAGGTACTTTTAAGCCTTGATACAAAATGTAAAAGCTATCGGATAATCAGATCATTGGGCCATGCTGCTGTCATTCCACAGCACAATCACCCTGGTAGCGACGATTGGATCATTTGCTTCCAGAACCACAGTGTGCGCCTCGCTCTCAAATCTCAAGTCTCAAATCTGCTCCTCCTCCGCTTTATTCTTCTCGCCGTCCTGAACCATCCGATCGATCTCCTCTTTGCTTAGCTGCCCCTTGTGGCTGGAAATGGTGATCTCGTTTCTCTGCCCTGTCGTCTTGTCCTCCGCCGACACGTTCAGTACACCATTGTCGTCGATGTCAAAGGTCACAATGATCCGGGGTGCGGCCCTGGATGCCGGGGCGATGCCGGAGAGCTCGAACCTGCCGAGCAGGTAGTTGTCCCTGGCGGTCACCTGCTCACCCTCGTACACCCTGATGAGCACGCTGTCCTGGTTGTCGATGCAGGTGGAGAAGAGCCGCTCCTTTCTGGCGGGGACAGTGGTGTTCCTCGGGATCAGAACCGTCATGGCGCCTCCTGTCGTCTCCACCCCGAGCGACAGCGGCGTGACATCGACCAGCATCAAATCTCTGATCTTGTTATGGCCAGCCTCGCCGTTGAGGATAGCAGCCTTCATGGCGGCTCCGTGAGCAACGGCCTCGTCGGGGTTGATGCTCCGGCAGAGCTCCTTCCCGTCAAAGAAGTCCTGGAGCATGCACCTGGGGATGCGGGTGGAGCCACCCACGAGGACAACGTCGTGGATGCTGCTCTTGTCCATCGCAGCGTCGCGGAGGCACTTCTCCACGGCCTCCATGCACTTGTTGAAGTGGTCTCTGTTGAGCTCCTCAAAACAGCAGCGCGTAATGGTTGCGTGGAAGTCAATGCCGTCATGGAAGGAATCAATGTCGATGCTGGTCTGGCTCGTGGAAGACAGCATCCTCTTCGCCTTCTCACAGGCCGTCCTTAGACGCCGCATCGCCTTTGGATTGCTTCGGACATCCATCTTCTTGTATTTCTTTATGAACTCGCGCAGGAAGTACTTCACCATTGCATTGTCGAAATCTTCCCCACCAAGGTGAGTCTCACCAGCGATGGCCTTCACCTCCAACAGACCCATGTCTATGTCGAGGCCCGGATCAATGTTGAGGAGGGAAACGTCCAAGGTACCGCCGCCGAGATCAAAGATGAGCACCATCCTCCTTCCATCTCTGCTTGGCATCTTGTCAAGACCATATGCAATAGCGGCAGCTGTGGGCTCGTTGATGAGGCACATGGTGTTCAGGCCGGCGATGGTGCCAGCATCAATGGTGGCCTGGCGTTGAGAGTTGTTGAAGTAAACTGGGACGGTGATGACGGCCTGCTTGATCGTCGTGCAGAGGTAGGCCTCTGCAGCCTCCTTCATCTTTGCCAGCACCATGGCAGAGATCTCCTCCGCAGCGAACTGTTTCTCCTCACCTTTGTAATGCACCACAATCATCGGCCTGTCGTCGCGACCAGGGATGACTTTAAAAGGCCATAACTTGACATCTTCCTGTACGGTCTCGTCACTAAATCGGCGACCGATCAGTCGCTTCACATCTGTATATAATATAACGGACTAACCATCAATCAAGTGCATAGAATTTGCATCAAGAAATAGACACTCAGTTATTCAGTTCGTGCCATTTCGCTGTTTGCATGCAACAATTGAACGAGTCTTTGGTTTTCCTCTAAAAAATTGAAGGGTTTGGATGGCCAGTAATATTCAATACGTGCCGGTGCTTAGAGAAACTAAACAATCACGTAGAAGACAGATCCGCGTGGGTCATTTAATAGGGAAAATGGAAATACAGAAATTTGTGAGCATGAACAGGCAACGGTAGTACTAAAACAGGGAACAGGGCGAACGCCCTCGTCATATGATCTGATTCAGATCATCCATCGTTCTTGGGCAGCCGTCGTTTACAACCCCGCGGGCAACAAAGAGCAAAACACGCCACTTCTGTGCTCGCACTTCTTCCTAGTTCCTAACAGTACCAGTCACGAACACCTCGGCGGCGTGCAGCGACGTACAGAAACAAACGCAATAAAGTTCAGGGTTTCTCACCGTGGATGGTGTTGTCGGGGTTCAGAGCGGCCTGGTTCACGGCCGCGTCGCCGACGAACCTCCTGGCGCCGGCGAACGCGACGCAGGACGGCGTGAGGAGGTTGCCCTGGTCGTTGGCGATGACCTCGCCGCGGCCGTGCCGCCACACGGCCACGCAGGAGTACGTCGTCCCCAGGTCGATGCCGACCGCCGGCCCGTCGCCCATCGAGGCCGCCATCTCCATCTTCTCACTTCTCAGATGCGAAGCAAGAAACAGACGCCACTACCGCCCAGATGACCTCCAGGAGTCGGAGAGACTCGAGGTGTGAGCGCGGCGCCGGCGCGAGGGTGCTACTGCTATCGTGGGACGCGGCCTGGGACATCATATATACTTAGCGCGACGATTGCGTTCACGATGGCCATTAAAGTTTGCATCAGGATTTGCTAATACCCAAGCAACTGTTTACTCGATTGATTCAATCAAAAGAAATGTTTGAACTTTAGTCAAAGCACCCGTTACGGGTCTGTTGGTATAACTCACTTTCACTAGTGAATCGTTCTTTTTATTAAGTTTCGGTTCTACTATAAAACAACTTTAACCATGAAGCAAAGGCTATTTTCATAAACGTTTTGGAAAAACAACTTGTCAGGGAAGATGGCATATAAAAAGTTAAAGAAGCGTTAATATTTTCAGCTTTACCCAATTCACGTAGAAAAGACAAATTTTAGCAAGATGTTCTTTCGTCGGAATTTGATTGAAGCAGAAGTTGAAAACAGCTCTCTAGAGATAGAGAGCCCATATCAAATACAACGTATGTCTTCACGTTTTTAAGGTAGACAAAGGGGTAAGCACCGCGCTGGGACGTCCGGACGCCGGCCTCCTAGCGGCGTCACCTTCTTCTCCACGCCCGGCGTCCCCCCCCCCGCCCTCCATCGCGCGCCCACCGCCACCCCTGCCGCCCGCCCGCCCGCCGTGGCCGTAGGGTCTCGCCGGGCTCCCCGCCGGAGCGGCCCGGCGCCCCCGGCGAGACCCTACCGCGCGCCGGCGGCCTCCTTCTTCCCCTCCCCCCTCCCCCCCACCGCCGCCATCTCCACCGCCCGAGCTCCAAGCTCGGCCATGGCGCCCGCCCTAGACCGAGCCCACTGCCGGCCCCCCACACTGCTACCCTAAGCCGCCCGCCTGCAGCCCACCGCCTGTTTTCCCTTCCTCCCCCCGGCCGGCCGGACAATCTGACCCACCGGAGTTGGAGAAGAAGGGGGGTGGAGCTTCGCCGGCGGGGATGGTTGCTGCCATGGCTTGGGGGGCGGGGGGAGGAGCTTCAGCCGGGGGAGCTCGCCGTCGCTGAGGGGAGCGCGCGGGACGCGTGTCCGGCAGGGGTTGGGGGGCCAAACGGTCCGACGGGAATCATTACCGTAGACAAAGTGGAGACCATTTCCAAACATGCCATGGTCACGGTCACGGTCACGGTCAGTCGGTCACGCCCGGCACGTTCCCGTTCACTCGCGGTTCGGACGGGCTGCAACTGTGAACCTGACTAGATTGCAGTAATGCAGGCAACTGGGCCGTGTCGTCCAAGCTGCAGAGCGGTTTAGTAGCCCATCGGCCCATGGGTTGGTGCACGAGCGTCTCCTCAGCCTGCCGCACTGCCCCACTGTGCCTGCGAGCGCACATCCTTCGTCCTTCCCCTTAGCAGCCAAGTTCCCGGAACGCAGGGAACATGGTACGGGAACGTGGTATGTGGTACGGTATTTTTAGAAACTGTGGAAGGGGAGGGGTATACAGTTTCGATTTATTCCTTAAAATAGTGAACGCGTACCATACTGAACCGGAATGCATATGGGACGTTGTGGTTGGTCCATGTAGGTTGTCATCATTTTGGAACGTGACCTGCCGAGTTCGATTCCTGCTCGTCTTCTTTTTTCCAATCGTTTTTTCTTTTTTATTTTATTTTATTGGGCCGTTCGTTGCCAATAGTTACTTATGAACCCTAAAGCCCATTAGAAGTCCAGGGTATTCACCATCACGTCCGCCGCCATTCTCGTCCCGGTCGCGGCTCTCGCCGTCTCCGTTCCATCCTCTTCCTCTCCGATCCTCACTGCTTCTCTCGCGCGTGCCGGCATTGAAAGAGAACGGCGCGGAGACGGAGGCTTCTTCCCTGACGCCTCGCGCCCTTACACCTCCCTCTTTGTTCTAGCTTCTGCACTGGTGCCTCGCTCTCCCTGTCCGTCCCGGCTTCTTCCCTGTTGCCTCGCTCTCCGTCCCGACCTCCTCTCAGGCGCACCGCCCGGATCCGGCATCCCTTCCACTCAGGTATCGGTCACCTACTCTCGCGAATCGATGCGGCTGCGTACGGTAGCCTCGGGCGCTTCCTGCGGCGGCGAGTCATGTTCCATCGTTCGTTGGGACGGCGTCCCGTGATGTTCCCGTCCCGCGAATGGAACGATGTTCCCGTCCCGCGAATGGAACGATGTTCCCGGTACTTGGAACGTAGCCATGTTCCCGTTCCCCAGCTGCTAAGTCCTTCCCCCTTCCCAGCCGCCCTCTGCCCCTCTCCGGCCTCACCCGGCCGCCTCTGACGTCGCTGCCGCGTCGAACTCCAACCCACGAAGACCTCCATCGACGGCGGCGAAATTGGGGCCGGCTTCTACAGGTTTCACTTCACAGGTTAATCAAACACCAGTTGTGGGGACAGCGCCGCCACTTCCAATCGCCGCTCTCTGCCACTCTGTCCAGCGGAGCCCCCGCCGCGGAAACCGGTTGGTGCGCGTGCGTGGAGCGGAGGCCATGGCGGCAGCGAAGGTCAAATCGGCCGCCCTCTCCGTCACTCACAAGTGCCGGGTACTGCTCGTCAGGAGTATCAGCGACCGCTCCACTCCTCCCTTGTTAGCTACTGCTGTTCTTATTCTTACTTCTGTCGCCCTGGTTTCGCAGAACATCTTGGCCGCCGGTTGGGAAGCCCGCCTCAACACTGTCAAGGCCGACGCCAAAGGAAGGTGCGTGCGCTCGTGTCGTATCATTTCATTTGTGTATTTGTGTGCATAAGGTCTGGAACAGTAAGAGCTGTTTGTCTTGATTAGTTTCTTTTGCGGTGCTTTTGGCCAGCAAGGATGAGATTTACACGTCGAGGGTGCACTACATGATCCAGAAGGGCACGCCCTACTTGATTGTCCCTGAGAACGACGTGCACAACATTGTAAAACCCTTAATTCCTGTTGTTCATTTACTTATGATGTTCGATAAATAGTTGTTGCTGTTATAATCAAACTGCATTAAAATATGTTGCTTGTGTGGAATCTTTTGTTGCATAGAACATTATAATCGATGAGCGGGGGTCTCTTGCAGTATGCAGTCCGATCCGGGGCCGAGTTGCAAGCTTATTGAAGTCACTGAAGAAGGTTCTTCTCTACGAATTCAACTTGATGGCATCAAAATTGTTGCTCGTTTGCTTTTCTCATATCGCTTGTACAAGCACCTTAATCTTGTTGCTGGACACAGACGCCTCCTCGTGTTGCTATGACTGGTGATGTTCTGCGCCTGAAAGACTCAAAGGTAAACTTGTTCTGCAGTCCCCAGCATGCATAAACATGCTTCATTGCTTACTATAGGTAGTAAGGTGATGCCCACTAATCTTTATGTACTGTGCTTAAGGTTCCAATTATTGCCGATAGCCTGAAGAAAGCTATTTTGAAGGAACATGAAGCTGCTAGTAAAGCTAGTTATGGAGTGTCAGCAATACTGTCCTCGGCAGGTGCTACCTGCAGGTCACGGAGTGAGGGCCTCCTCAGTCTACTCAGTGAGGAGAGCTCTTACAGTATCTTAAAATTTGACATAGGGTCTGTAACACGGCTTGTTTATTTTCTGATGTTAGGTATCTTTTCTTATAACCTAATTCAGCACAGCTAAATTTTCGTCAATGCTATTCTTGTAGTTCATGTGTCTACATAGACTCCAACGGGAGCAGCCATAATATTGAATTGGACAGCTTTGAACCACCAAAAGCAGATCTGCTAAGTAAGTCCTTTTTATTCTTACAAGCTCTCTGCATCTTCACCTTTATTCTTTTGATTTGATGGCAGCTATATGCAAATCACATGTTAAGCTAGATATATAACTCCAAGATGCTACTCCCTCTGTTCCAAATTATAAGCCACTTTGACTTTTTTGATACATCCATTTTACTATGTATCTAGATATAATAATGTGTCTAGATACATAGTAAAATGGATGAACCAAAAAAGTCAAAGCGACTTATAATTTGGAACGGAGGGAGTACTAATCAATTGCTTTCAACAGCTATATGTTTCCACACCTGTTTGCACTATGATGTTAATTTTCTAAATATGTGTTCTCCACTTCTCCTTCCTAGTGCCATTTTCTGCTAAGCTTGTGGATGGTATCAACCGAAATGAATCGAGGAGGAGGGCACTGATGATTTTCTGTTTTGAGTATTTTAATGTGATAGCAAGAGTAAGTTATTCTCTTGTACCTGCACAAATTTCAATGTCTCATAGGATGCTCTTTTTGTTTCTGATATGTGAGGCTTCTTTCTTATCATCTGAATTATGGCCTTTCTATTAGTTCAGCACAATTAACTATCATTTCTATCTTTGCTTGAAGAGCGCTGTCATGCTTTCCATTGACCACCATGGTTTTGATGTCCTCGCCAAAGTGCCTGAAAGAGCCATCCTTACTGATGTCCCTCGACAATACCATTGGAAGGAGTTCAGGTTCACATTCAAGGAACCAGCCAAGGATGCTGAGGACTTCTGCCGCATGCTAGTTGGGTTAGAGGAAGAGGTTTTGCAGAGCATGAAGAGCTATAGCGGTTTAGGATGATAACGCTCTTGGCCTCTTGCCATGTTCACATTCAAGGAACCAGCTAAGGATGCTGAGGACTTTTGCCGCATGCTGGATTGCTGGTTGGGTTAGAGGAAGAGGTTTTGCAGAGCGTAAGATAGCAGTTTAGGGTGACAGCCCACTTGCCAGAAAATCAGTGAGAAACTGTATCTGATATTCAGAATCTGGTACTCAATTCTTATGGTTGCAACTTTGAAGTTTGGTTTTAGGTTGCTGTTATTGGACAATATGGTTTCTCAAAGTTAGTGGAGTAGATGTTTGAATGGTATTCATATGATTTCAGGCAAGCTACCATTATCTGATTGAATGGTATCCATATGATGTTTATTTATAGGTATAAAAACTGTTAACAGTGAAAACCCTGGATTGCAAACCCAAATTTTATATATTTAGTTATTTTTACAGACTGCATGATTGATTTTTGCATGCATCTTGTTATTCCAGCACGGTGTTCTATGTGAAGTCAGTATTTGTTAGCTAAATATATATCCCTAGTGCTCCTGTTGTTAAGCTTCACACTTTTCTGAAATTTAAGTTATTCAGATCAGAGTATTGTGTCAGGTTAATAAAGGTCATGCTTTCATTGATGACCATGGTTTTGATGTCCTCGCCAAAGTGCCTGAGAGAGCCCTCCTTACTGATGTCCCTCGACAATACCACTGGAAGGAGTTCAGGTCCACATTCAAGGAACCAGCCAAGGATGCTGAGTGAGGACTTCCGCATGCTGGTTCGGGTTATGAGGAAGAGGTTTTGCAGAGCGTGAAGAGCTATAGTAGTTTAGGGTGACAGCCCACTTGCCAGAAAGTCAGTGAGAGATATTTCCTCTATTCCAATTTATAAGACGTTTAACTTTTTTATACCAAGTTTGATTACTCGTCTTATTTAATTTTTTTATAAAATATTATTTTTTTGTTGTGGTTTGCTTTATTAAATAAAAGTTCTTCAAGAATGACTTAAATTTAACTATTTTTGTATATTTTTTTTAATAAAACGAGTGATCAAACTTAGACTAGAAAAAGTCAAACGTTTTATAATTTGACAGAGGAATATCTGATATTCAGATTCCAGTACTCGGTTTTTATGGTTGGAACTTTGAAGGATGGTCTCAGGTTGCAATTTTTATGGTTAGAACTTTTGAAGTATGGTTCCAGGTTCCTATGTTATTGGACAATATGGTTTCTCGTTAGTAGAGTACATGGTGTTTGAACATGGAGCGGCAAGATACCAATATCTGACTGAATGGTATTCATATGATGTTTAGTTTTATATAGATATAAATAAAAAGTTGTTAAAAGCGAAAACCCTAGATTGACCAAAATTTTATGTACTTCCTCTATCTCAAATTATAAATCACTAGCAATGCCCGTGCGTTGGAACGGGATAACAAAAGAACTATCAAATCTTAATAAAAAAAAGAAAAATAAAAAATATTATATATCTATTTATAGTTTATTTTTTTTATAAATTTTAATGGCTATAATTTATTTTATGATGATCATGGCATCCATAATAGAGTTAATATCGTTAATAATGTTACAGTGTCCTTTTAAGACCGTAACAAAGTAAAATAATCCCATTATTCTAAATCGTTAGTTATTCAGACTTTTAGATACATAGTTTTTACTAAGCTTCTACGTTTACTAAGCTTCTACATATATTTCATGTCTAAACATATAGTAAATAAAAGGTATATATATCTTAAAAAGTCAGAATAATTTACAATTTAAAATAGAGGGAGCATAACCTGTTTCTCAATTGTAAGGCACAAAAATATTTACTCATAATCGCTGTCCCCCGTCATGCGCCTGGACCTGGGCCTGGTCCCGGCGGTCTCCTCCTGCGACGCGGCCTGGGAGGCGTTCGCGGCGCACAACGACCGGCACATCGCGGCGGCGCGGACCCTGCGCGGCGTCCTGGCCGCGCACGTCCTGTCGCCGTGCGGCCTCGTGGCGTCGCGCACGGCGCAGGAGCGGAAGGTCGGGGAACTCGTCGCGTGCCTCTGTGCGCAGGTGGGCACGGTGGTCGACGTCAAGGAGGTCGTCTATGGGGCCGTCGCGAACCTCGTCTCCACTGCGATGTTCTCCATCGACGTCGTCGACGTGGGCGGCGCCGCCGAGGCCGACACGGCGGCGGCGGGCCATGGGTTGCTGGAGATCATGGACGGACTCATGGAGTGCATTGGCAAGCGGAACGTGTCCGACTTCTTCCCGTTCCTAAGAGCGCTCGACCTCCAAAGATGTCGTCGTCGGGTGGCCGTGCAGCTGGCCAAAGTTCTCCAGGCCTTGGGTGACATCGTCGACTGCGGGTTGGCCGAGGAGGCTTCTTCCGGTGACAAGCACGGCGACATCCTCGACGTCCTCTAGGAGCTCGAGTCCACGGGCAAGATCACCAGCGACAACTGACCCTTATTCTCTTCGACATCTTCGCTGCCGAGAGCGACACCATGGCGCTGACCGTGGTGTGGGCGATGGCTGAGCTGCTTCGCAACCCTGCCATCATGGCCAAGCTACGCGCGGAGATCAGGGACGCCCTGGGCAACAAGGATGCCGTCGAGGAGTCCGACGCGGCGGGGCTGCCGTACCTGCAGACCGTGGTGAGGGAGGCGATGCGGCTGCACCCGCGGCCCCCGTGCTGCTGCCGCACAAGGCCGTGTAGGATGGTGTCGAGATCGGCGGCTACGCGGTGCCGCGGGGATGCACGGTGATCTTCAACTCGTGGGCGATTATGCGCAACCCGACGGCATGGGAGACGCCCGACGAGTTCATGCCGGTGCGGTTTCTGGGCAGGGAGGTGGACTTCTGCAGGAAGCAATTGGAGTTCGTCCCGTTCGGCTTCAGCCGCCGGCTGTGCCCTGGCGTGCCCATGGCGGAGGGGATGGTGCCACTGGTCCTGGCGTCGCTGGTGCAAGCGTTCGAGTGGCAGCTGCCGGCCGGCATGTCGGCGGAGCAAATGGACGTCAGCTATAAGTTCACCACCTGCGTATTAGCCTTTCCTACCATCAAAGCTGATGCGCGTCGGCCGTCCGGGTGGAGGCCAAAGCCAAGAGAATATAGGCAGGTCACAGGGCTTCTTTTTTTTGACTCGGCCGTATCACACTTGGATACGCATCACATAGGTGCAATTGTTTTTTTTTTGTCCGAATCAATCCCTTGGTTGGACGAAAAAAGAGGTGGACGAAAGAAGAGGTGGACGAAAAAAAACAGGTTGAAAGTTTTGCCTCTTTATTATTATTATAGATATAGATTCTAAAAATTTTGGAGAGTCGTCAAACATTTAAGTTTAACTAAAATTATAGAAAAAATATAAAAATTTATGACATTAAATAAATATATAATGAAAATATAATTAATAAAAAAAATCTAATGATACTTACCAAGATTCTTGGAATGGTTTATAATTTGGGATAGAGGGAGTACTTAGTTATTTTTACAGGCTGCATGATTGACTTTTGAGTGCATTTTCTTGTTGAGTCCGGTTTTCTATGTGAAGTCAGTATTTGTTAGCTAAAAATGTTAGTTATTCAGAGTATTGCGTAGGTTAATAAAGGTTTGTAGCCATCTAAAATAGATTTCGAAGATGTAGTACTTCCATAGATGCAGGAATGAAAAGTATATTATACTCATCGCTATTTATAACCAGGGTAATTAATAATATATAAAATAAACTTAAACATGAACTAGGGGCCTGCATATGGCCAAAAAAGAAATTGCCTGAAGAGAGTACTAGGATGTAATTATTTAAGCAAAACTATATTTCAAAATCTCTATCATTTAGTCGACTTCTTCGATCTTGGGGCCAGCACCGCTGCCACCAGCCGGCGGAGCATCTTGATCCATGCCGCCGGCCATGTCAGGACCAGCGGCGCCCTGGTACATCTTGGCGATGATGGGGTTGCAGATGCCCTCCAGCTCCTTCATCTTGTCCTCAAACTCGTCAACTTCGGCGAGCTGGTTGTTGTCGAGCCAGTTAATGGCCCCCTCGATGGCGTCGTCAATCTTCTTCTTGTCGGCCTCCGGCAGCTTGGAGGCGATCTTGTCGTCCCTGATGGTGTTGCGCATGTTGTAGGCGTAGTTCTCGAGCGAGTTCTTGGCGTCCACCTTCTTCTTGTGCTCCTCGTCCTCGGCCTTGTACTTCTCTGCCTCCTGCACCATCTTCTCGATCTCCTCCTTGCTCAGCCGGCCCTTGTCGTTGGTGATGGTAATCTTGTTCTTCTGGCCGGTGGTCTTGTCCTCCGCTGACACGTTGAGGATGCCGTTGGCGTCCATGTCGAAGCACACGGTGATCTGGGGGACGCCCCTGGGCGCCGGAGGGATGCCAGAGAGCTCGAACTTGCCGAGCAGGTTGTTGTCCTTGGTCCTGGCCCTCTCACCCTCGTACACCTGGATGAGCACGCCGGGCTGGTTGTCGGAGTAGGTGGAGAAGACCTGCTCCTTCTTGGTCGGGATGGTGGTGTTCCTGGGGATGAGCACCGTCATGACGCCTCCGGCCGTCTCCAGGCCGAGCGAGAGCGGCGAGACATCGAGCAGGAGCAGGTCCTGCACCTTCTCGTTGCCCTCGCCGGTGAGGATGGCGGCCTGGACGGCGGCGCCGTACGCGACGGCCTCGTCCGGGTTGATGCTCTTGCACAGCTCCTTGCCGTTGAAGAAGTCCTGGAGCAGCTGCTGCACGCGCGGGATGCGGGTGGAGCCGCCCACGAGCACGACGTCGTGCACGGTGCTCTTGTCCATCTTGGCGTCGCGGAGGCACTTCTCCACGGGCTCCATGCACTTGCGGAAGAGGTCCATGTTGAGCTCCTCGAACCGGGCGCGGGTGATGGTGGTGTAGAAGTCGATGCCCTCGTACAGGGAGTCGATCTCGATGGTGGTCTGGGCGGTGGAGGAGAGCGTCCTCTTGGCCCTCTCGCACGCGGTCCGCAGCCGCCGGAGCGCCCTGGGGTTGCCGGTGATGTCCTTCTTGTTCTTCCTCTTGAACTCCTGCACGAAGTGGTTGACGAGCCGGTTGTCGAAGTCCTCGCCGCCCAGGTGGGTGTCGCCGGCGGTGGCCTTGACCTCGAAGATGCCCTCCTCGATGGTGAGGAGGGAGACGTCAAAGGTGCCGCCGCCGAGGTCGAAGATGAGGACGTTCTTCTCGCCGTCGCTGCTCGACTTCTTGTCGAGCCCGTAGGCGATGGCCGCGGCGGTGGGCTCGTTGATGATGCGCATGACGTTGAGGCCGGAGATGACGCCGGCGTCCTTGGTGGCCTGGCGCTGCGAGTCGTTGAAGTAGGCCGGGACAGTGACGACGGCGTTCTTGATGGTGGTGCCGAGGTAGGCCTCGGCCGTCTCCTTCATCTTGTTGAGGATCATGGAGCTGATCTCCTCGGCCGAGAACTGCTTCTCCTCGCCCCTGAACTGCACCCCGATCATGGGCTTGTCGCCGGAGCCCGGAATCACCTTGAAAGGCCACAGCTTGACGTCACTCTGCACCGACGCGTCGGAGAAGCGCCGGCCGATGAGCCGCTTGGCGTCTGCAAACGGATCAAACAAACCACGCAACGTGTTAGATAGATCCACACCCCGCGTATGAACGGATCAAGCAAACAGATAAAACCCCGCGTATGATCGGATCAAGGAAACTCACGTAACAAAAGAAAGATCGGGGATGCTGGACTTACCGAAAACTGTGTTGATGGGGTTCATGGCGACCTGGTTCTTGGCGGCGTCGCCGATGAGCCTCTCGGAGTCGGTGAAGGCGACATACGACGGCGTTGTGCGGTTGCCCTGATCGTTGGCGATGATCTCCACCCGGTCATGCTGCCACACCCCGACGCACGAGTAGGTCGTGCCGAGGTCGATGCCGATCGCCGGCCCGTCTCCCTTCGCAGCCATGGAGACGATCTCGTCGAGAGGATCGGGGAGAAGGGGGAAAAAATATCTACTGAACTCGCCGGGTCAGATCACGCTCGCGCGCGTACGTGGAGGAAGAGAGGAGGAACAGAGGAACCGGTGGACGAGGAGGGAGGCTATGGGGGCTGGATTTTAAAGGTTTGTGTGGCCGAGGAGGGGTTCTAGAATGTTCCGGCGCGTCCCAGCCGTCGGATGCGATCTGGACCGTGGTGCCGTCGGAACGTGCGCGTCGTGGGGAACTTGGACCCGTTCCTGGCTGCTAATTCCGGCAGCTCCAAATCTCCTCCAGTTGTGAAGGGTGGGGGATTCTAGAGTGTACCGGAAGGTTCTAGAGATGGAGACGTTCCCCTCTCGCGTCGTGGGTGACTGACTGGCAGTTGATGCGTTGCTTCGGCGTGTTGCGTTCGATCCCGTTTCGGGGGAGGCCGCCGAGTTTGACCGTAGGTGCTAAGAGGAAAGGCTCTTGCTATTTTTGGCGCAAGCGCAGCAGAAGTGCAGAACAGAGCAGCTGCGAATTCCTTCGAAATTTGGAGGCCCAATAGGAGGCGGAACTCCAGCCCAAGTTGAGGCCTTCTGTGTAATCCAGGCCCGCTTTACCTTTTTAGGGTTTTCAGGCCTGTTTTCGAGAGTCATGTGCCACGGCCTAATGGATAATGCTCAGATCCAGTGTCATTCTATCATGGAAAAAGTCTATTTTTGCTCTCTCAACTTTCGCGAAAGTCTATTTTTTCCTCCTTAAACCCCAAAACCGGATAAACAACATCTTTCAACTTTTCAAACCATGCGTTTTTCCTCCCTGGAGTGGTTTTGATAGTGGTTTTGCTACAGTGACGGTGGTTTTGTCTTTTTCTTTTTTATTTATTTTGGCTGAACTTTTGAAAAATCATAGTAAATAAAAAAAAATCATAAAATACAAAATCTAATTTTGTTGGACTTCATATGAGTACATCTACACAATGAATATATAATATGGTATGCTTTAGTATAAAATTTTTGCTAGTCTTTTTCTTTTTTATTTATTTTGACCAAATCTTTGAAAAATCATAGTAAATCATAAAAAAATCAAAAAATGGAAAATCTAATTTTCTTAGACTCCACATGAGTAGATCTACAAATAAACATATAATATGGTATATTTTAATATAAAGTTCTTGTTGTAGCTTTCAATCTATGCTTTTCTATAATTAATTAAAATAATTTATAAATGTAGCTTCTATAACTATTTTGTTTCACTAAAGCATACCATATTATATATTCACTATGTAGACCTATTCATGTGGAGACAAAAAATTGAAATTTCCATTTTATGATTATTTTTATGATTTACTATGATTTTTCAAAGATTCAGTCGAAATAAATAAAAAAAAAAAAGACTAGCAAAAACTTTAAACTAAAGCATAACATATCATATATTTACTGTGTACATCTACTCACGTGGAGTCCAATAAAATTAGATTTTCTATTTTATGATTTTTTGTGATTTACTATAATTTTTCAAAAAATCAGCCAAAATAAATAAAAAGAAAAAAAGACAAAACCAATGTCACTGTAGAAAAAACCACCATCAAAAAACCACTTCAGGGAGGAAAAGTGCATGGTTTGAAAAGTTGAGGGAGGCTGTTTGTTCGGTTTTGGGATTCAGGGAGAATAAGCAGACTTTCACGAAAATTGAGGGAACAAAATTAGACTTTTTCCTTTTATCATCATCGTCCAATAGGAATGGGCCTAGAGTTCCTAAGAGATATAAGGCCTGGATTTATAGTATATTTATTTATCACCAAAGATCGTCGGGAAACATTGCCGTTGTCACATCATCAACAAGACGCGTCCCACACACGCTTGGATTCTGCGGTTTCGGTTAGCAGTCGGTGGTGCGTGGGTGCACCACCCCCACACTGGCACGCGAAAGGAACGGCGGCGGTGCCGTCGACCTCGCCGTCTCTGCTTTTTCCGGCCGGCGATCTGGAGCTGGCGGAGAGAGAACCAATTCCGATTCCGTGCTGTGATGCGGACGCTCGCTGTTGGTCCCTTCGTCAGATTCGCAGCCCGTAACCTATTCCGTCGTCGCGGTTTGCGGTCAAATATTCTCGCACCAAACCACGGCACCTCCCAGGGAGCACGAACAAGATAGCGTGAAAGTAAAGAAACCATCCTGAGATCGATGGAGTGCCAAGGTGTGTGTGATACTAAGCGAGCGAGACCACCATGCAGTGGAGGCAGGCAGGAAGGAGATAAGCTGGGTGAGGCGCCAATTCATTGTAGGAGCTCGATCGGCATCCGTGCATCCTGCTCGTCTCCTGATGACCGCTCGCTAGCTAAGCCGGTGCTAAGAGATCAGTGAGGCTCTCGATTTTGGTTGGCCACTGGAAGGAGGAATAGTTCGGATGAGGAGGACATGCAGCATGAGGCTTGCCAAAGCTTCTTTCTAGTCAAGCGCGTCGAGTTTTGGTTCAGATGACGCGTCACCAGAGGACTGCAGTTGATTGTTGAATTGAAGATTTTTTTTTTTTTTTGCATGTTCGCTTTCATCAACTTATTAGCTATTGAAACAGTGTTCTTTTCTAAAAAAAATCAGTCGTTCTAGCTTATCAGTGGCTTATAAGTTCTGCCAAAAGTGAAATATAGGATCAAGGCTCAAGTCTCTTATTTTTTAGTCATGTGTCTTAAAATTTGCATTACCTTGTGGTAAAGTGTAGTCTAAGTACTATGTGTCTCTGAATGTTGGAGGCCGGATTTTTGTATTCCTTAATCTGAAAAAAAATACAGTGTAGCCAGGGAAGTCTTTACGAAAAGAGGAATTTTGAGGTTTGTTCTACTATGAGAAAGGAATAGACTTTATTCGATCCTTTGGGTAAGCTGCACAATCAAGCAAAACTACAAGTTTCAACTTTCAGCTGTGAAAAGCTAACGAATAGCAAACCAAGTTTTTTTTTATCACAAAGGACAAATCCGTATGAGAAAAGCTAAGCACTGAGTCTCTTTTTCTAAAGTTTTTCTTTTTAAAAAAAAAAATACTTTTAAAAGATAACCACCTACGATCGACAAAGATATCCATGGTCGTTGTTTCAAATATACGACATCATTGCCCACTTTATGATTGGTTAAACGCTCTTCTTTTGTAATTCGGTCCAAAAGTGAACAAAGTAGGTAGCTCTGAAAATGACCTAAATTTGAAGGTATAATTCTGGATCTATTCTTTATAGCTAATTTCCAAATGAATTAGTGGTATTTCATTTTTTTTATTTAACATCGGGTCATAAGAGTTCTCACTTGAATGAATTACAACTGGCTGGTTAGGCTCTAGAAATGTGTGGTGTGTACACCGGTTACACGCAGCCATGAGGCTAGAAGAAGTAATATAAGGGTGAGAATTGCCAATTACATGCAAAACATATTAAGTTTTTGGCAATTACGTGGGAACATGTATGGAAATTAATTAGTGGCAAGAATTGATACATAGAATAAATTAGTGGCAACAGTTGATAAAAAATATGGTGAAAATTTAATTTTTAGTCATAATCCATTGTTTGGTATGGAAAGAAATAAGAGAGAGTTGAACAGGGAATTCATACCACCTGTTTGGTGTGTGAGTTTTTTAGTAGAAAATTATAACACAGGACAGGCATGATGATGTAGTCATCTTCCACTAAAAATACCATTTTCAATCAACTACCACCTTTATCCTAGGAAGTTATAGGTGTTAGTTGGATCTCTAACCTCCCATTCTTCTTTTTACCAAAAGTCCCAATTCCACAAAACAAAAAATAAATCTAAGCCACCACCTCGTAACTCACATTCCATGTCATGAATTACCCTAAGCAGATGTGTCACAATGATGAATCATGAGCCCTTCATGTCGAGGCATATGATGCCCCAAGGATGAGTTGCAACCTTGAAAATTCGCAGCAGGTGGGAGAGGTTCGAAGTCATAGGACAAAAGATAACATCATTGAGATATTTCCATAGTTCTCATCAATAGAGGAGGAACATGGTGGAGAACTCGGTCAATGGAGTGTGAGGGTGCGACATTGACAAATAGAGTAGCTAGACTCGAGGAGTTGCACTGGGTCCCAACCCAAATGAGCCCATAAGTTCTAGGCAATGGGGGCAAGGCATGTCAAAAGTATAGTTTAATTGAAGTAAAAGTTGCTTTATGTATACCTAAATCATATAAATAGGGGTAATTAGGGTTTCTGATGTTTCATAGAAATTGTTTGTTACATCAAAATCAAAAGACTATTTCCGTACGGAGAAACAAAATATCTCTCATTTCCGATGTGAATAGATTGTGTTTGAATTTTGAAATAAAAGTTCTTGTCTTATGGGGAATGATGCACAAATTTTTGGAATCCAATACTTATAGGTCTAGGATGGTCCTGGTCCTCAAGAGCATGGTTGTAAAGGACATTGGTATCAAAGTCGATCATTATGCTCCTATTGAGGTTGTTGTTACATTGGACTCGGTCTTAGATTAGTAGCCATCCTTGGGGGGGGGGGGGGGGCGGATGGTTCCGCCAAACAAACTTAGGTTGTGATTTGGTTCTGGTATGTGGTATCCTCTAAGATGAACACTTGGGAGCCAGGCCATTACTGGCCAAGTTCATTGCATGCACGACAAAGCTGATTGGTTCATGCATTTTTTGGCCTGGCTGTTGCGAATAGATGATTGGTTGTCCTATTCGTCTATACAATGTCTTTCCACTCCACTGGCTATGTGCGTGTAATGGAACTCATCCGTGCTCCCACGAGCCAGTCCAAGACGTATGCATGTTGCACCTAGTCATCCAAGCTCAGCTCATGGACCAGGCAATAATCAGACAACTTATTCTTGCGTCCCGCCAGTTTGTTTGTGCTAAAACACACTTAACCAATCATGTCCTATTAGTGAACTCTTAGTTCTTGTCCTTGACCATGGCAATCCACGTCATCCATGTCTCTGAGGTACCTGAGATGATGATGTGCTCCATTTCAATCGTGGTTGTCAATGGGGTGGTGGGGGGGGGGGGAGGAGGTCAAGGGGCTATCATATTAAATATTTTCTTAGTTACTAAAAAAAAACAGCAAATTTTACTAGGGACTTATTTGGTTGACAATTGGTCGGAGCTTCCTAGCCCAGGCATCACTCAGGCACTGGATTTTCCATGCCTGGGGTAGAGTGAGATGGATGCCATATAGCTCAGGGTTCCAACTTCCAACCAAACCTGCCTAGATATGATGTCCAATCTTGATGTCCAATGTTTCTGAAGTTTAGGAGCACTTGCGGTCATGAAACTTGGATAAATTAAATGCCAAGCCGGCACATTTTCCATCTTTGTTCTCTTTCCCTTCAAATTTTATATTTTTTCACTCTCTCCATCACATCAATTTTTATCCGCATGCATGGACCATTAAATATAAGTAAAAAAATAACTAATTGCACAGTTTAGTTGTCAATCACGAGATAAATCTTTTGAGTCTAGTTAGTCTACGATTAGACAATATTTACCAAATATAAATAAAATGGTATAGTGTCAAATTTTTCTGATAGTTGCAATCTGAACAAGGCCGTGGAAATGCGGAGGGACGCCGCTTTATTCTGTGCAGGCACAACAGTCTCATAGCCCTGCAAGCTGCTGTGCACTGATCGAACTAACCCACACCATACCTCCGGCATAATCTGCCCCACGCATCCTGATCGCACAAACAAATCTTCTGTTTTATTCCCCTGTGTGGCAACAGTAAACTAGACCCATCCCCATGGATATTCCCTGCGACTTTAGCTCCTCCGTCGACTTTAAGCTTTGCCTGCAGATACGTAGGGTCCAGGAACGAAAGCTCTGGGAAATCAGTGCGGGGATCTCACGGAGATTAATTAATTAAGCAAGTAATAATGCACGGAAGGGACCTACTTTAGCTGGATCATACTCCCACCATGCTACGATGTCTCCTGTTCAGCATGCACCGCGCTATATAGTATAGGCGGTTGTTAGACATGCACGGCCGAATGAATTCCTTAAACACATTCATCAGTATACAATTATTGTAGGGTTTTCATAATGAATACACCGGTCACAGGCATAGATAGACGTCGATTGAGCCATGGACAGCAGATTCCATACCTCCAGTCACAGGTCTATGGAGAAGAGAAGTCGAAAGCTATGTACTATTAAATGACTGTAACAAATGCAGTGACACAGGCAAGATAGGCTAGGCCAGCAGCTAGGTACACCGTGCTGGCCGTTGGCCTGCGCAAGCTAGCTCCCGGCCGGCCGCCCAGGCGGCCGTGATTCCCGGGTTCCCGGCACAACAGTCAACAGCGTGTCCACCATCAGGCATCAGCTGTCAGTCAGGCACACGACGACAGAGCTCTCTCACCATTATCGATCGTCTCTGACATTGCGTCAAGACAACATTGTACCAACCAGCATGCAATGTGTACTCTCGTACGTGAAAGGCCGGGCGTCCGCGGCCGCTGCACGGTGACCACACGGCCAGGGATTGGAGGCAGACAGCACGGCACCACGCTAGGCGCCACAGTAACGTCGCCTCAGCGCCGATCAGCTAATTTGTCCCGTCTCCCATCGAGCTCCGCGCCGCCTCGATCCGCCCGTGTGACCGCCGCCAATCGTCGAGGTGGCCGGAAGATGTGATCATGCATCTCTCAGTGGTCACCTGGCTGCAGGTGCGCCAACAGCTGATGAGGAGCCTGAACTAGACTGGGGTGGGTTTGTGATCCACTATATCCTGAAACACCACGACGTACAACTTACAAGGTGGAGGATCGGAGCTACCAAGCCAGCCACACCTTATTAGCATGATTTTGACATAATAAATGCGTTTGATCATGATTATATTGGCTGGATTATTAGCCTCTGGTTATAAGTAACTAGCTAGGACAAGACAAACGGCTAGGGGCAAACGCCTTTTTATCCTCTATACGTTGTTGCCCTTTTGATTGAAATGTGAATCTTAAAATGTGAAAACATCATAAAGAAAATGACATGCTGTCACTCCATAGAGAGAAAAGTACACTTGTGTATGATTAGCTAGACATTTCACCATTACTCGCATTGGCATCTTGATACTATGCAGTCTAGTAGTCTACCATTCTTTCCTTCTTTTCTAATCGGTTAATTAGAATGTTGCCATTATATTTTTTGTGGATATGAAAAATGCCATTATAATTATACTGGTGCCTGAAAGCTGCCACTTTGTATGTTTCCCATATATATATAACCTCAAATCTACGCTGCATAGTTTTGTATGGACAAAAGTATCCATGCATGTAGTCTTTTTGTTCATCTCTTTCTTCCTCCTCTAGCATCTAATTGCAACTGACCCGAGGCATAGATATGAGTAGGAAAGCCCCGACTGGTAGATCTATAGCAAGATCCAACCCTGTTCATACAAGCTGATCTGAGCATCCAACCCATAATGGAAAATATCCGGTAAAAATTATATATTAATAGCGTAATTGTTGGCCAAAGGCTTGTCTCAAAGAAACACAATAAGCCATGCATAGTTTTAAATAGAGGGAGTCATATAAGTCAAGTTAGGACTATTTGGAGTAGATCTCCTCTGAGACTGCTTTTTATTCTTTGAGAAGTGGCTACGTGGTTAAAAGTGTTATTTCAGGGAAAAACGCATGAAGGAAGTAATTCTATGTGGGAACTGTCAAGAACTCAACCAAATCTAGAAATCGTTTTACAAAGACAGTCAATTATTTTTAGGGGCGACTTAAAAACAAGTCGTTCCCACAAATTGTCTTTTGGAGCTTATAAATCTGGTCCCAATAATCATAAAAAATAACACAAAAATTAATCTGAGGGGGAGGAAGAGACCCAAACGAGCAACCACAAGCGCACCATCGCCGCGAGAGAAAAGCACAGTGAGACTACAGGGATTCAAACCGGTGACCTCCACCCTCACGCGTTCCTCACTTGACATTCCACGCATAAGACATTTATTTCTTGATTGATATTTATCCTCTTTATTTTATAGATTTTTTATTGAGTATTTCGTACCCTAAACAAATTCGAACGTAATTTTACTTAGATAGATGATTCAAATCAAAAGTTGTCAACAACAAAGTTGTATAATTCTCAAGATCTATAATTTTTATGTTTGTTGTTTCTCCATCAAAGATCATTTAAAAATTTTGAATTTCAATACATAGTTTTATTATTCGGTGTTCATTTTTAGAAGAGGTTTTAGATATGATGCCTATTTTCAGAGGCAGTTCTAGATCTAGATGCCTCTAGAAATTAATTTATAGGGATAATTGGATCTAAAACCACTCTACAGATAGCGCCATTTGTAGAGACATCTTAAAATATTAGTCGTCCCTACAAATACATTTTTAGATCTAGCTCGATATGAGAACTTTTTTAGATGTGGTTTTAGATTGAGTCGCCTCTAAAAAGTGGTGTCTTCACAAATGTCTTTTTTAGTAGTGAAGACCATTCTGTATTATTTCAGCACTATTATTTTTGCCTATTTGAATCGCTTCACAGCTACATCTAATGCACATCAACTCGTGATGTTGTAAAGTGATTCTCTATGAATTCTCTATGAAATGTCGTTTGCCATTACTTCTAGTTCTACTTAGCATCCTGTTAAATCAGTTCAGCCTTAGCTATTAAGAAACTTTTAAGCTCTCTCCCCCACATCTCTCTGTCTCTCTTCATTCTGAAGTAGACCCCACACAAGAAAGTAAATACTAGAAATTCATTCTGATGTAGACCCTACAAAAAAAGTAAATACGAGAAATGTAAAAGACAATATATACTCAAAAAAGAAGCAGATAAATTCATGCTTTTGCCTTTCCTTTATTTCTCTTTCCCAGCTTTCTCCTTTATCTCTCCTCCAGTCCTCCTTCATCCTCTCTCTCTCATTGCTGTCTGCTCTCCCTTCGACTTGGTGGGATGTGATTCTCCACCACCTCCGAGCTTGCCAGAGCACTCTCCCCACCTCTTTCTTCCTCGCATGCTTCCTTTTCTTTCCAAACACAAATCCACAGGAAAGAAAGTGCGAATTATAAAGAAAACATCAGAATTCAAAGCAGCCAGAAAGCTGACGACTAGCTAGAAGAGTGAAAAGAGAGGGAGAAGTATATCTCACTAGCGCCCCCATGGTGTTCCCTTCAGTGCCGGTCTACCTAGATCCACATCCACCAAATTGGAATAACCAGGTACGCATGAGCTTTCCTCTTCATCTCCCTCTATGTTTAATAAGGTCATCTAGCTAGCTAGCTAGCTAGCCTTGAATCTTGATCCGTCCATACACTTGTTCTTCTTCATGGCAAATTAAAGGACTTTGGCACAAAGATAGATAATATTCTCATGTCAATGAATATTCATTGGCAATTCTGGCTTCCTTTTCCTTCTCTTTTGATGATATATGTAACAACACCTAATTAACATGCTTGTGTGCATATGCGTAGCAGCAAGGTCAGCAGCCGAGGGCGAGCGGGGCAGCTGATGCGCCGCTGCCGCCTGTGGGTCCGGCCGCTGGCACGGCGGCGGCGGCTCCGGAGCCCAGTACTGGCTTGCCGAGCAGCTCATCGGCGGCCAGTGCCGCCGTGGCCGCGCACGCGAGGCCCAACTCGATGGCGGAGCGCGCGCGGCTGGCGCGGATGCCGCATCCGGAGCCGGCGCTCAAGTGCCCTCGCTGCGACTCCACCAACACCAAGTTCTGCTACTACAACAACTACTCCCTCTCCCAGCCCCGCCACTTCTGCAAGACGTGCCGCCGCTACTGGACGCGCGGCGGATCCCTCCGCAACGTCCCCGTCGGCGGAGGCTGCCGCCGCAACAAGCGTTCGTCCAAGTCCTCCGCCGCCGGCGCCGGGAATTCCTCCTCCTCGAAGCTGTCCTCCTCAGGCAGGCTGCTCGGTGGTCCATCGGCTACGCTGTCCACCACCCCGGGCGCTACCGGTGCGATCATCACGCCGGGTCTCAGCTCGTTCTCCCACCACCTGCCGTTCTTGGGCTCGATGCACCCGCCGGGGCCCAACCTAGGGCTAGCCTTCTCCGCCGGACTGCCGCTGCTCGGCATGCAGCACCTGGACACGGTGGATTCGTTTCCGGTGGCAAGCGGCGGCGGCACCACCATCGGTGCATCTCTGGAGCAGTGGAGAGTGCGGCAGCAGCAGCAGCAGTTCCCGTTCATGACTGGGGGAATACTGGACCTTCCACAGCCGCCGACGTTCCAACTGGGTTTGGAAGCTAATAACCGAGGAGGCAGCGGCTCAGCTGCGGCGGCGTTCACTTTAGGGCAGACCACGACGAGCAGTGCTGCTGCAACCACGGCAAGGCAGGAAGGGTCGTCAAAGAAGATGGAGGACAGCAAAGGACAAGACATGAGCTTCCAGAAGACTTACATGGCGGCTCTACGCCACGGATCAGGATGGGATGCGAATGCTGGTGGCAGCGGCAACGACGGTGGTGGCACTGGCACTGGCAGTGGCGGTTCAAGTTGGCCGCCGATGAACGTTATTCCTGGATTCAATTCTTCGTCCACAAGCGGTGGTAATGGCGGTTCCTTGCTGTAGACTTAGTAACACTCCAGCTGGGCCAATGTCGATCCTATCAGGAAGATATATACTTTGGACATGCATGGTTGAGTTTGAGCAAATGCTAGCTACAGCTACCGACGATGGAGGAACAGGAGATGGTCAATCCGCCGGCCTGTTCATCAACTGCGATTCTCTTCATCAGAACTGTAGAAGCACTGCTAGCTCATGATGGTCACAGGTAGGAGTTTAAAGTAAAGTTGCTCTTTGGTTAACCCTTTTTCTGCCATTTGGTTTTGAACTTAAAGGTGTTCCTGCATTGTGTCCATAGGCGCCACTTTTCTACTTTTCATACTATTGTTCACAGGGATTAATTAATCAAAATTGGTGCACGGGGTATACTATCTGATAAGGTATATTTGACATGGAGACTGATTAGTTGTTTCATCACTACTGCAACTTGTGTGAAGTTTGCATGAAATTAATGTATGTATGGTTTTGTTGCCAAGTTACTTCAATGTTCATGGTTTTTTTTTATATATATATATATATATATATATATATATATATATATATATATATATATATATATATATATATATATATATATATATATATATTATATTTGATTAAAGACAACGTACAATTAAAGTGCAAACCGCATACGTATGAAAGCAGTAAGATCTTGATCACATGCAATTGGTATTTTAATTAAAAGAGAGTACTACTCCCTCGGTTCCAAAGCTTTTCTAATTATATATAGACTTTGCTATGCAGCTAAACATATATTATGTTTGAATACATAGTCAAAACTATATATCTAGAAAAATCCAAAATAATTAATTTCCAATTTGGAACAGAGGGAGTACAATACTTCGTCAATAAATTATCTTAGTCTTGGACAACTCTACTACTATATATTTTGTATGACGAAATCTTATGCATATATGATATTATTGAAATGGGGGGGTATCCTCAAGGCGTGCTCATCATATATTACAATGCATCATGGCACACAGTCTACGTTTTGATCTCTGAGTGGTATGATTGTGTGGTGATGTGATATTCATATAAATACTTGGTTCATGATTTTTTTTTGTCAAACGTTGATAACAGTACCACAACTACATAGTTTTAAGCTAACATTTAACCCAATAAAAAGAGTGTTTGAAGTAGAATAATGTTGTTTATGGTATTTTAATTACTTGACCTTAATTATTCCCAATAATATGAGTGAAAACACGTGATGTGGGTAATAAAACATTTTACAATAGTATTAATTTCTATATGATAAGCTAGCTGATGCTTTTGAGAGCAGAAATGCTAGCATGATCCATCTAGATAATTAATTAGAGTGCTATATAACACTAGCTCTCTGAATCCTTGGTGCAAAGGCGATTATATGTTTGTATACTTTTCGGCTCAAAGAAGGCTCTCCACACCGGTCACACCTGCATATATAGCTACTTCCTCTAGCTAGTAAAAGAACAACAATAATGGTGCCCCCTGCAATGATACATGGACCCTAAGCCGTATTCTATTCTAATGAAAGCTGGTTTGTAAGATATATATGTAGTTTCGACATATGTAAGAAAATATGACACAACTAACCAAACTTGCCGTAAAAAAATCTTTCACAATTAAACAAATTTAATAGATCGTCAGATACACAGAAACTGACCTCGACTGTAAAAGTGGCATCTGCTTGATTTAGAGAACCATGTGAAACTTGAAATTTTTTTTCGCACTACCGTCGAGGAAAATACATGAAAAAAAATATATGGTCATAAAAAATAAAAATACGCTATAAAATTTCCTTTTTCCTAGAAAAATAAAAAATAACTCTGTCTGATGTGAGATTTTTTTTCTGGAGGATTTGCAATGGAAAAATACTTAAGAATTTCCTTTTTCCTAGAAATAACTCTGTCTGAGAGATTTCTTTTGCAATGCTTTTGATCATTCGCTTCGGGTTTGGTCTCCAAAATTTCTAAAAAGGCCATCTCTTCATACCCTTTATATATGTGCTACTACATGCGTGTCTAGTTGCATTGGTTGATCAACTATATGAGCAAAAATGTATTTGAGGGAACACAGGTAGACTATCAACCATATTTTTATCAAACCTGGAATTTAGTAAACCCCAAAAATTTCCTAGAGAGATCATCATCTCATCCATAGTAATATAAGCCTACTCCAGTCTCTTGCTTAATGTGAGAAAAATGTTATCTTGAAATGTAATGTCTTGCTAGACTCTCATCACACTGTTGGCTGCACTAAAAAAAAAAAAAGAGAAAAGAAACAGAATATGCATGAGTCTTAGCTGCAGGCATACTATACTAATCTCTTGACCACACGGGGGTCATGGCCTCGTCTAATGGAGCAGGCAAATCTAACGTGTATTTTACAGATATTCCACTATCAAATCAGTTCACTGAAGTTAAAAAAAAAATCAGTTCACTGAAACATGCATCTACGTAAAGCCGGTGCATGTGTGTTCCCTTGTGCATGTGTGCAGGCAAGCTTTTATCAGGTTTGGCAGTATTATTGTCAGTGTACAACATGATGTACACCCCTGGTCCGGTCAGGCGGTCACTATCTAGCGCCGTAGCATGATTGCGTTATGATTGGCAATGATTCGGTTTCCTTGTTGAAGCTATATGAAAATTGAAACATACATAGCAAGGCATACTTAAGCATACCAGTTAAGTGTGATAAATGTTCTCTACTACATGATGTGTGCTTACTCCCTTCTGACCAAGAATCATCCCAAAAGAGAGGACTGTAGAGCCATCCCCCAAAGTGCATTTGGCAATACTGCAGTAGAGTGTACTCAGCCTAAGAACATCTTTCCACAAAAAAGAGTCAATTTCTCTGCTAGCATGTGGAACTTTTTTCTGGTAATATTTCCACCAAATAAGCTCGACCTAGGAATGTCTTTATGGTTGTAGAAGTTGTCAAGGTTCTTCAGAGGGAGGGCATCATTCTGCAGACTAAGGCTGAGGACACAAGATTTTTCTCTTTTTGGTTGCATTACTACTATCCAAGCAGCTATGTTTCCTCCTCTCTACTGTTCTAAGTTACCTCTCCATAGGCACTGCTTCCTTGCCCTGTCAATTTCAATGTTATCGATAATCCCTTTTGGTAGTTTAATTACACAAGAGATGTATATATGCGTGGTGGATCGATGTGATGGCTGACTTGACCATTTCTACTAGTCCACCAGAGCATGTGAGTTCCCATCACTTGTCGAGGCAGGTAGATACATATACCGAAAAATTGTGGGTTAATCTCCCATCACTCGTCGCATGCATAGTTCACCGTAGCTTTAGAATTCGGAATTTATATCTACTTTAGGAAGAGCAGGAGTAAATCAATGCCTCCTGTTGGCACAAAAAAATGACCAACACCACATCACTAGCTAGAACGCGCGGATCGCGGTCGGTGAGCCCTCAGCTAGAACACATGCACCGAATAATTTAACCAAGAATCATAGAAAACAGGACCGCACTAGTACAGAATTGATTTTGCAAGGCGGTGCCATTTTAGTGCATTTGGCAAAATCCAACTGTAAAATACTTCGATTTACCGTGGCGGGTGTTTTTTATTTACCGTGGCCTAAGAACATCTGGCGGTTCTTAAGACAAAAAAGAGTCAATTTCATTCTGGCGGTTGCCCTAAAAGCAATGTGGTTAATGACTAAAAAAAGAAAATAATTCATAACTTTTTCATATGAAATCGGATAAAGACAAATTTTATATCAAAATTATAGCCCTCAACAAGATCTACAACTTTGTAGTTGAAAAGTTTTTGAATTGTTGTTTAGGATCCCAAAATATTGTTTTAAGTGTGCATATTTTGAAATTTAAATTTTAAAATTATCAAATGATCTCAAATGTTGAATAGTCTATACAAAAGTTATTGTATTCAATAGAATCTACAACTTTGTAGTTGAAATTTTTTAATTCGAAGATGTTTAGTGTCCCAAATGCAGCGAAAGTTATACAGTTTGAAATTTAATTTTTTTCATTACCTAAAAGATTTCAAATGTTCACACAGTTAATACCAAAGTTCTTGTGGACGACCTGATCTACATCTTTGATATTGACAACTTTTATATTTAAAGTATTCTAGTATCTCAAATAAGTGTCCGAAATTTACATGTTTTAAAACTATTTTTTTTTTAAATTTTTTCAAACTAATGGAGATACAATGTATACCAAAGTTGTAGTACTTGAAAAGATTTAAAACTTTATAGTTAAAAGTTTTTTTTTATTTGAGTTCACGACCAAAATGTCCAATATAAGATTATAAAATATTGATATAAAAAAGATAAGTATTATATATAGATATGAACCGAAGTGGTGTGGTGGTAGTACATTGAAGTGTGTCCGTGAGGTTGTGGGTTTAATTCTGGAGTCTGCACTATTTTTTTTTAGTTTTTTTATTTCTAGACAATATTAACCGTGGTTTTAAGATGAATTCGGTTAATGATTAACCATCTAGTTGTTTTTAAAGACCGCCATGGTAAATCAATAACTCCTGTTGGCCAACCGCCACGGTTAAAAAAAATCGGCAAGCAAGGTCACCAGATTATGAGGAGTTAATTTCGCATTGGGATCGCGGTCGGTTAAGCCCGTGACCTAGCATGGTGGCGGTTGAAAAACACATGCACGGTTAATCATTTTCAACCGCCACCAATAAAAATAATGTACTAGTGCCGTCCAAAGCTTTTGATTTTCTCGGAAAACCTTTGACCACTGGCCCGGGAGGAAAACTGTCAAGACTATGTACTTAGGATTGTCCAAGTCGGCAGGCTAGCTAGGACATCTTCAAACGTCGTAGGGACTAAGAAAGAATATCAATCTTGAGTTCGAAATAGAATAGAACAAAAGGAGACATAATAAAAAAGGCAAAAAAGATTTTATATATATATATATTTATATTTATATATATATATATATATATATATATATATATATATATATATATATATATATATATATATGTGTGTGTGTGTGTGTGTGTGTGTATTTTATCAATTGATTGATCGGATGCCGTCAACTGGTTGTTATCCTTTATACTTATTCCGAGGCTGGACTTCTGAACTCTTACCAGGCTGCACAACTTCTGAACTCTTACCATCTTCATGTTCAATATATATCTGCGATGTCAAATTAACGTACGGTCCATGGATAGGGATATATATGCTCACCTCACTTGAAGGCTGAAGCTCTGTCTTCTCTTTGGAACACATATGTGTGTCTAGATTACCCTAGATCCTAGCAGCAGAGTAGCAGTACTATAGCAAGTGATAGATGGCTTGTCTCCGAATCGTTCAGTAGACTAGCATGCTATGCTAGCTAGGCCGGCAGAGCTGGGTAGATTTGAGAAAGAAGAACAAGCGCCTTTTGACCAACCTGCACATCATGTTTCGTCGATCTCATTCATGTCTGTGAGTAGATTGATCAATCGGCCTGTGCAAACAACTATAATACCTCCGGCGCATGTGTCCTTGTCTCCTTTAATCGATCGCCTTCACTGCACATATTTCCGTCGATCTTTCGCAAGCTGCTAGATAGGACTTCATTGTGCTTCACTTCTGATACATGCATGCATGTGATGAGTCTCTGATCCATTCATTTTAAGAGCATCTAATAAAGAGGGACTTTACAAACTCCAAATTTTTTAGAGCTGCTCTACAGAAGAGTTTATGAAGCAGTTTCAAATAGTCTCGTGTCATAAGTAAAATTTATTTAATTTGGTCGAGTTTCTTTAGAAATATATGAGCATCTAGAATACCAAATAAATGCATATTAAGACAAATATCGTGATGAATTTAATAATAAGCCTATTTGATGTTATAGATGTTAGTGTATTTTCTCTTGCTTGTTCTTCTTGCGTGCTCGCTTTTGTGCATGGCGCTTAAGCTACGGTATAGCAACAACTCCATATGCATGGCCACACTGCACTATCGTCTGATGCTCTGACAAAGGGGAACACGCGTGCGACAAACGGTGAAGATATTTCGCTTTCACAGCTTCGACGAAAAAAAATATTGCACGCGCGCGCCATGCATGCACAAATAAGCGGCCACGCAACGCAACAGACCAATGCAAAAGGACCATGCATGCGAGCAAATACGATCGATCCCCGTCTTGCTTTGCTGAATTACTCGTAGTCGTAGGTATGTGCACCCTTTTAATTATCACTCATCTAAAAAATAAATATATTTGTACGGCTGAGATTAATTTTAACTTCTATACCACCTAATACGAGTTGCTTTCCTTCTTTGTCTCCTAACTGGACTATAATACTGTACTCTGTTTGCTTTCGTTTCTAATAAAATCATCTGTAGGGGCGAACGCCCCTCTGTTTCCTCGAAAAAAATACTAGTTGCTTTTTTTACTTACAGGGTTGCATGTGCATTTAATCCAGCAGGTAAGTTTTTTTTTTTTTTTTTTAGTAAAATGCAACTCCGGTCCTTGAATTTGCTATTTTAAGTTATTTTTTAGCCTAACTAGCTGGTAACTAGTACTAGCTCATTATACCACCAGTAAAAATGTTTTCTGTACTCGTCCATGCTAAATGTGAGCATTTTAGCATGAAATATTTGAATTAAGAAAAACAAATCCACTTTATGGTTGGATTCCTGATGGTGAAATCTGTCCAGCCAAATTCAAGTTCTTAACATAGATGCTTGAATTGAAACATTATTATCTTCTTGACATTAGCACTGCTACCTATCCTAAATCTCACTTCTCCCACGATCCTAAGCAGAGAGGTGTACATTTCACATGAGAGTGCAACATATGACTTGAAATCCTTATTTTTAAAAAGTATAAAAGGAGCTATACTAAAATATAAAATAAGCACAAAAGTTCCAATTAACTTGAGGACAAAAAAGTCTAGATTCATGGCGTCATAAGGTTTCAGCTGCATGCATATTAGGTATGTAAAGGGGGAAAAAACTATGGATAAGTTTATCACATATCTATTATTCCTATTGTGCTAGAAAATGAACAAAGAGAAAAAGTGCATTATTTTTAATATAAGTATTTTCTTTATTAATCATTGGTTTTAAACAATAACTAAGACTTATATCTCATAAGGTCATCCTAGCTCGTGCGAGAGAACGGTATGATGGACTAGTGGTACAAACCCTTTGGAACTGCAGCTACATGTTTATGTAGTGGTGCCTCCATTCCGATTAAAAAATTAGCTCCTAAACTTTTTTTTTTAGAAATAAAGGATGGCAAGAGCTTTGCCATAGTACTACTAGACGATAAAATAGAGTAAAAACATAACTACAACTACACAAACTAGAACTGCGCGCTGCTACATGTTTATTATGTAGTGGTGCCTCCATTCCGATTAAAAAAAGTAGCCCCCTAAACTTTTCTAGAAAGGGTAAACACTATTAGATGATAAAAAAAGAGTAAAAACATAACTACAACTACACAACTAGAACTGCTGCTACATGTTTATGTAGTGGTGCCTCCATTCCGACTAAAAAATTAATTGGTCCTTCAACTTTTTCTAGAAAGGGTAAAAACTATTAGACGATAAAAAAGAGTAAAAACATAACTACAACTACACAACTACTAGGGTTCCACTATTGGTCTGCAACCTCAAACTCTCTCATGGGAAACGACTAAGAATGAAACAATCTGCTGAAAAAGGAAAGAAGAAAATGACCCAGATAAAACTCAAGAGGAACAACACAAAACAACTTCTAAAACAACCATAAGTCTAGGAAGACAACTTTAAAATTAATAGGTAGGACAATTGGTTGTAGTGTCAGGTGAACTTAATTGTTGTAGGTCATCTTTGCACAAAGGCTACTTGTTGGGTTGTAACTCTTTTTGTTTAAAGATTATGTTGTTCCGTTCTTTCCAGATATTCCACCAAAAATGGAAGATGATGTCGTCCAATCGCCTCCTTAGTGTCGTTTTATCTATTTTTGATTGACATCTGTGCTGGTATGAGCAACTGGATCCTCCATGGTAACCATGTTGATGTCTGAGACCCAAACCAACTCTTAATTATAGCCAAGTCTGTTTAGTAAACATGCAGCCCTTGCACAAATGTGTCGGTGTTTCAGGTTATACTCCACACAACATGCAAATCAAATCATTCGCCCGCCCTTTCCTAAAAAAAATATTCGCCCACCCACGGTTGTCCAGGTTATTTGCCCAAGATTTTTCTTGTGTATAGTAGAGTCCATGCGAAGAAATACGACATTTTGGTTGTCTTGGCACACCATAATATTGACCAAAATTTTGATTTTGCTAAAAATTCCTTCAAACAGAATCCACTAGGCACTTGTTGTGTATTCTCAATCTGTCGTACAACGCCAGCGAACCGTATATATATGTCCTCCATCATGCAATCCAGATGTGTGTCCTAGATGACCTCTGAAAGTTCTATGAATTTTGCACCTATTTATGCAATAGAATTGGAGAGACTTGGTCGACGACTCGCTTGTTGCATGGTGATTTTCTTTATTTTTGGCCTTTTGAAAAAGTGGAGGGACGTTTTGAGTCTACCTTCCATTTATCCAAGTGGATGACCAAAATGACCTTTTCCCAATTCTCTAAGCATGAGCCATTAATTCCTTGAGAAATACTACTAAGAGCTTTGGACCATGCATTTCAGTTTTGGCATATGCATGTGTCTAGCTATGATACAAGATACCAATCATCATATACACATAAGCAGATGATCTATATTACATATTCATTCCATATCCAGCACAGGGACGGCGACCAATGCTAGAAAAGGTATATCTAGCTATATGCTGGTCCAGGTACATGCATGTATTCTCCGGTAGCTTTGGGCTTTGGCTGCCTACCTGGTCCTTCACAACTGTGTGGTGACGACAGGTGAGAGAGAATTATATCGAAGCAGCAAGATTAACGACGACATGCATCATGGACACATATGCACGCACTAACAATCAAAAGGCGAGCAGGAAAAGACAAGGCCAAAGCTAGCCAAGAGTGTGCACAGGGGCCAAGCTAGCTAGGGCTGATGAGTCGTCTGAGTAAAGGTAGGTCCCGAAAGCAAGACTTGAAGAGGGAGCATGTAATAGTTGCTGGCTGGCCAACTGGCTATCTTGCACTCGTCGGCTGGGATTCCTCACCACGGAATCAGTGTACAGAGCAGCAGATAGTATGAGGCTTTCACTGGTACCAAGGCAGCACCGTTCATCTGGGGGCCCTAGCTACGTAGTACTATGCCCATGTGTGTCACGTACTGTGCAGCAAAGATTAAAAGGGTTTGCAGCACAGTAGCGGTGCCAAACCAGCTATATATGTGACTGCTACCGTATGTGTGTCTAGTCAGCTTCATCACAGGACTGAAATAAAGACTACAGAGGCATGCGGGTGATCTCTCATCTCTCGATCTCTGATGGTGTACTATGTACACAGGGACAGGACTCTTACGAGCTTTCGGATCTGATTAAGGACGGGACAATATCGGCGTTCATTTTAACTTCTTATTACAAGTCGATAAATTCAATCACGCGTAGTAGTCGAATGCACAATGCAAGGATCAATTATGGAGAGCCCTAAAGCGTGTTTCGTGCATGCTAAGCTAGCGTCACGCAAGACAGCTCGATGGAATGTCATTATCAAACTTTCGTTCTGTGTTTCTTTTAGGGAAAAAACAGGAGGGTTCCCCTACTGTCCTTTTTTATTAAAAACACAAAAGTTCATATAAAGTGTTATGATACAAACCGACTGATTTGCTGTGAGAGAAAAATATTGTTCGAACGGCTGATAAGTCGGGCTGATAAAACAAGCGAACATGACCAAAAACGGAGACAAAGTACATAAGCGTCTAGCCATTGACTATAGTGAGAGGTTTAAAACTTTGTTTCGTTCTAAGCATAACTTGAGCAAACAACTCCTTGCGGAAGACTGTATGTCTTGCAGTGTGTGGATGAATCGGGTTGTAAACTATCTGAAGATCACATCATTCCTTACCGTTCAAATGGACAAGCACATACAGTAACAATCATCTCCATATAAAAAAAAAAAAGGAATCTGCAGCTGGTTTTTGAGGGAGCCCAATATAGTGCCGAGGGGATCGATCATCAGGGTGTGTTGTTTCTGTTGACCATAACGGCGACGGCACCTGAAATTAAATTCCCCGCTTTTCCGTGTTTCCCTCTCGGCCGGCCAAATCGTACACGAGGCATCGATCGGGAGAGAAAGCAATGAGACGTACACCGGACAGCACCAGCTAGCTAGCACGGTGTTTTTCATGATCCGTATATAATTGTAAAAAATAGCCAGCAACCAAGATGGAGCGACCTGCTGCGGCTGCAGACAGCAGTACGTGCTGTACGTAGATGTGCTCTCAGCGATCCCTAGAAACACAAGTTGTTAGAAGTACTCCTACTACACAACTAGCAAATCGTGATCTAGGATCTAGTGATAAGATGGGGAAGTTCTAGCTAGATCCCGGTGTGGCAGCGCTGGATGTGGAACTGTAAGATATAGATCATTGGTTAGCAGGCAGATCAGGCCTTGTTTGAAAAAAGTTGTTAGCAAATATTATCCAATCGTGGCCCAAGGCTGTGTAATTAGTTATTTTTTTACTTACATTTATCTCCATATATACGGGTAAAAATTGATGTGATGGAGAGAGAGTGGAAAAAGTTACAAGTTTCATGGGAAGTGAACAAGGCCCTACATACGTGCAGCACAAAAAACACGACGACGACATGTTGCCAGGCGCCAAGAGCAGAGGCATAGCACGCTAGCTGCATGCCTACCGCGAAACCGTACGTACTGTACTCCGATCGAACTTGGCCCTTGTTCAGTTCGCAAATAAGTTGCATTCTCTGCACTGTAGCGTTTCGTTTGTATTTGATAAATATTGTCCAATCGTGGCCCAACTAGGCTCAAAAGATTCGTCTCGTGATTTACAACTAAACTGTATAATTAGTTATTTTTTTTACTTACATTTAATGCTCTATATATGCGGGTAGAAATTGATGTGATGGAGAGAGAGTGCAAAAACTTGCAACTTGCATGCAAAGAGAAACAAGGCCTTGACATCAGCGCCAATCCAATCCTTAAAGGCGCGCAGCAGCA
Organism: Chrysopogon serrulatus; assembly: GCA_015844335.1. Taxonomy (NCBI): domain Eukaryota; kingdom Viridiplantae; phylum Streptophyta; class Magnoliopsida; order Poales; family Poaceae; genus Chrysopogon; species Chrysopogon serrulatus. Next base: position 56,367 of record JADLZL010001875.1, read on the forward strand.
GCCAGCGCTGAATCTTAGACAGATATATGCACGCAATAACGCATAGTAGTAGTACCAATAGTAGACTAGTAGAGTACTACATAGGTCCATGGACATCCTGGGTTCAAATTGTTGGATGGAAGTCTATAGCTCAGTGACCTGATCCCTGCAGGTGTTCAAATTGAAATTAGACGTACGCTTGAAGGTTTGTTCGACCCAGATAAGCTACACTGTATATATACGCTCCCTTGAGAATATATCTCCCTCCGATCCGATCCGATCCGATCCGTGCGTTGTCGTCTGCCGCCGGCCGTGTGTAGGAGTGGGAGTGGGACTAGGAGGAGGAGGATGATTTTTCGCGATCGGAGGCGCCGTTTCGCTTGAGAACCGATGCAAAACCACCCCCGCGCGCGAGGCGCGACACCCCCTCGGCGCCGAAAGGCCGCGAGGTGTCGTCGTCTTTGGGTACGTGCTAACAAGCAAGTCGTTATCGCATGAGTGACGCGGCCGGCCGGCGGTCAGGCAGGCCGCCGGGGCCTCCATCAATCGGCGGGTCGATCCATCCACTCATCAGTCCATCGGCAGCTAGCTAGTACCGTCAACTGATTACAGTGCCTGTGGGACTGTGGTAGCAGTAGTACTCTCTCTCAACTGATCCCTCCCGCCGTTCCCGCGGCTGCAGCTAGCCTACGTTCAGTACAGCAGCTAAGACCATCCGCGTTCCATCGAGTACAGCAGCTATATCTCTACTCTATAACTGGTGGGACCCACATGTCAATTCTTTTTAATATTAAATCTCGATCTGATCATCTCCGCCCGTACGTGTCCTTGGCTCGCTCGCTGCTGAATTGCTTGATGATGCCATGCATGTGCTTGCGAGTTGCGACAGAGAGCATGCATGCAGGCCCCCCACCCGCGGTCACTGCCAAGGCACGCGGCACGCCACCTGCATGCTCGCATGCGCGCACGCTGCTTTCTTTCTTTACCTTTAATTTAGTTACACTATGCAGCGGCTGTTAATTAAGGATAGTACTAGTAATGCGGGAGTTTTAACAAAAGCGTTTGCCGTATGCAGATGGTCTAAGCTGTCTGATCCGATCTGATCATCTCCGCCCGTACGTGTCCTTGGCTCGCTCGCTGCTGAATTGCTTGATGATGCCATGCATGTGCTTGCGAGTTGCGACAGAGAGCATGCATGCAGGCCCCCCCCACCCGCGGCCACTGCCAAGGCACGCGGCACGCCCTGCATGCTCGCATGCGCGCACGCTGCTTTCTTTCTTTACCTTTAATTCAGTTACACTATGCAGCGGCTGTTAATTAAGGATAGTACTAGTAATAGTAACATAATAACATGAGCTAAGGTACGTAGTAGTACTGCGAGAAAGCGAGCGTTGTGGCATGTATGCATGCCTGAATTTGTTGGTGGTGCGCCCCAGCATGCATGCATGAATCAGCAGTGTGGGCGCTGGGGGGGGAGGGGTCGAAGCGTGCGGGTCGGTCCTGCTGCTGCTGCTGGTATGGGCGTATGGCACTCCACATGCATCCACCACGACGACCGAGCTACCTCTGCTTTTTCCACCGCGACATGAATGAATGGCGAGGCGAGCGAGACCACGTACCCACTCTTCCTCCATCTCCATGCACCAACTTTTCATCTGCGGCACGGCATATATGCATGTTGCATGGCCTGCCTGCGTGCGTCCTTGAGTATGTGATGTGCCTGTAAATTACGGAGTACTGAGCCGTGACCCCATCTTATCGATGAAATCACTATTGCTACAGTAAGTGCTAAAATTATTAGCCAGCCGTTATGTTTGAGGCGGACTCAAGAGTATAGTTCGTTGTAGACTTGTAGTAACTAGTCCATCAACCCGTGCGGTTCCCGCACGGGCTAACTTTGAGAAACTCATGACATTAAAATTTTTATTTATCTTTATACAAATAACTCTAATTTTAATATAGACTTATGTACAGAATTATCTTTGGCATGACCGAGAGATATCATTATGGCACAACTAATATATGCCATATTAGTTTGATTCCACGATTACATGTTTTTTTAATTCATTTGTTTTGTGTCTTAATATGGCTAACATTTGAAATATATGGGGATGTTGGACTTCCCTCTTGTGAAATTAATTTCTGTGGATAACAATATTAGAAGGTTAGTTCACATGCAAGGAAAAAAAAAAAATTAATAACTCAATTGAGTATTGGATACTTAGATGCATACGTTCAATTGTTTTCATTAACTGTACATCTTTTTCTTGATTTACCTAACGAAATTTTTTATATTAATTTGGAAGTTGATAATACTGATATTTGTTTTGTCATTTGTTGGTTTGTAATCTATTGGTTTATGAATGGTTGTCAGTGACATACTTAAGTCATTGCTTTGAACTCCTTAACAAATAATCGTTGTATCTTTGAAAAATTAATATGTATTTATTTTGCCCTTGAAAAGGACATGGTAATCTTATTATGTTTCCATCCTGATCAAAGGTTGTAGTGCCTTGTTTAGAATCATGTCATTACTGTAGATGACTTTATAGGTTGACATGATGTTCTCTGATGTAGTTCCTGCTATATATATGATCAATAGATGTGATAATAATTAGATTGATATATTAATCAAGATATTATCGAAAAAGTTAAGTGTGGAAGAAAGCAACAACATTATAGATTACCTTGTTTATCTTGCCACAATTGTTGTAGTTCATTCTCTTGAAGGTCCTATGTGGATGGCATTGTGCATCAACGTGCCATTGAAGCCTTGTTGGTGTTTGCTTATAGTGTGTATTAATTAGTACAATTAGATTTGTTTTTACATTCTTTTGACCAAATTGGAAAGATAGATTAGTTAGTTATAGATATATAAGTTGGGCATATTTTTTTAGATGGTGGCAATATGTTTTCGATATTTTTGTAACATGCGGAGTCACATTTATTAGTTGCATGTCCTCATAATGAATACATTGGATTTTAAGATCCGCCGATCGAAAGTTAATTTATTTATCAACATGCTTTTTGCTATAACGATGCATATTACTCATTATAGCTTGAACTGCAACAATCAAATATTAAATTTAGTATATGATAGAAATTATTATTGTGTAGTACTGCTGTTTTGCAAAATGCATTTAATACTTAAAATTATATTGCTAGTATTAAGCTTATTTAAATAATAAAGGTTACCAATTATTTAAAGAAAAACTTATATTAGTATTTACATGTAATTTAGAGTTATTTTTTATTTTATAAAATAGTTCACCATTATTGATATCGCCATATTTTGGTCGATATATATTAAGTTTGGTTTAAATAAAAATAGATTTTGATTTATTTATCGTATTAACTTATATTAGCATTTATAGGTAGATTTAGAGATATTATTTTTTTATAATAGTGGAGGTTGAAAATTTAGACAATCAAAATTTTTACTTTTATATTATTTTTATTAGTGATATGAGGGGTCATTGGGATACAAACTAAGGCCCTGTTTCGATACAAAGTATTTTTAAAGTATCGAAGAAATATTATGGTTTTATAAAATACATTTGTTAAAGCTATTAGATCTTTGGATGCAATAAATATTGTAGTCTCTAAAACCATAGTTTCAAAACTAGTATTTTTTAAGTTTTAAAAACTCTATTAATGACCTTTTTTTTCTAAACCATAGTTTTATATCTTTTGGGTATATAAAACAACAGTTTTGATACTACAGTTTTTGAAAACCATCTTATCCAAACAGATACTTTGTGGATACTTTGCAGTATCTTTCATAACGATCCATGTAGGTAATTTAAATACAAATTTAGAGTTTATTTTGAAATATGGTGCATATGGCAGAGGTCCATAATTTAGACTCAATTTTAGAGTGTTCATTTCAGTTTTTGCATGGTTGACCAAAAATACCGGCAGCACACGTGTAGATCATCTTTGGGGTGTTTGTTTATCTGTAGCAAATTTTTTGCTTTGCTCTATCGAATCTTTGAATACATACATAGAGCGTTAAATATAGACAAAAAATAACTAATTGCATATATTGTGAATATTTTGCGAGACAAATCTTTTAAACCTAATTAGTCCATGATGTGATAACGTGGTGCTACAGTAAACATGTGCTAATGATGGGTTAGTTATGCTTAAAAATTTGTTTCATGGTTTACTGGCGGTCGAATCTTTGGACACATGCATGGAGCATTAAATATAGACAAAAAAAATAACTAATTGCATATATTACGACTTTTTTTGCGAGACGGATCTTTTTAAACCTAATTAGTCCATAATTTGACAACTTGGTGGTACAATAAACATGTGCTAATGATAGGACAATTATGTTGAAAAATTTATCTTGCAGTTTCTTGGCGGGTTCTGTAGTTTTTTTTTTTTTGTTAGTATTTGAACACTCTTTTCGATATCTATATAATATCCAAGGTGACACAGACAAAACTTTTGCCTCGGCATCCAAACCTGGCAGCACACATGTATTTTGGAGACCATCTTTATTTGTATATATAATATAAAATAGTCCAGCAACACACATGCATCTTATTTGTTGACTATCAGATTTTTTTTTATTAATAGCGAAACTTGACAGGTGCTACTTTTTATTAATGCATTACCAAGTGATTGTCATCAACGGTAAGATTCATCTGATAATTTTAACTATAATTACAATATAGATATTTTGTTTTATTAATACAGACTTTTTAGAACATGTTTTAATAATTCAATACCATATGACATGACCAATCAGGATGGTCTCCAAACGATTAAATTCTTTTGCTCCTAAAAAATGATTGTTTATCTATAGTGGTATGTCTCGGCAAGATGAACAGAGAACAAAGATGGATTTCTGTTTCCGTTGACAAAAATTGTCTCCGACTTTTTTTACATACCGGCATTTTTTCTTTTAGGAAAAACAATATTCTAGGCAATTTTCTAATCTATAATGGCCGTTGAACGTGATTAGTAGGGCATATATCACACGGCTCTTTTCTATGTACCGATTGATATCTTTTTCTTTTAGAAATAAAAGATTTTAGACAGATTTTTTAATCTATAATGGCAGCAAAACGTGATTGGTTGGCCCTTTGATCTTTTATTAACCAACAACTCAACGTGCGAAAGGACACGGATCTGTTTTATCCATATGGCTGATTTTTTTCTGTTTCAAAAGAAAATAGATCTAACGGTTACTGATAGCTAACCTTTTAATTGGATGGTCAGATGTTTCTAATTAACGTGAGAATTTTTAGTATTTATCTTTTTTCTTAGCGCGTCTAGTGAGAATTAATGTGGAGCCTCCGTTGGGGCCTCTAATGAGTAATAGTAAGATGCCATCTGTGTCAATGTGTCATGTCACTCGCACCTTACGTGGAGCTAGAAAGCTCATGCCGTGTTTTCTCCGTACAGCGACCACCCTACTAGCTATAACTCTAGCCTTTTGCTCGATCAGGCACTATATATATAATAACAACTAACCACAAGATTATTGTTACACCCGGCCGCCGTTGATGGGTTGATTTGTTTGATACTGACTTCTGTTAGATCATAAAGAAGATCATATCTTGTCTCCTGCATTATGCTACCTTGATATCCAGAATGAATCTGAATGAAGAGTGCTAGCCACCTAATAATAGTCTAATTGATTTCCGTGCGTGTTCAGAAAAAAAAATCTGCAAAGGCGTTGTGTTCCGCCTAGCCTCTGTTACATACGTTCCAAATTACTTAAGATGTATGTACTGTTTTTTTAGATATATTGATTTTACTATATATTTATATATATGTAGTGTATATCTATATAATAGCAAATATAATGTATCTAGGAAAATCAAAACATCTTAAATCTAGAACAGATGGAGTACTAAATTCTGTTCTGCTTGACCAATGTTGTAAAACCCAAAAATAAAGAATTATACTTCTTCAATTCTGTCGATACTAGCTGCCTAAACTAGCCTATGGTAGGAGAGAAAAACTGTGAAGGTCTAGGTCACGAACCTTAACAGCCATGATTCCTAGCATTCTTTTATTTTACTCCAAGCATGCCGAGCACTGTCGAAGGGTGTGTATCTTTTGTACACAGACGATGGAGCTGAAGCGTAAGTATCATCAGAAAATGTACGCGTTATATACTGGTTATTGGTAAGGATGGCGAGCTTGTTATCAGAGCGTGTAATTAAGCATCTTGTACCAGTTCGTCGTCGTTACAGTTTGTTATCCGAAATGTTTTTGTGTTGACCTTTATATGCATGACTGATGTAGGGCTGGTAGCCATAATAGGAACGGCTTCTGGAAATCATCCAAAAGTAAACAATGGCTTAACGCAATATAACTGCAATCTTTATGCGTGTGATATAGCAGTGTTTTCCTATGCCAATCATTGATATTTGTCGATGCCAGACTTGGTTACCACTTTGACCTCACCCAGTCACATCACGTTGTAGTCCGCCGGGGCGTCATCTGACCAGCCGCTAGCCTCTCAGGTCTCCTCGACCAACGTTGACGACAGGAAAGGCACGGCATGGGCACTAGTAGAGTAGGCCACCACACGCATGTGGCCGGCCGGCCGGCCGGCGGGATCATCGGCGTGCACCTAAACCCACTCCCTTTCGTCGGCCGCGACAGCAGCTAGTGTGGCTGTGGCCTAGCTCACCGAGCGCGACGTCCGCCAATGGGCAGCCTCTGGTCGGGGGCTCGGAGCAGGCCGGCAGCGGCAGAGCGATTCGTCTGGACTACTGCGTGTGCGCCGGTGGGGACTGGACAGCGCGTCGTGACATGATGTGCGGGCTGGGTCGTGTTCCATTTTTGTTGTGAGAGACGCATGAGCAGTGGACCGAGATCCAAATTAAATCTACACCAATCCAAAATATGTACTCCCACCGTCCCCTTATATGTGTCGTCGAAGGCACAGTAGCATGTCCCGTAATAAGAGTCGTTCACTATGAAGCCTAGCCAGACAGCTCTGGACTGAGCGCACCTGTCTTATCCATGTCTCTCGCATCGTCACGGCACACAAAATTGCAGAAAAAAGAGAAAAAAATCTAACGCCAGGCAAAAAAAAAAAAAAAAAAAAAAAAAATCCAACCTTATCCCATCGCGGCCTTATCCTGCCGACCCGCGGGATCCTCGCTGCGCATAGCGCGCGGACGGATCCCCGCCGCGACGCCACCACGCGGGAGCCGCCCTCCGCCCGTCCGCCCCCGCCCGCCCGTCCGCCCGCCGCCCCCCGCTGCCCTCCGCCGCGCCGCTTCCGCGCACCGCCCCGCGGCACGGAGGCCACCCCCTCCGCCCGCCGCAGCTCCGCTCTCCGCCCAGCGCAGCGCGCCGCCCGCCCGCTGCCCGCCGCGCGCCACCTCCGCCCCGCCGCGCGGCACGAAGCCAACCTCCACCCGCGCGGCTCCGCTCTACGCGCGCCGCCCTCGTGGCGCCGCCCCCGCCCGATCCGCAATCTCGCCCACGGTCGTCCTCCTCCTCCGGCGATTTCCCTCCGCCCGTCATCCCCTTCCACCGGCCGTCGGCTCCATTAACCACACCGCCTCGCACATCTTCCACTTTGCATCTCCCTCTTCCCCCTTCTCCATCCATGAAGGGAGCATCGCATCCACGAAGGGAAAGGGCTCGCGCGTGAAGGCTGGTTCGCGACGCCGCCCTCTCCACCCCCCTATGAGTTGGATGCAGCGGAGGCGCTCCCATGTTGGCGTGAAGCTGGCCAGCTACAGCAGCAGCGATGGGAGCCCCGAGCGCCCGGTTAAGGTGGTGGTCGTCGGTGGCGAGGCGGGCAGCGGCGGTGATGGGAGTCGCGTTTGCATCCCGGTGTTTGGGGGCGGCGACCGAATCCCCAGATCCAGCGACAAGATCGGGGATAGCGGCCCGAGCTCAGCGTCTGTCCCCAAGATGGCCGCCGGTGGTGGAAGGCCGAACGAACCAGTGAAGCAAGGGGTCCGCGACGGTGGAAGGTTGAAGGAAGCCGAGAAGGTGGGGGCCGGCGGCAGTGATGGAAGATTGGAGCGCGTCATCAACATTGGCCGCGGTCGCTTTCACATTGACAACCTCGGTCAGCTTTACGTGCCTGACTCTGAAGATGAAGGCACCGACATGGAGGCGGGCCTTTACGCTCCTGATTCGGAGGAGGAAGATGGAGGCAGCTGTGGTGGCCGTCGACATCACAGTGCAGCTTGTGCCCAGCTGGCTGTAGCTCGTGCTACAGGCTACAAGCGTGGACGTGCGGTGGTTCTGAATCTAGCAACGGAGATGGCCAAGATCGCGGATCCAGCTCCAGAGGTTGCAATGGCTGTGGACGTCCCTAAGGGGGATGCCGCCGCCCCCGACGAACTACACCCAGAGCTGAAGGTACAGCTTGCCAGGATGGATCCCGTCTTACACGACACCTTTCTCACTTTCCTTCAGATTCTTTTTCCTGCATGCTTCAAACCGTAGTGATATGTGCATGTTTCTGATGATAAGGTGTTGCTTTTGGTTGATCTTTTCGTCATATGTGACGATCAAATGGTATGTAGGTACGCTGACGTGTATGGTTTAGTTTGAACTTGCTGGAGGAATGTTGGCTTTTGGGTAGGAATTATGCTAGTGATCTTAGATGTGGTGACCAACCTTGTCAATGTACTTGTAATTATGATGGGGTTGTTTGTTGCAAACTATGCTACTATATTACTGTTAACTACCGTAATCTTGGCTTTAGTGTGTGTTGAGCATCCTTCTTGAATTAATTGTACTAGATGAATACCCCACATGTTGCTGCGTGATATTTTCATGGATAACAAATGTGCAGAATGTGTGGATAAATTGATGGAAAACTGAACTGCAAAGGAAAATTGGCATGTAGTGGTGCAGGCATAGTCCTACACGGAGAAAATAATTGGTGATTTCGGATTCCCTTGAGTAGTGCTTTGCTAGCCTAGTGTGTAGTAGGTAACTTGTTTTTGTGTGAAAGGGCACCTCAGGTCGGTCCTGAGTTCAGCTGGGTGAGCATGCAGTTGTTATGGGCATTGTACTGTGTAAGTTGGAAAAAAAAAGATAACTTGTTTTTGTTGCTTTGTTAGATGAATTTTTACCAGTAATCTTTTAAAGTTGTTCTACCAGTAATATGTAATCTATAATAAGTCTTAAAAAGATAACTAGTTAGAGTCCAAAGATAGATTAAGAATGGTCTTACCTGCAGTACCAGAATGCAGGATTTTGTCTATAGATGGAAAATTGAAGTTTGTCCCCTTCTTGGTCTATTTTGAGCGATGAAAGAAGGAAGTATGTCCCTTTGTTGGTCTACTTTCAGATTCAACCTGATGATTTAAGTAGCTTTGGAATTTGGAAGAGATGACCTGTTAGAAAAATGATAATTGCAGAGCATAAATGCTGGATATTGATATAGGATTATATATCTTAATTGCAATATTTTCATGCTTTAAATTGATAGAACTGAGATGTGAATATATATTTAACAATTGGGTCTACTTGCTCAAGATAACACTGCAGTGGTCATAAAATGAATCAAATTTGTGTCATGTAGGGAACAGAAACACTATATTACTCATTGTAAATTCTTGAATCTTGCTGAGTATCATGGCGATTGATTGGTGGTACAAATATCATGGCGATTGAACATGTGCGCTCTCATCTAAAATTAGTATGTGAACATGTGTGCTCCCTTCTAAACTTAGTATTAATGTCTTACGGTGCTGCACTTTTCTGTGTTTGGTAATACTCCCTCCGTCCCTTTTTAAGTGTCGCCGTGGGATGCGTGCCACAAGTTTGACTTGATTTATAAAAAATACGTGAAATATTTATATCTTCAAATAATTTTATTAAAAAACTAGATCCAAAGATCTTTTCGATGATACTAATTATGATACTAATCGATGATATTTATTATTTATTAAAATTACCGGTATTTGCTTCTCGGGAAACGGTTTACAGTTATTTAGGGGACGGAGGGAGTAAGTTGTAATTAAACACATAGGACTACTATATATATACATATTCGAGCACAAGTTCAACAGTTCATTACAATACATTAACAAAAGTAGGGCTCCCTGATACTATTTGTACAAAAGTAGGTCAGGAGCACATATGTACAAGCTGCACAATGCAAAAGCATCATAAGCGATGTTTACATGAACACAACCATTAGTTGTTCAACAACTCAAAAGCCCTTTGAACTAGCTGACTATCACAACTTAGAGCTTCAGGGAGCATGCCTAGTGCCTCTAGCCTTTCTTTGTTCATGTGAGGGATCCTGTACCTATTGCCTCCACCATCTTTCATAACTTCGATCATGCATCCTTGTAGTGTGAGGAATACCCTATTCAAGACGACGGGGTTGTAGTTTTCATATTCTGTGATCACATTTTGGATAAGTTCATCCATGTTTCTAGATGTCGTTCTATCCGTTAATGACTGAAGAGACGCAAAAAAACCAAGGTCAAGGCAATTCATATCAGGCGAATTAGCAGGCTGGTTAGTGAGGCGTATATCTAAGCCTGTTCGCGCCACTGCTAGCTTGAAATCTGCATCATCTTCTCGTACATGAGAAGGAGCATTGTCTTGTTGTATCCATATTGTCTCATGCCTTGATTCTGCAGGCCAACAAGCTTCTATAGCTGGTATGAGTTTATCGATCATATAAGACCTGATAGTTTCTCTATCAACCTTCATAGTCTTTGTGATAAGTGTGCCCCTCGGTCTGTTGCCACTTCTTCTTTTTGCTGGTTCCTGTAATTATTAAGATGATTTAGCCAAATATCTAAAAATGGATTACAAGTACTATGTAGAGAATGACTAGTACCTCACGCACAAAAGGCCATAAACCTACAAGCCCATTAAAATAGCATCTCCCTTCATCATCAAACCTAGGCCTTCCAACTGCAGAATAAAACATGACTTTGTGAATGGCATTCTTGTTTTGCATTGTCCTATGTGGGTCTTGTTCATCTGGATGCAAGTACATGGTCTTAATCTTCTGTGTACCATTGAACCACTTCTCATCTGAGTGAATAACATTTTTCATATGCTTGAACTTTGGATTGTTTGGCAGAGTGCTTTCATCTAGCTTAGAGAGAACCCACCGCAACCTTGCTTGTTTGTTTTCTTCCTTCAAATAAGGCCTCAATGCATTGGAGTGTCGTCGTAGCAAGCCTTCTTTGAACAACCTATGTAGGGAGGTTTTATTGATTTCAAGAGCATATGCTAATGACCTTATGGTCCCCCTTCTGTTTAAGGGAATATCAGCAACTGTATTGAGGTCCACTTGAATTTTTTTACGACCACAATTCTTAGATTTCTTAGACCGGACATCTACTGGAATGCCTTGTGCCAAGCAATTTTTTGCTCTCTGCCATATCCGTTGTACTGTACGCACATGGACATCGTACTTAGCAGCAACAAGTGTTGTGCTGTTCCGCTGTAATGTGCCATTAGTGCTTGACCTCAGCAAATCTTCATATATATCTTGCCTTTGTCTTTCTGTCAAAATCTTGACAACATTTGTTGCTTCTTCTTGTAGGGGTGGCTGATAGTCTTCGTCATCCGAGTCGGACAACAACTCTTGGTCAAATTGGATGTTAACAGCATCTGCATACACGCCAAAGTCGTGTACGACATCGTCGAAGGTACCTTGTTCTTCTTGCAAGGCAATGTTGTCATCTCCTACAAAAAAAATAGATGGTGTGCTGATTGTGAGTAAATAGATTAATTAATTTTTTGACATGGACATATATTGTTGCAAACATGACTGAAAACTGAGGGACATAATCACCTGCATGCAGATTTTCTTCTTCTTCCTGTGGATCATTTAAATCAAATGGATGGACAGCATTGTCACCTGGTACAGAAGCAAGCTGATGATTAAAAAATTGCATTGTGACCCACACATGTGAGTTATTGGCCGCTCTCATTCCAGTTTCATTTTGAAGTTGAAGCAAATATGAGCCGCATGCCTTACACAAACAATTGAGTAATGTTGCTTGCAATTTAATGAGGAACTAAACCAGATGATACTAATTTTAGTATAGCAGTTAATGCTAATTTAAGGACAGAGAGGACTGCAAAAGAGTTTGAAACACTAATTTAGAGAGAGATAGAGTAGAGAGAACATGTGCTACACAATACATTATCAAACTTTTTCACATGGACAATTATTGTTGCAAAGCTGACATCTCTTGAGGGAAATAACCACCTGCATGTAGGTTTTCTTGGTCTTCTTCATGTGGACCATTTGCAACAAAAGGATGGCCAGCATTGTCACCTGGTATAAGAAGCTGATGGTTATGAAATTGCATTGCCAACCACACAAGTGAGTTATTCCTCTCAGTACAATTTAAGTTTGACCTTCAAACAAATGAGCTGTACAGAAAAAATCACTCACGTTGGTTGCTATTTTATTTGGGATACATTAAACCAGATCATATTAATTTTAGGACAGAGAGAGGATAAGGATCCATGCTGCAAAGGAGTTTTAGGTGAGAGATAAACACTAGAAATTCTTAGATGTTGCTAGTGATTTTAGTAGAGAATCAACTAAACCAGCACATACTAGTTTATGATTGGAGAAAGAGACTAGAGGGCTAGAGAGAACACATGCTGTTGCTTGTGATTTTGAGAGATGTAAATAAACAAGCACAACTGTTTGAAGGAGAGAGGATAGAGAGAAGTAGAACTGGTACACTCAGTTTGGATAGAAATAGATGAGCTTACCTTGATGAATTTGTTCTTGTTCATCATTCTTAGCAGGATGGACATCAAAGTGGTCAGCTCCCCCAACTTGAAGTGCAGCCACCACGTCTTCCCGGGGACCACGATCGTCTTCATGTCCATGTGCAGCAGGATTCTTGTTCAGATCTGGCAGCTCCTCTCCTCTCTCTGGTAGCTTGTTTAAGTCTAGTATTGCCATGGGGAGATGGATGAGAACTGAGTGCTTCAAATGGATGCAAAGAAAGGGCAACCGGGCTTTATTTGCACTGCTGTTAGAGAACTGGCGGTACTTTTAAAATTTGGTCTGCTTCGTCTGTGTGGAAATTGGCGGCAAGTGCTGCATGAGTGCATTTGTTTGGTGTCAAAGATGTTTTTGCCGCCGAGTGGTGTGTGAATTCAGATTTATTTATTGTAAATATCTGTGGACGGTGTGACAAAAGATAGCATTAATGGCATGTCACTCCAAAATTGTAGACGAGTACTACTTCATTGTAATCATTGTATTGTACTCCTGCCAGTCTGTGGAGTAGGGGTGTTCCACCTGCCTTATTTCTTGTGCCCGTCCCCCGGCGACACATAAAAGGGGACGGAGGGAGTATGTGTGAAAATCAAATTCAAACTAAATTAGACTGTGACTTCAATCATCCACACCAAACCAAACCACTTGTGCGCTCAACCCATTAAAATACATTTTCAACGTACCAATCAGTGACACCTCATGCTATTGTTTATATTTAGTTATAAACAAAAGCAAAAAAAATGAATAGATAGAATAAAAACTCATTGTTAACTCTATTATTGATAGTCAAATCAAATCAGCCCACTTTAATAGGACCCAAACCAAACCAGCCCAACAACCATCTTAGCCTGTTTCACCCCAAACCAATACAACCCAAAAGCAAAACCAAACAAAAAACCGAGTTTAACCTAAACCATTGTCAGGTTTATACGTACGCAGCTGCAGGGTCAGATGCATCAAGAGTCGTCCAGAGTCCAGATACAACTGAGCCTCAATGGACACGCGCTCTTCGGCAAGGCGGCAAGGTGCAAACTGATGGCATCATGCACGCATGCTAGGTTACATCCAGCACAGGTAGGCAGTCTGGCTACCACAGTATTTTCAGCCTTTTTTTTAGGGTAGAGCAAACAAGAACAAGAGGCGACAAATGTTCATGATTCCGATTTCTCCATGTACACGAGGCACACTGCCATGAAATGGAAGAGGCGAAAGAGATGGGAGAAAAACATGTTTCCTGTTCTGGACAAAAGCATACACCTCACCAGTTGTTTTACTTTGTTTTACAAACTCAAGTTCATTCAACCCAGGGCAAAAATCCACCGATGCTGCACTGTCTGGACTGGATGAACAAACACATTTTTGAACTACAGCTCTACTGCAACTTTGTCAGGCACGTAAAGTTCTCAATCTCAACCTAGGACGCCAGAATTAGTCCTGTACTGGGCACCGGGTACAAGTTCAACGACACCTCCCTAAAACTCGAGGATACTACCTTCAACCACCGGTACAATGTACGAACACACACAGGTTAATAGCTGCCTCAGAACACACCTGTCAACATGCTCATGGGTCTAAATCACGCTGCCCAGACCTCCTAATTTGCAGTGCTCAACAGAAACTAGAAACCTCCACAATAGCAATTGCAGGCAATCTTCCACCTGCCAGACTGAGCTAAGGAAAACAAGCCAATAGCTAAACAAAACAAGCTGCTGATTAAAAACCTCATCTATCAGAAATATCTGATAAAATGCGAAGTAGCGATCGCTCAGCTTGCATATCAGCATGTGCTTGAGCTTGAACCAGGATCTGAGGCTGTGCTTGCGCATGAGCATGTGCCATGGCCTCTGCTTCAGCTTGGGCTTGACTCTGCTGCTTTAGGAACCGATTCATTCGTTCAAGCAGATGCACAGCTTTCCTCTTTCCTCTGTCCGTGCCACTTTCTGCTAGGTCCTCCAGCAAAGACACGATGCCCTGCTCTTGTGCTTCAGCAAGATGCTGTTGCTGCTGTTCGCCTTCACCATTGCATAGATGCACCATAACAGCAGCAGCATTTTCCTTGCTCCTTGGAGATCCATTTCTGATAACTCCAACAAGTACAGGAATTGCAGAAGCAGTGCCAATAGCTGCCTTCGCCTCAGGATGGCCTGAGAGTATGGCCAATATTGCAAGGGCCTCATCTACCATCCCACTTTCAGTCTCCATGAGCAGCTCTAGTAGTATAGGTACCAATCCAGCTCTAACAGCTTTCCCCTTGTTGCCCTGGTAAATACACAAGTTAAATAGTGCTGTTGCTGCATCCTTTTTACCCCGTTGGCTTCCATTACTCAATAGCTGCACAAGCGCAGGAATTGCCCCTGAAGACCCAATAGTCACCTTGTTCTCATCTATAATTGATAGGCTGAACAGTGTGGCAGCTGAATTCTCCCGAGCCTCCATGCTGCCCCTCTTTAATACATGCACAATTCCAGGAACAGCTCCAGAAGAGATTATTCTTGCCTTGTTCTCTTCATAGATAGAAAGATTCAAGAGAGCAGTAACCACATGTTCCTGGGTGCTAACATCAGTTGTTGATAGCAGGCTAACAAGAATAGGAATAGCACCAGCATCTCCAATACAAGCACGATTTTCAGCACTGCGCTTGGCAAGCTGACGAAGCATACCAGCAGCGCCACGTTGGTCTTCAAGGTTTTGGGATGACAGTTTCTGAAGAAGCTCAAGAACATTGCTATGCTCAGCAGCACTACATGGCACTGGTGCATCCCTAAGTTGAGCAGGGCGTTTTGGAGGCTCAATACCATTTGCTTCACACCATTGAGTTATGAGGCTACGTAAGACAAAATTTGGTGTCAGGGATTTATTGGCAAGCTTCTGCTGTGTCTTCGGACAGGTATCATGGCCAGCCTCCAGCCACATCTCTATGTACCCTCGCTCATAAGTCTGCAGAGGCATACACAAGGAATTATAGTGAGCTGAAATGCACAAGGTCTGTATATTTTGAATGGAAACATTTTAACTGGATATCGGACAAAAGTAACACCTGCCCAGTGGCGACAATAACTGGGTCTTTCATTAAATCAAGTGATATTGGGCAACGAAAATCATCAGGAATAACAGGACATGCTGAGTTGCCTTTTGGGGAAATGTTTGTTGTACTTGCTTGAGCGCCCATCTCAGGGTCTTCTGTCTGCACAAAATCCTTAATCTTTTTTAAGAGCATTGACATCTTTTCAACAACTGCACCAGGATCACCGCCACTAGCCATCTCATGCAAGGTCAGAGATTCGTGATTGAGGTCATATATTGTGGTAAGCTGCAACTTCTCAGATAACCTTCGAAGAATATCTGGGTCAACACTAGCACTGCTGCTTGAATTATAGAGAGACATCAGCTCATTGAAAAGATCATCATCAGATGATTCCGATCGTTCCTTAGCTCTTTTGAACTGAGTATGCACCAATTCAACCTGCATAACATTGCAGATATTATGGTATACAGAACAAGGAAAAAACATCAAAACAGTTGTACTAGAGAAAGCATCAATGAAAAGAGAGACTCTGGAATGTAGTAGTCTACCTGCTCTCTTACTTCATCAGATATATTAAGTTCATCAAACGATATACCAGCTAAGGCTTGTTCAAGTCTTGCAGTGACATCCTGGAAAGTCTTCATTATTTTCTCTCTATCAAGAACCTGCAAATAGCAGAGGCATTTATGGTAACAATGGCCATGTTGGTGTATATAGCACTAATAATATTTTAATTATGGCTTACTGCCAAAGTGGTCACTACAACATAAGAGAAAAATAACCACACAAGGTATATGCATGGATCTCATGATAGGCTTCATTTGATGTTCATATATGATCTAGTACCAAATCATACTGGTCTACAATAAACAAGCTTGTGCAAACATATAGGATTCATTTGGTGCTCGTATAGGATCTAAACATTATGTAAAGTAGGGGGTAGGGTGGAGAGAGTAGTAGATAAGGGTAACCCGACATGATCACAAGTGATAGGGATGATGGAACTAGATTCCCAATGGAAGGCTGGCAATATCTTATCCTCCCCAGGAGTTTGGTGAGGCAGCTCCTTGGTTCCTCAATCCTCATGCTTCATGGTCACGGCACCAGAGGCCAATTGGAGTTAGGACTTAGGAGGAAAAGAGTTTGGTAGTCAAGGTAAATAAGACAAAGAGTGAGACAAGCTACTAGCAAAGCCACTTTTCGATGGAGACATGACAGTGATGACTTGACAAGTGATGTGGATAGAGCCAAGTGCCAAATTGGTAAGATAAAGGAAAGAAGACATATTTGGATGGTATTCAATTGTATATCTAAATAGAGTAATTTACAGTGATGTGGCACTACTGTTTCCTATGAATAAGCATGCAATCCTCTTACAAGGCCTCAGAAGTAATGACATCACTGCTAGCTTAAATGTGACCACCTTTTACAAAATTACAATGGAACCATGCAGCATTCAAATTTTGCACAGCTTTTACACTTACAACAACAATACATTCAAAAGTTTAGCTTAAGTTTCTAGTGAAGAAAGTTCTGTGACCTGATGACTACCATTATGTTCTAGGTTGACTCTTACCCCACTACTGTTAGTCCATATAATTAAAGCAATGAATTAAGTTAAAAATCTGTTCCAGTGCGGAGCTTGATGCTATAGATCCATGTCAACCACATCCTCTAGGCCATTCTTATCCACCTGCGCCACATAAATGGAATAGAAAGGGCAACTGCACAAATGCTAATGTTCAACCAGGTGTGGTAATCAACCTAGCAGTAAAAAAAATAGTATGGAGTAATTACACGGTGAGTTTTCACTCCGTATTTCACTGGAATTTGCAGCTATGAAGCTCGTAGGTACTATCTTTATGACATACTAAGATCTCAAAAGCAGAAACTAAACACCTTTGGAATACCATGATACTGCCGGTTACACCATAATTAGAAAGTGTATAATCGGATCCAAGTGGCATAACATGGTCTGGTTAAGCCTAAAATAGTATGCATAAACGAAAAAGGCAACAACTGATATTGGACGGACTTGTTCAACAGCATTAAACAATGTCAAATGCCCTGACTCGGCATTGATTTGACAGCAAGATATTCCAAAAGACCAAACCTAGTCAAACCTGCACCAAGTAATTCACATTTCATAATAACCCAAAACGGTGGCAGGCAAAAACTGAAATTCCGCAGTCTGCAGTCGGAAGGGCTTAATTCCGTAGTTTTATTTTGACACACTTAAATTCCCTCCGATTTACCAGGCAAATTCTCTTACCTCCACAGCGAAATAACAATTTATAACGAAAATCAGTAAAAAGAAGAAATTTAAGCAGCCGAGATAAAGCAAGACGGAAAAGCCACATATACACAGGCCTTAATTAAGCGAGAAATCTCACCAGGAAGATCTTGCTGCCGCTGCTGCCGAGCCGGAGCAGCTCCCTAGCGGCGTGGAGAGCCTCCCTGAGCCGCCGTAGCGCGGCCTCCGACGCCGCCGGAAGCGGCGTGGGCGCTTCCTTGGCCTCCTCCAGCATGGGCACGAGGAGCCGGATCCGCCGCGACAGGTTGCAGAACTGCCGGCGGTACGAGTTCCTGAAGTCCGAGATGGCGGCGATCTCGCTCACAAGCTCGACCAGCCGCTCAACCACCTGGCCCTCCTCCTCATCCGCGCCCTCAACCTTCGCCTCCCTCTCCGCCGTCTCTGAGCTCGAGGGCGGCAGCGGAGCGGCGGCCGCCTCGGTTTCCACGGAGGCGTCGGTGTTCATGCCCGATATAGGACCAGACCTGGCCTCGTCGTCCATGGCAGTAGACCAGGCGTTCAGGCTCAGGCTCAGGCTCGGGCCTCGTCCTGCGCGCAGCACGGTGGCCGGAGACCGGGGGTTGTGGCGGAGCGTGGGGAAGTGGGGATATGGAGCAGGCGAAACAGGCGGCCGAGACTACTGCTCCTCTGCCGCGCCTAGTATAGCTTCACTCTGCCATGCGGGCCACCCAGCGGGTCCCACCGGTCAGCGTCATCCTCTCGCGGATATACGAGCTCCCCGAGCCGCTGCCTCCCTCCACCGCACCGGCTCGGCTTGTGTTCCGGCTTGTGCACCGAAATGGTAGACCCTCGGAGTGGGAACCACAACGGCGGGATCGCCATCGGTGCATGAGCTGGGTTCAGGGAAACAGTAGCTTTCGTGCTGGGATTTTTGTTTGCCTATGGATTGTTTTTATTTGTTTTACGTTACAGAAAATGACGAATGGGTTTTGCTTTTTATCGGCTTTTGGATGGACGGGAGCTCGATCAAAATCAAAACCCAAAAAAGTGTCCGTGTCGTGACCTGGCTGCTTTGCTAAGACGACTGGATTTTGTGGCTTAAAACACTTTCTAATCACGAGCGGCTCGATGGTGGGCCCGGTAATTTGGGTGGAGCGTATGATGCCGCCAGTTTGGTCCACCACAGCCCACAGGGAAGGGCGGCTACTAGGGCCGTGGGGGGTGCAACTCGCATGCTAGAGAGTGCAACAATACACGTTTGACTTCCTCCAGTTGGCCAAACCAAGTTGATGCAGCATGCAGCGCCAGTTCTGATTCGTCCGGCCAGCCAGGTTGCAGACTTGTAAAACGGTCCCTACGGCCAAACTTTAGGAAAGTACTCCCCCTGTCCCTCATTACTTGTCGTTCTGGCCCACTCTTTAAATGTCTAGGTTCACAGAGAAATACATACATATCCTGACATATTGATGTCCAGGTTCAGGCAAAGTTCAATTCATCTAGTCCAAGGCTAAAACGACTAGTATATCGGGACGGAGGGAGTATAAAAATTGGTCGTTTCTATCGGACCTAGCTCACATAGTGTGAATGAGTGTAGAGCACACTGCTCTAAACTCATTCGCACCAGGTGCATGCACAACGCATGAGACAAAGATATATGGACGCGATGAAGCAAGCAGTATCTCCAAGTAACCAGGCTGAAATGCACTGAGCCTAGCTTAGATATCCTGACTCAAAATACAAGTCTGGCTTCGCACATACGAGAACCAAACTAAACACACTTCAAATTATATTAGCAGAAACTTTAAAACATGGCTTTTCTGGAGGAATTGTCCATGCCAGAAATAATTGTTGGCGTTAGTAAGATATTTTGTCATTTTTAAAAACAAAAGCTGCTTAACTTTTTTTTTAACAAATGATGGTTAATAATACACTAGGTCATCAAGGGTAAATTTTATGCACTGCACCAGAGCCTCAAAGGTTGAATTAGATAAGTATTATAAGTTTATGATAGGTACCTAACATTGTTTTTTGATGCGAAAGTTTGTGGACAAATAGTACAAATGTGGCATGTTTTTTTTTCTTTTTTGACAAGGTGCGTCGGGCATGTTTGCTTGGACACATAGGAATGTATGGTGCGCCAAACAATGTTGAATGGATCTTAGACAAGTAAGCCTGAAGTATTGTGATCCTTAAAGCTTATGATCTCAACCTTTAGGTAATTCTAATCAAAAGGCCACTAGAGAACATTATGGTAATGATATTTAATTTATTCTTGATTTACAAAAAAACCATATCATCTAAACTTTCACAGAATAAAAAAATCTTTGATACATAAAATCTAACAAAAAGGACATCATAAGTGTAAATTGAGAAGATATTTTCTATGATTATGAGAATATTCAACATAGAAATACCTAATTAGATTGATATGGAGTGCTATTCTTCTTTTATTTTATTTTTACTCAAGAACAATATGTTTGCTTGATCCCGGACATAGAACACAAAAATTCACCTTATTTTGTCAAAGTTCGCCCATAACACTACAAACCTACAAGCTACAAGCAATTCAATTACGTGGCAATGTGTCAAAAAAATAGAAGGGTAGAAAAGCTGGAAGGGTCCTTCACCAAATGCATTGCCTAGTTATATTAGCACAAAGCACGTGAATAGGTCTGTTTTCCTTTTAGCGGTGTGGATTGAGGAGGGCATCATATGCATAACCAGAATTAAATAATTAGATCAAATAAGACATATATTCCAAATATTTCACCAGAGGAATGATGAAACCTTACGTTGTACTACATGCATGAGGTAAGTATATGTGCTTTGCCTAGGTTTCCTGATTTATCTGTAAGCTAGCACACTTTCTCCAGCAGAGGTACAGATGCATCTTGCCTGTTTCGTATCTTGCCGGCGCACCTAAGATTCGGCAAAATCATCGTAGTACTGTATTTTGTCGCAGCAGCAAGGCAGCAATCATTAATGCACCCAGGAATTGCCTGTTTCGAGCTGTAGCCGGCGGCTCGCACGCAGGCAGCAGCTTATCGCCACCGACTGAGCTGCCCGCCTCGGCTCGGCTCAGCTCGGCTGCCCACTTGCTGCTGCATGCCGAGGCGCTCCCAGCCGCGGGCCGTGGGTCCCTAGCGTGCACATGGACTGACGTGTTCCCCGAGGGATCCTGGGCCCACCTGCCAACCACCACCGCGGAGCCTCGTCCGCGCGATCCCGGCCGTCCAGTCCATATCCCACGGCAGGAGGAAAAGCAAGGGACCCCTCGAGAGGATCGGCCGCGGGGAGCCGCCTAGGAAACAGCGTAGGGGAAGCTTCTGGGCGCGCGACGCCTGTGCACTGTGCCCCGTGCACTGTGCTCCTGGACCGCCCGGGCGGCGCCGTCGGGACCAGGCCGAGGCGGAGGCGCGCGGCGGCAGCGGCAGACGGCAGAGGGAGCGGGCCCCACGGCGGAGCGGGCGCATGTGATCCGGGGGCGGAGACCGCGGAAAGCGCGAGTCATCGGCGCGGACGGACTCGCGTCCTGGCTGCGCGGGGCCCGCGCAGCCCCCAGCCTCGCAGGGAATCATGATGGGGCGGACGCGGGACGCCGCCGCCACCCACCGGGCAGGCCAGAGGCAGACGATTGTCGTGGCTGTGCTGCGCTGTGCGCCGGCCGCCAGGCCGTCGTCACTCGTCAGTCAGCCGTGTCCACTCCGGTGTCCTGTCTCCTGTGGGCGCCGTGCCCGTGCGCGCGGCGCGGGCCAGCGCCAGTGGTGGTGAGTGAACTGACGCGGATTTTTGTTCCGGACTTGTGCCCGGCTGGTCGGTCCATTTTTCTCCTAGAAAATGACCAATGCCCGTGACAAGCAAGACTCTGGACTGGAGGAGCAGCGCCAATTTCGCTGCGGCCTCGTCAGCAGCTGCCGCTGTTGCTGTCGAGTGTCGACGGTCGCTGTAGTATGCCTGTACTCCCTCCGTCCCATGGAGTTTGTCGTTGAAAAACCGTGCCCTCCTCACAAACACGTTTCCCGGGCGACGTTCTCAATGGGACGAAGGGAGTACCTGTATGGCTTGCTGTGCTGTGCGGCAGCTTCGGACGATGGCCCCTCCCACCATGGATGACTGTACCTGTTTGGCAGGGCACCAATTTGGGTAGAGTGAGTACTACAAGTGAAAAAAAAAGGCTCCTCGTTTGGATCTGATTTTATAATCCCAGATTCTGATAAAAAAAATCCCATAACATCCAAACAGGGTAGATTTTGAACCGGATTCTGAAAATCTGAGGTCCAGATTCTCAAAATCTCTGTATCCCTCCGAACCCAGCTAACGAAGGATAATACGCTTACCCTTTCCCCTAAAAAAATAAACGATAGATACTCCCTCCGTCCATAAATAACTTACTTTCTTCTTTGACTTTTAAAATCTGCGTTTGACCATTCGTCTTATTTAAATTTTCTATACAAATATCATATATCTTATTATAACTTATATCATCCTTAGAGATACTTTTATAATAATTTAATTATTTTATAATATGTATAAAATTTTTGAATGAATAAGATAAATAGTCAAACACAGTTTTTAAAAAATCAAAGAAGGTAAATTATTTATGGACGGAGGGAGTAATACACAGCGAGGCCCTTTTCCCTTGTCCTCCCCGCATCCTATCTTGTCGTTCTGTTCACGCACGAGTCGAGAAGATTCGGGCAGCTTCCGCTCCACATCCACGCCGGCGACTCCTGCCGCCTCCGCTCCACCCCCGCAACTAGCAGGCAGCTCGGTTCCATGGTTGGTGCTTCAGCAAGTTTGAATAGCAGAGCGGCCTCAAGCTTCATTTGGAAGCGGCGATGAGCGCGATGAGCCCACGCGTTGGATCTCAAGCCGCTCAGAGTTGTCCTCCCGGATTTGGTCGTCGGAGTGATCAGGTTTGCTCGGTCATGCGGCATGACGCCGGCGAGCTGCACCACGGCAGAAGCGAGCACCCAAGCGGGTGAGTGCCGTAGCGTGGCCTCTGCAGCGAGCTCGCGCGATGGTGCATAGCGGAGTTTCTGTTGTGCACATGTGCGTTCAACTTCTCCGTTGTCCTTTTTTGACATGTACAGTTGCCTAGATTTTTCACGATTTGGATCCGTCCCTGGTTTTTCTATCTTGATCATTAGCTTCCATTTGTAATTAAGGTAGTTCTTCATTATTGCAAAGAAGTAAATATTAGGGCTTTTACGTTTGGCTGCGTGTTCAAACACCTAAAATCCAAAACCAAAATCCAAGATCCAAACGGGTGTGGATTTTTGCTAACCAGAATCCAGATTCTAAAACCCCTAACTAGAATCCAGATTTCTAAAGGCATGCTTGGTTCGCGACCAAATTTTACTGTGCCAAAGATTTAACAAGCCAAAGTTAGATAAAAAAAAGGTAGCCATAGATTTGGCAAGCTAAATGTGAGGGTTTAAAAAATTTCGGTAGCAAACCAATTGATAGTCAAAACAATAGCTTGCTAAATTTTTGGTTGGACAAAATTTAACTGCAAACCAAGCGAGCCCTAAAATCCACAAGGGATCCAAACGGGCAGTACTGTGCCTGTTTCGAGTGTAAATCCTCTTTCTGGTCAGCAGTACTGTGCCTGTTTCCACTTTCCGAGCAGCTGTTGGGCCTATTCTTATAGTTAGCGGGCTTCTCCAAGACATGAAAGTCTCCCAGCGCAAGAACATCACACTGTCTTGGCCCGCTAACTCACGCATACCGAGTGAAACCATTTTTTGCTCAGAACAGGCGTACTACAAATCAGAAGCTGCTACTGACCACAACGTGACTGTCAGGGTGGGGTAGGCGCCGGTGTTTTAACAGTACCACCGTTCGCCATGGCAGGTGTTATGTGGCACACAGCCGTTTTCCAGGCGACGGCCTTCCGACGTCAAGTCATCACATCCGAGAAGCCCAGGCTAGCCTCTAGGGACCCAGGGCCCAGGCATTGATGCAGCGCCTCGCTGAGCCCATTTTTGATAGGTTGGTGGCTGGATGCGGTCCGTGAGAGGTGTCAGCCGAGCACTGGGCTGCGGCCTGCGTAAGTGGGCACTCTATTGGATTGCAACATTAGAACTCTTGGTTAAGTCCTGCGTTTTCTATTTTGTGTAAGCTTTCCTACGAAAATGGTATAGTAGACGGAAACACGCCTGTTTGAGAACTCTTTTGTTCGTTCTATTTTTTCCTCGAAAATGGTATAGTAGACGGAAACACGCCTGTTTGAGTTTGTTCGTTGTTTTTCCTCTTTCGCTGCTGCGCCACTACAGTAGCCTACTCCATCTCGAACGTTTGTGTGCACAGACAGACGAACGGGAGAGCACGTGATTTGTATTCTGAATTCAATTATGAAATTGCACAATAGGTTGAACTACAATAATGGATTTGTGGTTGAGTGCAAACTCTTACGAATAAAAATTATTTTTTTCCTAAAGATAAGTACTTCCTCTATTCTAAATTATAAGACGTTTGACTTTTCTAAACCCAAGTTTAACTATTCATCTTATTCAAAAAAATTGTGCAAATATTGCCAAGTTTAAGTTACTCTCGAAGAACTATCATTAATAAAGCAAGCTACGGCAAAAGAAGTGATATTTTATATAAAAAATTAAATAAGATGAGTGATCAAACTTGATGTTAAAAAAGTCAAACGTCTTAATTTAGGATGAAGGGAGTATTGCGCATTTGTGCTTGGTTCTCTACTCTCTGGTGTTTTTTGAGGAACCCCTGGGGTTTTTGCAACCTGGGCCAATCTGGGCGTTGTTGCTGGTTTCTCCGTCGACAAGGAAGTCCCCAGCCCAATAATAATATCACATTGGCTCGGCCCACCACTCATACAGAGCTGAACATGTACATAATTTCAGTTCTAGCCTTCTAGGTTTAATGTATAATCATTTTCTTATACCTATGAAATCAAAGAAAACCGCCTGTGCAATAGTTTGAGCACAAGTAAGAAAGTACGTATCGAATTGCAAAATCACTTGGGTCATTGGGTGAAAATCGTATGAGTAAACTGAATGGTTAAAATAATTAAATGGCTGTACTTGAGAGTTGTATTTAAGTTGGTGTATGTACTCAAAGCGCGTCTCTAAAGTTAAAAATTACTCTATCCTAATCTGATCATGTGACTTCGTTCTCCTTTTCACCTAGGAGGCTAGGACCTCATCATCCGCACAGTACCACCGACGTCTCTACTCTCAACCAAAAGAAAAGGTTAACGTTCCACTGTGGGCTGTGGCAGTGGCAAACACTGCTGGCTGATTATGGAAGCCACCTGACAGTAGGCGATTCTTTAACCCAACTCGAAAACAATGGAGGAAAGTGGTTAGCCGACGTATTCGACTCACATGGCACAACTGGTTTGTGTAGGTTGCCGCGATGTGGATGCATTTAATAATGTTAACCACTGAATTTTTTTTTTTCTACTAGTATATTCAGCTGATGATAACCAGTGCAGTGCAGCGGCAGCACAACTCACCAGGTCATCTGTACTACTCTTTGCCTCCGCGTTGTCACTGTCACCATCTCCAATCTAGGCATCGTCTTTCGTCTATCCATTGATCCGTGTAATAATAGTTGGATCCAGCCAACCACCTCACCCGGCCTTCTCTTCCCCTCCACTACTTAAAAATGATGGCGGCCACAGCCCGCACAGGCTGTTTGTGGCAGGCAGCAGACTGTTTTTTATATGCTGAAATGCAAAGGCGCATGCATGCGTCAGCTAATGCAGCAACTTCCATTAAGCTAATACTACCCTTCTCTCTGTATGTAAACAGCCAAACAATCTGAGTAAGCAGCAATGCAAAAGCTTCATTGGAACAGATTTGGACATTGCAGAGAAAGGTGAGGCCATGCGGCAACTATTATTGTCTAGTCCATAATTGAGGATCGCTTTCGTTATACTAACTAGCCTACAAAGCATTTTCCACCCGATGGTGGAAAGTGACGGGTTTTTCACTCGAAGGTGAGTTGGACCTTAGAGGGAAGAAACCCAATTGACTCGCGAACAAGTTCTGTCACTTTTTTTACTAGTAGTAGTATAAGCGTTTATGACAATTGTCGTGGAACAAATGGCGTCATAGCTAGTCTGCTCCACCAAGGTTATTAATGAATTTCTTATGGAAAATAGTGGAACTCCAAGCACAAATAATTGATATGTCACTGTCAGGTCATATTAGTACTCCGGTCATATCGCCATTCCTGTTATATACGTGTCGCATTATCGCATAGAGCTTGCAGGAGTATTAAATGTTTCGGATAGATATATATATATATATATATATATATATATATATATATATATATATATATATATATAGTAAAGGCAACGGATCAAGTGCAAACCAACCACTCCATGAAAACCCATACAAACTACGGCAAAAAAGTCATCTAAATTCATCAAAAATCACACATGTAGATGATATGATGATACAAAACTTTGTAAAATATTATGTTCAAACTCAACTTCATTTGTGAGATATAAAAATAACTAATTTCAAGCCAGAAAGTTGTTCAGCTGATTTGTTAAAAATTTATTATTTTTATATCTCACAAACGAAGTTAATTTTGGACAAGATATTTTACAAAGTTGTATATCATTATGTCATCTACATGTGTGATTTTTTTGGTGAATTTAGACGACTTTTTTACCGTGGTTTGCACGGGTTTTTACGGAGTGGTTGGTTGGCACTTAATCCGTTGCCTATAGTAAATCGCGGAACTCAGATATATAATGCTACTTTTTGCTCTGATGAGTCCTCAAAAGGATAATGCTGCTCTCTAAATCTAGCTCTGGTCACAATTCACAGCCACGGGTAAATGGGTAATGTTATGGATAATTTGTTAGTAGCTAGGATTTTGCCATTACAAATTTACAACAAGCCAACACCACTTGGCCGCTATGTCTCGCATAATGTCTGATGTAGAGTTTTTGGAAGAGAAAAAGGAAGTTTTTTTCAATGGGGAAAACAATCAATACGCACTTGTACAGAAAAAGGAAGGTGTTTTTTTTTTTCAGAATACATAGGCACATAGCACTATTTTGCGAAGCCACTGAGGTGTCTTTGTCGCCTGATAACAGAACAACCTTTTGAGTCAGCCAACAACATGGACATTTTGCTTACTGGCTAAGAGATGCCACTCCATGCATGATTCAGAGCAAGGGACCCCCTCCACTCCACTCTATTTGCCACCTGGTCATGCACTAGCTAGCCTCAATGGCCTATCAAGAACACGATGCCTCGCCTCGCCTTTTCTCCAAGCGTCTTTAGGCTATCCGCACTCATCATCCTTTATTTTCATACTCTATACGTCTTAGTCATCAAGATTCTCTCCTCTATACCCAATTCTCCCGCATCCATCCATACTTTATCTCCTCCTCTAAATCAAGTGGGACCCACAACTCAGAATTTTTTATTTGTTCTTGTACCTCACTCCCTCGGTCCCTCCCCAACTCTCTCCCCCCCCCTTTCTCTCTCCCCAGAGTTGGATGCGGGCCACCGGCGGCCGAGCGGCGCGGGCGACTAGCGTGGGTGAGCTCGCCTGCCGCCACCGGCGCTTGGCCCCGGCCTCCGGCGCCGCCCCCTCCCCTTCCTCCTTCCCCCGCCTCGCCTTCTCCGGTGGCGGAGCGGCAGAGGGCCACGCCGAGGCGGGGCAAGGCAAGGCCGCGGGATTCGCGGAGCTCGCCCCTTCCATCTCCCACCTCCGCCCGGCGTGCTGCCCCTCCCTTCCCCTCCTCCGTCTCCGGAGCTGGGCCGGGGCTGCGGCTCTCGCTGAGGGCCAAGCGAGCAGAGGGTCGCGCCGGGCGGGCGGGGCGGCTCGCGAGCGCGCGCGGCGGCGCCTCCTCCGCGTGGGAGCGCGCGGCGCTGGGGACGGCGCCGCCTCCTTCCAGGCGCGGGCGGGCGACGGCGCTCGTCCCCGTCCCGCGCCCCGCGAGCAGGCGGCGGCGCTTCCCGCGGGCGAGCAGGGGGCGCTCCCAGCGGCGCGCGGGCGGCGCCTCCCGCTGGCGAAAGTAGACGGCGGAGCTCGCGGGGGCCGGCCCGGCTCGCGTCGGCCCGGCGGAGCTTGCGGGGCCGGGAGCGGCGCCCACGGCGCGAGTCGCGTGCAGCCGGCGAGTTTCGCCAGGCCGGCGAGCGCGCGGCCGGGCTGCCGGGCACTCCTCCCTCCTCTCCAACTCCGCCGCCTTGGTCGCCGGCGATCCTGCTCCGAGCGGTCGGGCGTGGCCACGGCGACGGCGCTGCTGCGGCCTCGTCCCTCCTCTCTCTCTCTCTCTCTCTCTCTGTCGCGCGGTGGTGGGCGGCGGGCCCCCCCGCGCCACGTCCGCGCGTCCCGGACGTCCGGGAAGGCGCTGGGAATGGCGGACGGCCGAGCTCCTCGGATGGCATCCGGGACGCCAGACGCCTCCCGCCCGAAGCTGGCGCCACGGTATCTCCCAATGCAGGGGACGCGATACCGTGCCCAGTGCGGACAGTCTTATCCGTTCATACGCAAAGTGCGGCCCTTTATGGGAGAAGAGAAGGAAGTGATGGAGCTATTGCGAACAATCGAGAAAGTCTGGGAACACCCCACAGTGATATTTCCTGACCTTGAATAAGCTCTAATTCTTCCTTCATGCTCATTATATCAACTCTATGTTAGCAAACTTTATTTGATATTTTCACTTCTGAAGTGATAATATATATGCCGCCGAGAAGATATAATTAGATTAGGATTCCTATTTACATCAATAAGTCTTGTGTACATATAAAACAGAGCAAGAGAGCTATAAATAGAAACGGACAGATAATTTTTATATTCACAGAATTAGTTACGGGCCATAAAAATAAGCTACCAAAAATGATTTTTACCACTTTATTAATAGGTATAGATATATATTTCAAAAAAATTAGTGTAGACTTGGGGGGGGGGACTTAGGCTCTAGCTCAATGCTTTCTTAATAATAATCTCATCGTCTAGAATATGTAAAAACAGGAAAGAAGAAATTAGAAATTATGTCAGATGGGGAAAAAAGACGTGTTGCGGTGTTAAACAGTAGCAAAATCAACACCACGCTTGAGCACAAAATCAATTTTGCTACTTGTTTATTTTTATTAATACTACTTATCCATCCATAAAAACCACAAATTCCACACAATCACACAATTACACATAAATGGTATGCAATTAGTCACTCAAAACACACACAACCTTTTTTCCTACCAAACCCTACCGCTGCCTCGAGTTGGCCAAGGCCGCATAACTAGCGGAAGTACTATATACTGCATAAAAAGAAAATTAGAAAAGATTTAAATTAGAATTAATATTTATGTAGATTCTTATGTACATGTAAAGCAGAGCAAGAAAACTATAAAAAGAACCAAAAAAGAATTTTTAAATTAGTTAGAAGGGCCATACCAAAAAAGTGGTACAAAACAGTAAGAAGGAAATTTTACCTTTCTATTATAAGGTATAAATATAAATTTCAAAAATTTAGTAGAGATTTCGCATAAAATTTTATTTTATCTTTTTATTGTGAGGTATAAATGTAAATGTAGAATTCAAAAGATTTAGTGGAGATTTCACATGCATAGGGGTGGGGGCCTAGACCCCCCTTGTCTCCGCCACTAGCATCATTTGACGTACAATATCGAACAATATCAAACAACACTAGATAATTTCAATAGGTGGATTTTAATAGGAGAGAACGCTGGAGGTGTTAGTTTATGTTTTTTAATGACGCAAGGCGCGTCAGGAAACCGTGTGTCGCATGTCAGGGAAACTGTGTGTCGCTTATGAAAGCTTGTAGATATGACTAGCCAGCTGAGCGTGGCTTGATGCCATGTGAGCCGTCGACCCTATCGTAGGCTTGAGGAGGTTGCCACGGTAAATGCGACGACCATAAGTAAAAACAGGTGTGGAAAAAGTTTTGCCTGTGTCATATCGGAATGTCTGAGAGATGTCGGAAGAGGGTTTTGAATACTAATAAAAAATAAATTACAGAACTCATCAGAAAACCATGAGATAAATTTTTTAAGTATAATTAGTCTATCATTAGTAAATGTTTACTATAGCAGCACATTGTCAAATTATTGACTAATTAGACTTAAAAGATTCGTCTCACAAAGTTATCATAATCTGTACAATTAATTATTTTTTATTACTCCATACATATGTGATAAGATTTGATGTAAAAAGGCAATTTTTTTTTTTGCGAAGAATCCAAACACCCCTAGTTCGAGGGGCAAAAAGATGCTGCGGTGTTGAGCTAGGTAGCAAAATCAACACATGCACGTATCATTGACGCGATAGAGGAGCTGGAACTACAACCCCAGCCACACAGCCGAGGCCGAAGTCAACGTCCCGGCGACCCTTCCGGCGTCACGCTGTCCGGCTGTCCAGGGCGGCGCCAGCCAGAATTCCCCTCCCGCCGTTGGCCCTGCGCCAGCCATGGACGACACAGTCGTTGGTACGGATCAGCGGGCGTAGCATACGCGTACACGTAGACGTACGAGCGAGCGCACGGCGGCGCCCTGCTGGAAAGTGGGAACCGCCGCGCCGCGGGGCAGCACCGATCGTCCGATCCCATCGCGTCATCGAACGAACCGGTCAACCATCCCTCGACCGGCAGTCCGGCACGGTACCGCTCCGCCGGTCCGCCCCTGGTCCCGTCGTCGGCGCGGTGAAAACCCGGCGCGGCGTGGGTGGGCGCCGCCGCCGCTGGGCGAACCGAGGCGCGCGTCGCCTGACCCGCGTCGGGCCGTCGGTGCGCGGTCGAAAGGGAAGCATCGCGTGCTTTGCCCGCCTCGGTCAGGCCTCAACTCAGCCCCGGCGCGCCGGCACGCGGCACCCACCCCACCCGAACCGACCGCAGAAAACAAACGCAATAAAAATCCTGAAAACAGCAAAGCACCAAACAACCCCTTCGCGAGCGGAAGGAAACACAAAAAAAAAGCGCCCCACCCCCCCCGCGCAGCGCACCATTTCCTCGGCTCCTCCCCCTCCCCTCTTGCCCGAGTCGCTAGCCTCCCTGCCTCGCTCCGCTTCCTCCCGTCGCCGTGGACCACTTCGTCCTCCACCTCCGCTTGCTTCTTCCACAGCAGCAGCCGAGCGAGGTCAACTCGTCCGCCGGCGGAGCGAGAGCGAGCGCGGGGAGGAGACGGGAGGGTCCCGGATCTGAGCCGAGCTGCTGCGCTCTCCGCGCGCCCGGCACCGACCACCGTCAGGCCTCCCCGCCCGCGCAGATCTGCCGCTGCTCCCGAGGTAAATCGTCGATTGTTTGAACCGTACCCCGTAGATCCGGTGTGCTTTCGCGAGCAGAGGGTAGTTCGCTTGTTTGGTTGCTAGCTTCGCGGCGGAACGGACCTGCTCTAGTACTAGATGATGATAAGCATGGGATGGTGGTATATCCGCTAGCCACCCTATATTTGGTAGATTCACCAAATGGAGTGAAATCCGGCCGCCCGGCCTCCGCAGATCTCTCGAACTCCGTTGATTCCTTGATTCCTTTCCAAACAACCTGCGAGATTGCAGGGATCTGCGAGTGCCAAAGCGCCTAACCGATTAGATGCTACTACCGAGAGCGAACATCGCCGACAAAATTCCTAATTTCTATAAACTCATCATATGGTTCATTTTTGTGTCCAGATCTAATAAATCGAAGCTTCAGCTCCGGTTGGTGGTGGTTGGTCGGTACCCAGAAGGAGGCGCCAGCGGC
This sequence comes from Chrysopogon serrulatus, assembly GCA_015844335.1. NCBI lineage: Eukaryota > Viridiplantae > Streptophyta > Magnoliopsida > Poales > Poaceae > Chrysopogon > Chrysopogon serrulatus. The sequence goes on from JADLZL010001875.1 coordinate 88,051, forward strand.
GGCGGCGGCGGCACGGGAGAGCTGCGAAGATGTCGTCGAGCACGATCCGCAAGGCCCTGGGCGCGGTCAAGGACCAGACCAGCATCGGCCTCGCCAAGGTCACAAGCAACATCGCGCCCGAGCTGGACGTGCTCATCGTCAAGGCCACCAGCCACGACGACGAGCCGGCCGAGGAGCGCCACATCCGAGAAATCCTCCACCTTACGTCCGGATCCCGCGCCCACGTCGCGGCTGCCGTGGCGGGCTGCTCCCGCAGGCTCTCCCGCACCCGCGACTATGTGGTCGCGCTCAAGACGCTCATGCTCGTGCACCGCCTACTGGTGGATGGGGATCCGTCCTTCCACCGCGAGCTCCTCCATGCCACGCGGCGGGGCACCCGCCTGCTGAACCTCTCCGATTTTCGGGACGAGGCGCACTCTGGGTCCTGGGATCACTCTGCCTTTGTGCGCACCTACGCGCTCTACCTTGATCAGCGCCTCGAGTTCTTCCTCCATGAGCGCAAGCAGGGGTCAAATACTGGCAGCAGCAGCAGCCATAATGGTCCATCACCACGGGACCGTGACCGCTGGGGTTCACCTGATCCTTATGGCCGCCGCTCTCCCTCCTACTCGTCACCACCTGGGTATGGCGGATATGATGATTACCGCGAGAGGAATGGCGGGAACAATGAAGACAAGAGGCCGCCGACCCCGGTGAGGGATATGAAGCCAGAGCGGGTCCTTGCTCGCATGCACCACCTACAGCAGCTGCTTGACAGGTTTCTTGCTTGCCGCCCAACTGGTGGCGCAAAGCACAGCAGGATGGTGCTGGTCGCGCTGTATCTGATTGTGAGGGAGAGCTTCCAGCTCTACGCTGATATCTGCGAGGTGTTGGCGGTGCTGCTGGACAGGTTCTTTGACATGGAGTATGCCGAGTGCGTCAAGGCTTTTGAGGCATATGCTAGTGCTGCAAAGCAGATTGATGAGCTCTGTGCATTCTATGCGTGGTGTAAAGATACCGGAGTTGCAAGGTCATCTGAGTACCCAGAGGTGCAGCGTGTCACTGACAAGTTGCTGGAGACGCTGGAAGAATTTATGAGGGACCGGGCAAAGAGGCCCAAGAGCCCGCCACGGGAGCCTGAGCCTGAGCCTGTCAAGGAAGAAGAACCTGAGCCGGATATGAACAGCATCAAGGCGCTTCCAGCACCAGAAGATTATAAGGAGCCTGAACCTGAGAAGGTGGAGGAAGAGGTGAAGCCAGAGCCACCCCCGCAGCCACAGGGTGACTTGGTGGATCTCAGAGAAGATACTGTCACTGCAGATGAGCAAGGTAATAGGCTTGCCCTAGCTCTCTTCCAGGGGCCACCTGCTGCTGGTGGAAGCAATGGTTCATGGGAGGCCTTCCCTTCAAATGGTGGCAACGAGGTGACTTCGGCATGGCAGAATCCTGCAGCTGAACCTGGGAAGGCTGATTGGGAGCTTGCCCTTGTAGAGACAGCAAGCAACTTGTCCAAGCAGAAGCCAGCAATGTCAGGTGGTATGGACCCGCTGCTGCTGAATGGTATGTATGACCAGGGTGTTGTGCGCCAGCATGTCAGTGCACAGGTGACCACCGGGAGTGCCAGCAGCGTCGCCCTGCCTGCTCCTGGTCAGAAGACTCAGATGCTTGCTCTGCCTGCACCTGATGGTTCAATGCAGACTGTTGGTGGTGACCCCTTTGCAGCGTCCCTTGCCGTCCCACCACCGTCCTATGTGCAGATGGCAGATTTGGAGAAGAAGCAACAGCTCTTGACGCAGGAGCAAATTATGTGGCAGCAGTACCAGAGGGACGGCATGCAAGGGCAATCGAGCCTGAACAAGCTCGACCGGGCTTACAACAACGGCCCCAACCCGGCCATGCCCTATGGGATGCCCATGGCATACAACACGAACCCCATGCCAATGGCTTACACTGGGAACCCTGGGTATTACTACCCTACTTACTGAGGAAGCCTATTCTTTATTCATCCTTACAGTTGCTGTGAATTTTTGTTCTGTGTTGTGATCTTACTCCCAGCCCTGGGTTGTGTCCAGCATCAGCTGTTGTTCCCCTGTCTCTGGATCAAACCTTTTGGTCTGATGATATATGTAATGTAATTTTTATTTGTTTGGAACCAAATGCAGCATCCGAGGGTGGCTATAGTCGATTACATAATCTCAATTGATCTTTACACTGGTTTTGCTAGTCTTCTGCATGTTAGTATCACTTTTCACCCCTCGATGTTGCATGCTTTGTTGCGTGACTGTCACACCGATGATGTCACTTGCATGTCGCATCTATGAATATACATGATCTATACTGTGATGAGAAATGTTCTGTTTCTCAGATTTAGATCGATGAGAAATGTTCTGTTTCTCAGATCTAGATCGCCATGTTTGTTGGAAAAGCTTGCTGGTTGTTGGCATTAAGGATGTCATGTTTGGTGGCATTAAGGGTGTCATGTTTGGTGGTAATCGGTTAATAACTATTTTTGTTGTGACCATTAATTTTCCGAAATAATCTTGAGAGGCCCTACTTTCTAGCATGTGCTCTTTGAAGCTATGAAGTCGTGTGCATGGACTACAATGGCGGTAATTATTCTTGATGAGAATACATTTTCGAAATGAACAAGGAAGAAAATGGTCGAAACTGTTTTGAAATAGGTTGGAAGTGATAACTTTTTATGTTTTGCTAAGCTTGAAAAACTCTACATTATGTACTCACTCTATACTCATAAAATTTGACGTTTTAAACAAGGACGGTCTCTAAAACCTAACTTTATCCATCATTTTTTATTAAAAAATATAAGAAAAACTAAAAATAAAATTACTTTTATAAAAGTGGGTTTCAAGGTGAATCTATACATATAAGTTTTATCTTTTCAAACTAAATATTTAAAAAGTTATTGATAATTTATATTCCCATTATTTGATTTAAATCTTGCCCAAAACATCAAGTTTTATGAGTATGAAGAGAGTATAAAACGATGCGGTACGGTACAGGAATCTCTTACACCTGCTTCCACCCGATTCTTTCAAGCCAGGGTGAACATTAAAATATTTGCGGTGAATGGGAAGTCCAGTTACTGGTTAGTTTATTTCTTCGCTAGCTCTGAAGTCAGTAGTTTTCTGACGACTTTAGCAGGCTTAAATATTCATCATTCAATCAATCACGGTGACCAAATTTGTGGTCCGTCACTGACTCTTTTATCTGATGCATTAGGGAGGCATGTAACTAGGTAAATGCTTGCTGTTGCTGTACCTGGACAAATTTGGGGTGTGATGAATAAACAGGTAAAAAGAAAAGCGGGGAAGCACTAAATTGAGAGGAGTTTCGACCGAATGGGGCGGCTTAGAGTGCGCGCTTTCCGGGCACGGCACTCTCGTCAGACGGCGACCTCGTCAGGATAACAAGCACGTCGCCGTCGACTCAGGTTTGGATGACATCTAAGGCATGCCATAGTCTTCTGTATATACAGTACATGCGAAATTGATGGTGGACCATGCGCCGTATGGCGAGGAAGGAACACAGAAGAACTCGGGCTTTTCAGCATTTATTATTTGAAAAATAGAAAGCCTCAGCATTAGCATGCTCTGAGGTCTGAAGACGAACCCTGCATGGACGCAACCGAATGGCCTGGCAACAGTGAGGCAAGCACAACTTCGTATTAAAGGGTCTGTTTGATATGTTGCTCAGACAATTTTGGTTGGTCAGGCTCTCCATTTCAATTGACTGGTGTCCTAGATTTTGTTGCCTAGCAGTTTATTTTGTTTAGGCCCTATTTGGCCCCACCAGACTAACAAGTAGTTTGACTAAGTTTTAGTCCCTAAAGATCGGTAAACTAATTGTTAGTCCACCGGCCATGGACTAGTTATTATCCTGTTCGAATGTCTATTTAGTTCTAATAAGCTTTCAGGTAATTAACCCTTTAGCATTTAGGTGCTGCTTGATGTCCTCCAAGGATGCTTGGTGCTCCAATGGCTGCCTGAGCGATGATAGCTTGTTTATCTATATATATAAAAAGTGTTGCCTACAAATTGTCTAAAAAGTTAACCATCTGTGCTTTGTAGGCAAATATGTGATTGCAGTGTTTTGTTTGTGAGAAAATACCAACTATTTGTTATTTTACGTTGCAGATTTTTTTGATTGACCGTAGTCTCGCAGCTACTATGTTCACAAATTCATCAGTGTTATTATCTCTTTCATCTGCTCTTTAGGCAAACTCCCATTTCCAAGCTCTTAGGACACACATGCTCACAGGATTTCTGATCTCTAGTAAATTACTTATAACATCTATATATTTCTCTTTAAAGTGGCAGGAGCTATACATTTTAATTAAGATAGAAAGAAATTTTCACCGTAATTTTGAGATAGGCTGCGTCCTCGAAAATAATAAAATCCGAACTATCGAGGCACCCTTGGAGTTGGAGCAACCCATTCGCACCGCCACAAAATGGCCAAAAATAGAAGCTAACTAGGACAAAAAGGAAAACCCCTCTTATGTTGGTCAGTGTCATCCTTCAACTTCTAGACCAATCGCTAGGCCAATTGAACTTTATTTTTGAATATGTGGCATAGCAAAAAATTATGTACCTAGAAACTTTTTATCAAAAAAAAAAAAAAAAAAAAAGAAGAGAAAAGCCAAAACAACTTACAAGGAGTGAATATAGACGCTTTGCAAAAAACAACTTACAAGGAGTGAGTACAGATGATTGATTCTTAGCGACCCTGATAGTTGCTGATTGAGTTTCCTCCCCCTAGACCCTTTGCAATGTGCAACTGTCTACACCCTGCAGAGCTTCTAGCCGGGAGCCCCGGGACGCCCTTCTCAGCTGATTGTTTTTTTTTTCAACATGAGGTACTGATGTTTTTTTAACATGATTCCAAAAATTATTTGAGATATATCAAAAGAGGGCTGTGATACAATGACATACGGATCTTACCAGGCTCTCCAATATCACGGCCTCTGAAACTTGCACATAGTTTCTAGCAAAGTATTAAATCCATGGGTGATCAATTTCCGTACTTTCATGATAGCTCAGCTAATCCTACAGCAAATTTTGGGAGCAACCAAATGGGGGGGGAAAAATGCAGGAGCACGATGTGAACTCCGTATGGAGAAGTTTTCTAGAGCTACAAGGTTGCTACAATTCCAGGTTAAGTGAAAGTAACCTTATAAAAGAATGCTACTTGCATATTAAACTAGACAGATGCTCAGAATAAATGAGTCTCAATAAATGCTACGGCAGCAACAAGGGAAACAAAGCTTCCATGTTGGCTCCAGTTGTGACGCACTTCAGATTTCCAATGTTTCTAGTTCCATCAGAGGTCAGGTCTTCGTACTCAAAATTGGCTATCCATCATTCCGGCTTTAGAAATTCTCTTATGTTACAAAGCATGCCTTTGTCATATGGGTTCACAAATTTGACTTCAGAATCTGCATTTGCAAGAGGGAATGGATTCACGTGTGCCATGTTAAAAACCACTAGGGCAACTGAGATAAAAAAAAATAGAGTAGTGCACGTAAAGCACCTGATCGAGGTTGTTCCCTCATCTGGAATTCAGGATATTTCTTCCAGTTAATCTGGAAAATCTCACCTTTTAGCTATAAGAAACAGCTAACGAGAAGACGACCTGCAATTGATGAAGAAAGACTCCAAAGCATGGGAAATTTGAAATTACCCACTCATCTGTCTTGATGTTGAAGCAGATGCAGTAAATGTGCCACATCAAGAATACAATCTGGCAACAGAGCCGAGGATGTATTAGAATAAACAAGGCATCACCAAGTTATGTAATACTGCCTCCAATCCCAAATATACGTCCATTTAGATTTGGCACTGGAATTAAGGTGAGGAATATAATGACTATATTACCCATCAATCATTGCTAGAGTTAAGACGGGTGGTAAGTGAGTTGCATTGATTAATCGCATTTAAGTAGGGATAGACAAGGAAGAACAAAGGAAAAAGGTCCAATGGAGTTATCATGGACTCATGTTTGGTACATTTGGGGAGAAGATCAGATGGACTTATCTTTGGGGTCAGAGGGAGTGCAACATAAATACTGCAGTTTTAATCAGCGTGTCTGGTATAGGCATATCAATTACAAATGTAGGTAGGAGTGTTCTCTTGTTTCCTAATGCCAAAAGACATTTCAAGGTCTGACACATGCAAAACATATGGCAGCTGAAAATTCAATATATCTGGCCAATACTCCCAAATATAACAATGATTAAGTGGACTGAAGTCGTATTTCTTGTGGCATGCTTTCAAATTTGGGGCTCAACACACTTTCCTCTTTTTACTGATGATTTCAAATCACAGACTGAATATGTATTCAAATGAATAAAAAAAATCTCATTTAGATTTGTACATGTTGTGAATTGATACCAACCACGACTGGCAGGTTGTAATGTTTTGTCACAGTAGCCTGAAAACTTGTCCAGTTTAAGTGTGGAAACTATAAAAAGAAAAACCACCAGTAAATATGCCCATGCTGCATAATTTGAGTGGTATTTTTATTTAATAGTTTAATAAGGATGATCAATGGAAGCATAGGCATGAGGTAAGTCAAAACTAAAAAAATGCATGGAGGCACAAGAGAAAAAGCTGCCATTACATCACAGAAGTTAGGAGCAAACCTGCCAGAGGACCTGAAGGATAGAGAAGAGCATAGTACTGATTACCATGTTTAGAGATACAGGATTCTGCAAAGTAATTGAGTACACTCAGTAAGCATCTTGCAGTCTCTTATAAATATTAGAAATCAAGGGTACAGTTTAATGGACAAATAAAACAAAAGGAAAGGCTGTATGGTTTCTCAGAAACATGGAAGACCGACTCAAAAGGTCCAGAACATAGCTTAACATAATTGCTTTCGGTTATACCATGATCGACCTGATTCGAATATATTCCTAGTGAAAGTACTAAAGACATGCAAAAGCACTCACTGTGTGCATGCAGTAAAAAAAATGCCTTGTTTGAGAAAAGGAAATGAATAGCTACTATGCTAAATCATCCAAGCAAATAGTCCTAGAAGAGAATAAAAAATAATGTGAATGGTTGAACACATTTACTTAACAAGTAGCTTATTTGATAAGTTCAGATTCTCCTGCATGTTTGTATAGGGGTGAGGGGAAGGTGAGCAACTTCAAAGCTACTAGTAAAGTGCAGGAAATTCTTGAAAACAAAATGGAAAACAAAGGTGTGTGTACCATCAGGTTAATTACTGTTTCTATTCTTGCCACTGTTTTGTAATTATTCAATCCAAGCCAACAGTTTGGGATTTTTTTTTTTTTTTTTTTTGAAAGAATCAAATTACTAGCTGAGACAATGGCACAGGCATAAAGTTTCCAACCAAAATTGCCTTACAACTCATGCACAAAGAATAAGATATGGACATAAATACCTCCAATCTTATAGTTCCTGAACTGATACATCTGGCAATATCTGCATAATACAGAAATGTAGGTCAAATTATTTGGTTACCTAGCACAGTAAAACTTGAAAAGAAAAAAAAAAGAGTTGCTGGGTACTTTAGTTAGAGAGATAAGAAATAGCCACATCTGCTATTAAGATAAAACCCAACACTCATTTCAGAGAGCAAGAAACAAACAGCATACATTTTGTTGAGCACATCGTATATGTTGATTCAGCAACAACAAATCCTGTCAAAAGGGCCATAAATAGCCGATGATTTTTCTGTCCTGCAAAATATGCACAGGAGATTAGAATGCATACCTACAACTGTCATGCCACAATAGGGCTAAACACTATCACTTGAAAAAAAAAAGGAATATCATAATACCTATGCAAGTACCAAATGCAGGGCAATGATGGTCATAGCCCCTAATGTTTGCTTTGCACCAGGTACACTGCCTGATCCTTGAGAGCATTGGGAGTTTCTACATCAAAAGTAAAAAAAAAAGGGTGTTAAAGAACTATTTACTTCAAGTTAGTAACTTAGAACAGCTTCATTTAAAACTAGACTTTCGCAACACCTCACTCGAGTATATAGCTTCCACAAAATCCTTGCAGCCAGCTTCTTCCAAATATGAAGAATCACAAGCAACAATACCAGGATCACCAGATAAAATCCTGCAATGAAAAAGGTAGAAATTAAAACCTGCATCCTAAAGGTGGTGGTATCGAAGGCCACCAATTGTCAATCTTAGAATCATATTGCACTGTTTTAAATTCACTAAGCCTAGCTTAGATTTGCAAACTTCATTGAAAAAGAACTATTCCAGAAGTAACCTGTAGAGTCCCCACAGAAGCAGCGCACACTCTGCATTTATTAGCATGTCCAGCAGAGAAGAAGTTTCTGCAAAATATTTCACTGGTTACAGATCCAAAACAACAGAAGTAGACATATATACACTGCTCCTTTCTCCTGCTCCCAAATGGCGGCATAAAACACAACAAATAAATGAACACTTAAAGGGTTACTAACACAAAATCTACTGTATGCACATTCATTTCAAATTCCTGCGAGCTTGAGAAAACCAAAAAAAATGAATCCAATGTCCTGCTAGACCAATTTACAGTGCCTCATCCTCAATACCCTACATCTGGTCCAGAAGGATGGCATCCTAAGAATACGTGAAGTTATAATAGTAAACCTGAATCGAAGTACTAAGATGGCACATGGGAATAAATCAACCGTTTCACCACTAAAAGAGCCTATATGATCATTAACAATTTGGTAATACTTTTTTCCTAAGCATACATGCTAAACACCACATAAATCGGACTCGAGGTATCACTAACATATCATTCGCCAATGGCATGTATTCCCTCCGTCCCAGAATAGAGGATGTCGGAGCATTAAAAAATTGTCTCCAAAAGGAAGACGTTTTAGCTCTGGGTCTATAGCATGGTACACCACCCGTCCATCTGTCGTCTGCCTGTCGGACACCCAACGAATAAAAAAAATAAAAAACAGACGGGTGGGAGAAGGTGAGTAGCAGAGAGGACCGGCTGTCTGTAGAGAAGTCTGGAAAGGAGAGCAGGAGAGACATCATGAGGAACAGAGACATTAGGGGCATGCAATGTCTTTTGCCATCGTCATTGGTATTGGTTCCCGATCCTAAAACGTCTATTATTGTGGGACGGAGGGAGTATCTGGCTAATAATACTATGCTTCACAATGAAATAGAGGTGAGCACAAACAAACTAAAGAGTAAAGCTACCATGATTGATCTCTTCAAGCATTTTGATTCACCAAGAATATAGGACTCTAAAAATGAGCATAAATTGACTAGAGCATGTTGTGTCCACACTTGGTCCCTTAACCAGAGCCAGCTCAATCTTGAAGCTATACAGGTTTATGTAGTTGAGCACAATTTGGTCACAAGGGGTTACTTAATATTGAAGTGCTACAGGGATTTGTAGTTGAAATCTACCCTTAGTATATGCTTTGAAGTCTGTGCAACTCTCATGGCATGGAGCGTAAAATCGTCTCTTAATGACTGAACCCAATTTACGGTACCTAACCAGAAGAAGCAACTGACAAACTTAATCAATTCATTTCAGTTATTTCAGTCAAGGTCGGATTCTAAATCTGGGAAAAAGGTATGGCTCAATGCTAAGCTAAGACATAGAGCTATAAGTTGCCACCTAATTTGACTATTTTTTACAGATATCATGTACATTCATAATGTCAAAATCGAGCACCAGCATCTTAATTCTCTTTGCTTTGCATGAACTAAACGATTCAGTTACATGGGACCCAAGCGAACAAAGCAAGCCCAACAACTCACCTAAACCAGGAAACCTCGTCAGCTTTACTCAAGTCAATGCAGCAAGACAAAAATAGCAAATATCCACAGCAATGATAGTATAGTGTCCAAAATCACAATGGGCACCCTACCAATACACTGCAAGCATTGCTACAAGTGCTCACCTCTCCGGATTATGAAGACGTAAACGCCCCACAATAGGAGGATGTTGAAGAGCACGAAGAGCGGCGCCGACGCCGCCACCCCGATGAACCTCCTCCACAGGCGGCCGAGCACGATAGCCGCGAGGAACACCAACCCTATGCAACACGCAATCAAAGGAAGATCAGAACTGCACTTGCGCTTAAAAAAAGTAGAGACGTCCGCAGCTGAGGGCAGGAAGCGAGCAACCAGAGAGCACCGACCCGCGATGGGGAGCATGGCGAGGAGGGAGAGCGAAGGGAAGAGGCGGGGAACCATCGCCACGGCGAGCTGCGAGAAAAGCACTAGTCCGCATGACGCGAGCGCGGACCACAGCACCTCCCACGGCGACGACGACCTCCGCAGGCGCTGGAGCCCCGACGCAAGCCTGCTCATCGCCTCGAACTCCTCCCCGAGCCGACCCCAGGGGACCATCAAGGCGGCCCGAGCCAGGAGATCCAGGCGGGCGCGGGGACGCCTTGGAACGGGGCTCCGGCGACACTCGCCGATCTCGGCTGGGTCCGCTGATGGGACGGAAGTGGGGGAAGGAATCGGAGAAGATGCGAGGCGAATCTCAGTTGACGACGAAGAGGGCTCGCGGCGGCATTTCGTCGAACGTGTGTACTGCGCGGAAGCAAGGGGTAACAGTAAAAGCGTAATGGTCGCCCTCGCAAGCTGCTGCTGCTGCTTCGGAGGAAAATAAATTAGTTTGAACGCGGTAATTTATGTTTATTTATTTCAGAAAATGGAAAAGGATTTCAATTTCTGTTTTTTCGTTGGGTATACTATTTGTGGCGGAATCGGAGTGGCGTGCATCGGTGCATGTTGCACGATGCGTGCCTGCCCGGCTGGCTGAAGTTGCACATGATGATGGCCTGGGTGAGTGCATTAAATAAACTGCAGCATGGTGCTTTGCGGTGAGCGTGGTTTGAGTCTTTGAGATCTTTAGAGCAACTTTAATACATGCATATCCTTTATAATCGATAGTAATACCGATTTTGATGAGAAAATATCCTCAAATAGTTTATTTATTTGATTGTCCAATTTTAACCATTTTTATTTCAGTTTTCTAGCTAGCTAAAATAGAAAACAAGGATGAATTTCTATATAGTACACTAATAGAAAATACTTCCTCCATTTATTTCTCTCTTTCATCTAAGCCTTTTGATGCAATGAACTAAGAGTAAAATAAAAGCACTCAATTTGCATTTAATCATCATGGGCTGAATCAATGAGTAGCAAAGAGACAATAAATACAGACAAAAAACAACCAATGAATGGTAAAGAAACAATAAATTGCAGGCAAGCGGTAGCCAATGAAGCAATAAAAGACAATAAATATAGGTAAGTGTGAAGATAATATGAAGAAGGTTTTTAAATAAAAGATTTTTACTTAGATGAAGGAGATAAATGGGAGTATATTTAAAAATGAGTTTTATGTAAATAGCTCTCTAAATAATAATTTAGAGGCCAAGATTAACAAGACTCTTGAAAAATACACTAAGATTAGAGTGGTTTGTTGGCGAGTCACTTGTGAGGTGGGGTGCGAACAGGATTGCCAAAATAACAACCTAGCTGATTGCCAAAATAGCAACCTAGCTACTTAATCTGAGGGATAGGATATATCATCTTTGTAATTGTATTCATGGCGATCGTCGTGCTTTGCCGATTTGTCCATCCAAAACATTATGTTAGGATATGTTTGTATATCTTCATCCACTATATACTAGCATGTTGACCTATCGACAAGTTTATACGATTATATTGGTTGACTTATAATTGGGCTATTTTTTTGATGCGTAGGAGTATAATATCATAATAAGCTACTTTTATGACACTAATTCAGTATCGCTACATATATATATTATAAAAATATTTTCATAGTATATATTTTTTGTGCCATAGATGATATCACTCTCTTTGATAAAGTTCGTTAAACTTACAATAATTTGACGATATTTAAAGTTGGTCAAAATGTAAGCTCCGCACTTTTGCTGAAGCAAAAGGGAGTAAAGAGAGAGAAGTGACCATAATGAAAATATCACAGATTCTCGTTGCAATCCGATAATATAGCCGACACTTTCTTAGACAGTCTCGATCTACCCGTGTCCTTAAGAGCAAGTATTATAGGCTGTAAGTCGACTGAATGCTAAGGTATAGGAGAGAGGAGAAAAGAACGAAAGAAAGCAGGCTGTTAGCTTACAGCTGACTTAGACACAAGAACCAAGATAGCCTGTGAAAGAAATAGATGAGACCATATATTAATATATTAATAATAAAGGTGTAACCATTATATAAGTAGGTTGAGAGATGGATTGTAAGAATTCATACAGCCAGTAGCCGACTATATTATTAGCCTTGCTCTAAAGATTTACAATCTTAAATCATAGATATTTATTGGGCATCACCGGGCTCAAGAACTTGCTCCATGAGGACTGGCGTCGACTGTCGTCCAGGAACCCGAATGCCAGGAGATGCTTCGCTACTTCCACGCTTTGCTGTCAACGTGGAGATGTTCACTGGAACTGGAACGTCCTTGATCTTGTTCATGACTTGACAACCCGGCGAGGTTGGACCATACTATACCGTGCCACGAAGCCGCCGGCACCATACCAACGCCGGCACGACGGCTCCCCCCACCGGCCGCTGCCGTGGACTCTGGCGGACAGCCCCCAGCAAATGAGAGACACGTACGCAACCCGCGATCTTGCGCGGCCGTTCTTGCCGCCGCCGAAGGGGACAGGCGATCGCGAGCTCGCCGCTCGACACGAACGCGCGCTGCGCGCAGCCGCCTAGCGTACGTGCGTGAACGCGGATGCGCCGTGCCCGACCCGACCGAGTGCTCGCCCGTCGCCCCGGCCGGCGGCCGCTGCACTCGTTATTGGTTTGCGGGCTGTATTGGCGGCGTCTGGCGATGCCCCGAGAGCTCAAAGAGCGCGAGAGCACCAAAGTTCACGGCAGGTCGACAGTCCACTCGCCCACCGACACAGCTTTTGTCTGCGGCCCCCGGGTTTATGCGTTCGGTGAGGTGCAGTGCATGGTACGAAAACGGCAGCCCGGTCGTTGGGGTTTCAAAATCCACGAGATCATCTTTCGGCAATCGATCAGCTCGAGAAGATCTAGCGTGGGAAACGGCCAAACGGTGCGGTATTTTGCGAATTACCACTGCTGCCTGCCCTGCTGGTCTGTGCAGCTGGCTGCGCATGTCGCAGCGACTCCAGGTCCAGGAAATCTGAATTCAGCAGAAGTGCGTGCGTACAGTAACTGTTTTCTTGGACAACAAGAGTGGTATTTGTGGTTAGGATAGCAGTTCGACTTGGCAACAACTTCCAAACAGCTCTGAAACTGCTACACTGACCAGCTGCATAGTAGTGCATTTGTCTAATGAATGAACAAGGCAATAATTAACAAGCTCCTCAACTCGGCAACAACTTGCAAATCATCCCACACCGCACGCCCACCTGTTGGGCCACAACCGGCAGTGTATAGCAGTAGTACGAGCAAAGCCCCGTCACAATTCAGAACCAAAGCCAGACCCGAGTCTCGAACGAAAATTCGTATCCATCCATCTTGATCGGCACGTACGTGCTCTAGTACCGGCAGTCCGGCACCGTGCGCCGGGCCCAAACGTCGACAGGAGGAACGATGCTTGTCCCAGCACCCACGGATTGCACAAAACAGCTCCCTCCCGTCGAGGACCACCAACCACACGTACCGTCGGTACGTGAGGGGTTCAAACAAGCGGAAGGAAAAAAGTCTTTTCGCGTTCCATCAAAGCCACACACACACACATCCCATACCAGCGCCGGCCGTGCCGCACGGAGGAATTCACCACCACCACCGATCGAGCCGGACCGAACCCAGCGTGCGCCGCACCATTCGGTGCCGAAAAGAAAAAGGCAGGACGAGACGAGACGCACCGCCCGCCGCCGACGGCGGGAGGGGGTACTCGATCCAGAAGCTCTCGTTCGCCGAACGGACACTGGTGTGCCGAGACGGCGAGCGAAAAAGGAAAACTTGTGCGGGTGAAGGATCGCTGTCCCGCGGGTGAAACGTTGCAGATGTGAATTTCATCTCATCTGATTGAAAGCGCCCGCGCAGCGGCGCCGGGAGATCCGCGCGCGCGGTTCGGCAGGCAATGCCATTCACGGGACGCGACCGCGCGCTCGCTGCGGCGGCAACGCGGCATCTACCACCGCTCCCTCTCTCCGTGACCGTGTTCGTGTCGTCGACTAGGGAACGCGAGCGAGCAACTCTCGTGCAGGGTGGACCAGTGCTGTGGCCGTGACTACGCATGTGTGTGGGAGGGGGAACGCGCGCGCACTCGTGCTTGGTTGGCAGTTTTTGATGACGCGGCCGAGATAGATGATGATGAGGCCACGAGGGCTCGGCGGTTCCGGGGTTCCGGGCGCCGTGGATCAGGAAGGTGGTGCGAGCGGCTGGGATTTGGAAAGCGCGCACACGGACTCGGCACGATCCATATATGGGTATCGGATCCGTAAAGGCGACAGGCATATCTGTAGCATGGATTACGGAACAAGAACGGACCAGGCATGAGCTTATGGAGCACGACACGAAAATGTACTCTCAGCGAGCAGCGTATCCCAAGCGTAAATACACATCCAGCCAGAGCTAACCTTACGGCGACGAACGATCAATTTCGTACCCGAACGCAACAACGCCACTTTGCAAAATTTGTTACCGGACAGGTAAGAAGACGTACTGCGCACTATACAGTTGTTTGTTGTTTATTTATTCCAAGTAATATGTGAAACGGCGATGATATTTTCGTATCCAATGACAGTGACAGAAGCTCTCGTAAACCTTTTCCGAAAATATCCCTTTTGGACTTGGACGGGAAATAAAAGAAGTTTATCCGGGAAAAGGAATTTTATTTTTCATTTTGTTTTTCGCAGGGGTTCCGGAGAAGAAAATTTGCTCAATCAGGAGGGACAAGGGCAAAAAGCCTTTAAAAACTACAGGAAAGTGCAGGCAGCCCTATATTTTAAGCAGCTCTCCACGCCCCTCCTGCTCTCCCCAAGGACAGTCCCGTCAGCTGCCAGTTCCCCTCTCCCGCTCGCCGGAGGCCGGGCCGGCGGCGATGGGGCACGGCGCTAGCTGCGGCCGCCCAAGCGACGAGGTAGACTTCTTCGGCGCGGCGCAGTCCGGGGATGCGGCCCGCCTCGCCGAAGCTCTTCGCTCCCGCCCCACCTTGCTCAGCCGCACCACGCTCTTCGACCGCCTCTCCGCGCTCCACATCGCCGCCGCACACGGCCACCTCCAGGTACGGCGAGCTCCGGAAAACGCCAGCGCCACCTCGCTTATCAGCTCTCCTCCGCCTCTCTCGGTCTCGGCATCAACCCCTCTCCCTGTTTCTTGCCGGCTGTATGCACGGCTGACGACTTCGGCGTGCGATTGCTTAACCTTTTTCTTTACAGGTGGTGTCCCTGGCATTGGATCTTTGCGTGCCCCCCGACGTCGTGAACCGCCACAAGCAGGTTTGCTCACTGTCGCCGCCGCTGCTTGGCATCTTCTTCCCCTCTTCACTATTGTTGGCCCCCCTGCCTGACACCTCCGGCCTTCGATTTGCCGCAGACGGCGTTGATGCTCGCGGCGATGCACGGGAAGACCGACTGCGTTCGGCGGCTGCTGGACGCCGGCGCCAATGTGAGCCTCTCGGACACCGGAACTTGCAGGCTATATCACAGTTCCTGGAGTCGGGCTACTAAAATGGTTGTCTCCGATTTGTGTGTGCAGATCGTGATGTTCGATTCCTCGCACGGGCGGACGTGCCTGCACTACGCGGCGTACTACGGGCACGCGGACTGCCTCCGGACCATCCTCTCGGCGGCCAAGTCCGCGCCGGTGTCGGAATCCTGGTAGGCCTTCGTCGTCCCCCCGGGGACACCACTGTCTCGCCGCCGCTCCATGGAGTTTGGGCCGCTTGCTAATGTGTTCTCATTGTGGAGGTGCAGGGGGTTCGCGCGCTTCGTGAACGTGCGGGACGACACCGGGGCGACGCCGCTGCACCTCGCGGCGAGGCAGGGCTGGCGGCGCTGCGTCCACGTCCTGCTCGAGAACGGCGCCATCGTGTCCGCCTCCAGTGGCGCCTTCGGGTGAGGAGAATGCCTCCTGACTGCTGCCCCCTCCTCTCATATCATGTCAAACAACGTATTTTTATGTGGAAAAAATCGCTCCTTTTGAGGAAAGCTTTGTGCCATACAACATTTGGATTTGACTTGAGCGCGCGCTCCTGCCCTGCAGATTCCCCGGGAGCACGCCGCTGCATTTGGCCGCGCGCGGCGGCAACCTGGACTGCGTCCGGCAACTCCTCTCCTGGGGCGCCGACCGCCTCCAGCGAGACTCCGTCGGGTGAGCGAGCATTTTTCATCTTTTTGCAACACCGCTGCACCAGAGTCGGCAATGGCATGACGCCGGCCGCCTGGAATGCCGAACCAAATGACTGACTCGGCGGGTTGATTTTCTGCAGGAGAATTCCGTATGAGGTCGCCGTGAAGCGAGGGCACGTCGCGTGCGCGGCGCTGCTGAACCCGTTGTCCGCGGAGCCCCTGGTGTGGCCGTCGGCTCTCAAGTTCATCAGCGAGCTGGAACCCAACGCCAAGTCCCTGCTCGAAGCGGCCCTGATGGAGGCCAACAGAGAGCGGGAGATGAGGATCCTGAAAGGGACCAAGAATGCACTGCCGTCGCCATCGCACCCCGATGCCGGCGGCGCTCATGACACCGCCACCATAGCTGAGGTAAATTCCGAGTCTTCCGTTGCAAGTCGCATACTACAAATATCTCTTTTGTTGCTATTCATCATGGCGTCTTGTCCCGGTATGAATATGATTCGAGGAGGTAAATTCCTTTTGTTTTGCCGATATGATCACAGATTACTGAACGTAGTCAAATCCCAAGTGTCACCTGCACTGCACGATTTAGAGAGTTTCAACACGGTGTCACTTGCTCCAAAACGTACTGGCACTATAAATTAGCATCCTTGCTGATCCGAGAGAGACAAATGACGCATTGAAAAGGGTTAAAGATGCGTTTATTAAGGAAGCCTAAGCAGCAGCTGTCAGCATGATGGCTACTGCTACTGGCTTCTGGCAGTATTTTAACACTGTGCTTATCGGTAATGCCAAGCCTAGCAGCTAGCACATGTTTGCCAAGCGGCGGGCAGCATAGCATTGTGCGCATCCACTTGCTCGATTGGCCCCATTTCTCACCTGAGCAACCGCGCCAACCCATATGAGCTCCGCATTATTCAAATCACCGGCATCCAAATCAATGTACGATTACACATGCATGATCTTGGCTCCCCCATGGCGCGGATCTTGTTCTGAACTGATTGCTGTGGATGACTGTCGTGTGCCCGTGCAGGCTAGCGACGCGGAGGTGTGCAGCATCTGCTTCGAGCAGGCGTGCAGCATCGAGGTCCGGGAGTGCGGGCACCAGATGTGCTCGGCGTGCACGCTGGCGCTGTGCTGCCACGCCAAGCCCAACCCGGCGACGCAGGCCCAGCCGCAGCCGACCTGCCCCTTCTGCCGCGGCGGCATCGCTCGGCTGGTGGTGGCGACGCGGACGAGGGCCGGCGACGACGAGGAGGAGGAGGAGCGGGGCAGGCTGGAGTCGCCCAGGCACCGCCGGTCCCGCCGGTCCATGAACCTCAGCGGCGACGCGGGCAGCACTAGCACGCTCATGGGCAGCATCGCCTCCTCCATCGGCAAGATGGGACGCCGGCGAACAGATAGCAGCGAGCAGGTGGACGACAAGCCGTAGCAGAGCATCACCATTGTTTCCTTTCAGGCATCAATCCATCCATTCAGAAATCGGTGAATATGATCATCCTACACTGTGGCCGCCGCCACAGCCGCCATCCCATCATTCATGGAACGAACAAGCCGCTGTTTTTGTAGATTTTTTTTTCTTTTGGCAAATGAGTTGTTCACCTGTGTAGATTCATTCAAGAGAGAGGCAGTGCTGTAGCTAGGCTAGATCCGATCAGCGATCATCCGAATAAGCAGCTCGTCCTTGCCTGGCACTGGCAGCCCCCATGCGGGCATGCCCCCCGTGGATGGAGTTCTTGAAAGGCTGCTGTACATGTCTGATTGGCAGAGATCTGGCCTCGTCTGGTAATGAGAAAGCCGGTACACATCCATGTGACCGATTCATATATGATTGCCCGAATGGGGCTGCGCCGCTCAGGGTTTGGCCAGTTGCTGTTGCTGTCCCCAGAATTTGTCCCAATCTCATCAAGATCATGGTTCCGGTTATGAATTATGATGTGGTGATGGTGAGTGCCTGCCTGAGTGATGGCCATTGCCCATTGGATTTGGATCCCCTGAGCAATGGTGGGAACAGGGGACAGCAATCGTCGCAAGTTTCCTATTGGATCCAACCATCTCCAGTTCTCCACCTCGTTCTTTATGGTAGTGATTAGTACTTCTTTTTATCAGGATGAGATCGGAGAGAGGCAACCGCGGCCACTCATTGACGTCATGGCTTCTTCTCTGTCCCCAGTCAGCACGTGTTAATGCAATTATTAGTACTACTAGCTGCTGACCGCCTCTTGACTTGTTGGACCAACTGTATAGCTTGGGGCCCACGGTGAAGTGTACTACGAATAAAATGCAGCACTCAGGTTTAAAGTTAGAATTGTGGAGAGCTCGTCTTATATAGTTTTTTAAATAATACGGAAATACGAGTTCGTTTGTTGGTCTTTTCTCTACAATTTAGCACTAGATGTAAATAAAAAATTAATTTACAAGACGGATCTTATGAATCTAATTGGATCTTTGGATCAAAGCCCCAATAATTTGTAATCTCAACAAAATTACAAAGGTCTTTGGATCAGCCCCTGCAAAACAAATTTGGGCAAACGAAACACGGCATTACAAGAAAGAGGTCAAACTGGGAAGCATGAGCTTCAGATTGCAGACAGGTCGCAGGGCATTTTCCTCAGCACCGGGAGTATGAACCTGAGCAGAGCAGTCGAGTGCTGGGGCATGTATCGGAAGAGCATCCGGAAGAAAGAAACACAGTGGACCTGAGACGACTTTCTCAGAAAACGAGGAGGGTCGACGTGACATCACTGGGCCATGAATGCCAGTGTAGCCTGCCGTATATCCATAAATGTGACGATGCATGTCAGCAGCCAAGTCCGTGGAAACGGAAAGAAAGGCACTGCAGAAACTGAGGCGGCTGACCATGCACACAGGTGCCGGGTTCTCGGTCCTCCTTTCGCGAGGATCTTCTGAACGCGAGCTTGGCCCAAACCGAACCGAACTGCATGCACCCAGGTCCAGGGTGAAAGATCGTGTACTGGAGGAGCTGATGCCGTGCAAGTGTGCTAGCATACCAAGCAGGCAGAGGGTTTTCCGTCTAGTATTTGGCCATTGACAGTAAATAAAAATTGGCAACAAATACCTGCTGTCACTGTCCTCATCTTAGATGCAGGCAGCATTGCAAAGAAGGAGATGGAGACAGAAGGCAGGCATAAACCGGAGTCGCGAGTAATGCGCCTCGCGGTCGACACCATGATATGCAACGGACAAACGGATTGATGTAGAGTATACTAATCGACATGCACAGGAGCCTGCACTATGCACCAAAATACTACCAGCTCTCTCTCCTGTCAGCATGGCACATAAAAAAGGAGCCAAAGGATAAGCTAAAAATTCCTCAGAAAAGATTATCCATGCCTGTTCTTTCTTCCCTGATAGTACTTCTCTACTAAAAGTGATGAGACCAACCATCACAAAATTCGCAGTGTCTGTTTTGCTCCCTCCGTCCTTTTAATTATTATTTACGTTTTTCCCATCGCAATTTTAATAAATAGTAAATATCATCGATTAGTATCATAATTATATATCAAAAAGATCTTTGAATTTATTTTTAAATTTATTTAGAGAAAAAATAACTAATTTTTATAAATCAAACTAAATTTGATAACATTTAATTAAATGCGAAATACATGGAATCTTTTAAGCCTAATTATTAATCCATGATTTGACAATGTGCTGCTACAGTAAACATTTACTAATGACGGATTAATTATACTAAAAAATTTATCTCATGATTTCTTGATGAGTTCTGTAATTTGTTTTTTTTTTATTAGTATTCAAAATCCCCTTCCGACATCCCTCCGACATTTCGATGTGACACAGGCAGAACTTTTTCCACACCATCCAAACACCCTAAAAGTGATGAGACCAACCATCACAATAATTCGCAGCTGCTGCACAACCTGCCATGGATGGACATGGCATCGGCTCCCTGCTACAGAGTGGTTACTTGCAGCTGTCGGATTAGCCGCGGTGGCACTGGAGTACGAGTAGACGAAAGGAGACGCTAATAGTGGACCAGATGAATAATTGGCCTGTCACTTGAGTTACGAATCCTGGGAGAGCATCCAGGAGACACGGCACGGCATGCAGATACAGGGGCCGTGTCCGGACATTGGCACTGCAGATAGCGTGACAAGCAGAGGAGGAGACCTGAACAGACGTGCGACGTCGTAAACACTCAGATGATGGGACCAGAGTCGCCGCAAGTACTCGCAAGTGTCTCCTGTATAGTGTACGGTGTATGCTCCTACTCCTTCCGAACGAACACTCGTTTCAATCTTCAGTCCAATTTTTTTTAAAAAAAAAAATTCAACTAATAATATCGAGATTTATATCGTTAAAATTTATTATAAAACACAATGTAATAACACTTCCTATTCACTACAGTACTAATGTATTTTTATACATTTTTTTTGTCAAACTTTAAAACTTAAACTTCTCAAAAATTAGATATACGTTTATTTTGGGATGCCCAGTGGGTTAGCCAAAGCCCAAAAGGCCTATATGGTACAAGGAACATGGCGCAATGGGGGACCGGAAAAAGGCAGTTCTGCTTTTGGTGGTCCATAGCGTCACCTGAAAAAGGCTCTGCTCGCTATGTATGTAGGCTTGACGGACCGTGGACCATCGGTGGTCGTCGAGACCCGAGGGTCATCTCTACTATGGGCTGTGCGATCATGGCCCAGAGTTTTCTTTCCGGATGGGCTAATCGCGAGGTGCAAGAGACCTTCACGTCTGATTTTTGTTTGACATAGCGCTTATAAAATCAGATGTTTCACCTTCCTTGTGAAAAATGTCCGTCTTAGTTAAGTCCTCACTAGATGTGTGGCTATATTTTTTTAGATTTATTTTATAATATAATAGTATTGATTTTTTTCAAAGCTTTGGCGTTTTCGAGATCCGTAAACGCTCCCTTGTGGCTGGAGGTTATGTTTCACAGCTTCTCAAGAAATCGATGGGTTCGTGACTTAGGGCCAAGGGTAGGATGATATCCCAGAAGTTAACTTTCCATCTGATGTTGGCGTAGGCTGCACTTTGCCGTTTATTTGGTTATCAACATTTTTATGTTTTTGTTTCTCTCCCACTAGTGGGAGTTATGTGCCTTTTTTTCTTGGATGGTCAAAATCAGGCTAGAGGCCGTTGACGCGGGGACATGTGGAGTTTTCCTCGCCGACTAGTGAGAGTTGTGAGGCTTGTGAAAGTTGGGGGTGCGTGAGGGTCTGAGGTGACAGGGATGTGTGGAAGAAGGATGAGGAGATTGTGATGAAATAAGATGATTTTTAGTGAAATTATTTGATCGTGTATCTAATTTGTTTATGGTTTAGCCAAAATAAATATATATTTTCAGTCAGGATCTTGTTACCTACAATAACTTTGATGATTGACACAACCAAATCACCGTTGTAGGCATTGATTTCATCGGTAGCTGGTCAATTTATGCCCATTATCAGCAAGGGGAGGGGTGCTTTTAGGCATTCCCAATGAGAGCAATTACTCAAGGTCATTAATCTCATCTTTGATGGTTGTAGGGAGAAAATAAAGGTTTGGAGGTATGAATCTGAATCCTAGGATGTACCCGATGATGTAACTATCAATGTTCTTTCATTATTCAGATACGTTTCGACTATTTTCAGAACATCGCATTTTGCGGCATGTCCAATATTTTGAGGTTGATCATTTGATTTGTCATAAGAATTGTACTTTGGTTTTGGTGTTCAACAAAATTGTATTCATCGAAAAAAGCTACTAAGAAATAAGACAATGGAAAAATCTAGATAGACTATTGTGTACCTTTTTTATTTCAGATTTTTTTTTATATATATAAAATTTTGTGATGTACTGTGCTAAGTTTTTAATAATATTCTCCCTCCGCTTTAGATTTATTTCACAATTTTTCAGCCTGGTTTTTGTGCTGAACTCTTTAACAGGACCCCAGGAGTACAAACAAACCACGACACCAGGCACAATTCTTATGCCCCAAGCACACAACCTGTAGCCCTGTAGGCCACTGTGCTCTAGTATATATTATTGAAACAAGTTTACTTGGGACATAAGGATTCTCAAAGAAAAATTGCCCATCTTCATGAAAAGAAGTGTACCGCGTTCTTATATAATCAGTGACGTTGACTACAAAAGAAAATGGAAATTATATTGCTGAAAGGCCAATGATACCGTTAGCGGGCATAGCACAAATAGACATGGGTCACGTCTCGATGCAGCGCCAGGGCAGATCACTAATCACTTACTTTTATCCCCACTTGCGCAGAATGATATGAGCGATTACGTTATATAGGCTTTCAACTAGGCGTGTGTGTTTTGTGCAAGAGTTGACCTACCAAACGAGCCATAAACTACGCCCTTCGAGAAGGTTTGCGAAGGCATCGAGCTCTCAACTTGTACCGACGAATTCAAACCAGATAAACCAACGCAGATTCTTTTCCTATCTGTCCTATATACTCGTTTATTGAACTATATTCTCAGTTTTCCAGGCATCTAGCTGGGAATCTGTCGATTATTATTATTATTATTATTACTCGTTCGATTTGTTGTCTCTTACATTCTGTTATATTGGCCTTGGTACTGTTATTATTTGGTCTTTCAGTAATATATAAACGCTCAATAAGAGCATCTCCAACAGGTTTTCTACACCCACTCTCTAAATCATTATCTTTATTTTCTCACTCTCAGATAATTTTTGTATATCTTCTGCACATTCTAGAGAGTTATTTTCGGTATCTATCTTTCATCAGTAAGAAATCAGGAATAAAAGATGAATATATTTGGATAGCCATTTAAAAACCTTTTAGAGGGTTTTTTTTTATCAAAATATCTATTCCTAACAATTAGTAATAAGAATATAGAGAGTCTCTTAGAGTTGCTGTAAGACATGATTAATCGGCTTGTCCTATTTGATTATTTTGATTGCAGCAATATGGTAAAAATAATCTCTTGTGACCAAACATCCTAAATTATGGAATTGATTATAATATAATAGTCTTATAATCCGTTCATCCAACAATAATATACCACTACAAAATCTGCAATTTCAAACGAAAAGTAAGTAATTATGCCCTTTAATAATATCTGATAGGCTTTAATCACCATTGATAAAAAGTAGTCAATGGATATGCTCTGTTTTTTCTTAAAAAATCACACCTATCATTATAGAAAATAACATAAATAAAGTAACTTATATATTCATATCTAAATTGCCAAACTTTATCCGTATGAAACATAATACGATGCAACTCTCTGAGTTTGCATCTAAATTACTTACTTTTTTATTGAATTAAACTAAAAAGCATCGATGGAGTCTCCGTGATAATCGTCACTGAAAAGAAAAGATAAAATTATAAAATTCTCAAAATAATATGTTATCATCACTCTAGATTTATTATATTTCTTAAACTTGACACTCTTATTTTGGGTGATAAAAATTGTTTACCTTTTTATTATGAAAAGAAACACAAACTAACCTCCTAAATCTACATATAAATCATCGACCACTTGTCCATAGAATTTTACATCCAAATTGTCTAATAATAGGACAAGTTGGTGTCTAATAATCATCGACCACTTGGATGTTACAACATAATCTAAAGTAACCATAGAATTTTACATCCAAATTACACATCATATCAGCATTACAATACATAATCAAAGTAATCCATTAATTTTCATCTAAATCACGCACTTGTCCTATTATTAGACTTATACAAACTAAAAAGACACCCACTTATCTTGCCAGTGGGTATTTTAGTTTATTTTTAATATTGATAGGAAACATGATTATAATAAACTTTTCTAAAGCATCAACAAAAAATAGGAATAAAACCATGTTTCCTACCTTTTCTTTAGGTCGTCCCTCGTTCGATTATGTCGGAACGATAGCCTGAAATAATTTTCAGCCGGAATACTTCCCTAATTTATATAATCTTGATCATCAGTCGGAATGGTTTCAAGACCCATTCCGAGCTAACTGAAGAAGGTTCGCCGCGATCATCACTCGCATTGCACTTGCACGTGCAGACGGTTGGCCGTTCGCCCATCTGCAAACGATTAGTTGCACGTCCAGCCATCTGCAGCCACCGGCGTGAGGTCGATCGATCTGCTCCCAAAAACGATTAGTTGCACATCCAGCCATGCATTGTTGGGCCAACCACGTCTGCAGCCACCTCATGCAGTCACGCTCTTCTTTTCCACGCCTTTCCTACTACGTCTACTGATTTCAGATTGCTTCTTATTTTAATTTGTCGCTTTCCCTCCTTTCCCGGATATGATCATGGTTGTTATGCTGATTCGCTAAACTGTACGTGCGCATGCTGTATGATTGCATATACCACATCACAAAAGCAATGAAGGATTAGCAAACTCTATTTCAACAGCATATAAGTTGGATTTTGTTTGTGCGTGTTTTTCATAACATTCAGTGCTCCTTAAATTGGCAGTCTTGCAGTGTCTTTGATAACCAAAAAATATTTTCTTTTTGTAAGGCTTCAATACTTTTACGAGGACAAAGTGCAGTAATAATGTAAAAGGAAGAAATTCAAGGAACCCCAAAAAAAAAAAAATCATGACGACGGAACTGGAGCTGCTCAACAAAGGTCACAGGGAAAAAAATTAGAAAGCACATCACCAGAAATAGAATAAGAAGTGCAGAAAAAAGAACCCAGCGGACGAGGCCCTCTTGGAAGTTGTTCTAAGTAACATAGACGGGAAAATGGTTTCGAATTCAACGCTGATGTGGCAATAATCCGTCCTTTTTACTAAAGCCACGAACAGATGGATGTCTTTTTGCATGGAAGAAACCTGCGATGGGCGCTGCTCGCCTGTGTGACGTATTAGACTGCATCAGACAAGTAGACAACGATGTTTGGTTTGGTCACATTATTATTATTTTTCTTCAGAAGACATGGACTAACCAAACGAGGATCCATCTGTTTCGAATGACTGATGCTGGCGATGTGAACGAATGTTGCAGCAGCCTATTGTTGCCCCAGATGTGTTAGAACATGTAGATCGACTCCATGTTTCCACTGTGGCTAGTCTCAGACTGAGAGCGATGGACACAACAGTTACTATACAAATTAAACATACTATTACCCCTTCTTTTGATCGCAATCATGCGAAACCCCTAATTACATACTATTACTACATTTCCTTTTCTTTCCTTTTTCTCTTCTTCTTCTTTTCTTTGAGGATTATACTACATATAAGCCTAGCTTTTAGAGTTCGTCCTGCAGAACTATGTACAACAGTTTCTGCAAGAACAAACATGGTTCTACTATACTAGTATATAAGGTAAAACAGAAAAAAAAAAAAAAGATAGCCGAACACTGAAGGCAGCTTGCCCTTGAGACTGTCGACCATCATCGCCTCATCCATGTCTTCTTCTCATCTTCTGAACTAGGAGGACGCCTTGGATCTCTGAAACCTCGTCAGTCAGACTCAGACACACGCCTAGACAGACGACCTCCAGATCCGTCCCTCGAATGAGATGACGATGATGGAGGCGTCGTCATGGTACTGCCTCCTCTCGCCGCGCGGGATTTCCAGCAGCTGGTGCGTCTCCATGCCTGCAACGCAACCCATCGTCAAGAGATCGTGACCCGTCTGATCGCCGTGCGTGCTCATGCTCATGGACGGACGACGGCTGGGCTACTCACCGGCCTTCCTGGCGGCGCGGTGCACGAGCTCGCCGACGAGGTGCTGCGCGGGGTCGCCGTCGGGCTCGACGGCGGTGAACGCCTCCACCTGGTCCACCACCTCCTTGTTGGTGAAGAACTGGGAGATCCCGTCGGAGGACAGCACCAGGAACTTGTCCTGCGGCCCGATGCGGTGGTGGCACAGCGACGGCGTGCAGCTCACGTACGGCTCCGTGCCCACGTAGTTGATCTTGAAGGCTTCCAGAAGCCGGCTGTTCCACTTGGGCTGCCAGAAACAGAGATTAACAAACATCAACAGAATCTTGGGGGTCTGCAGATTGACATTTCAGCGAAATTAGGACCACGAGACACACACAGTAGAAGCTACTCCTACAGTCCTACTCCACCAAGCCACTGTTGGACGGCCACTAATCAGCCATGATTTGGAGCGTAGGGCCTACAACTACTACATGATTGGCTACTCGCAGTTCTAGTCCTAGACTGTGACAGCACAATGAACAGAGCATTAGTATGTTCAGGAGGACTGACTGAACATCTTAAGCGCTAGTAGTAGTACAGTGAGGACAAACTGCAGAAGCCTGAACGACAACAGAAACGTACTTGAGCATTGCGCACCGAAAACGAAATACTAGTAGAACCCCAAGTTACCTGCTTCAGGTAGGCGACCCCAAACGCTCTGGTGACGTTGATCTTCCCCTTGACCCGGCCATTGACTATGGCGTTCCGATCATTCAGATGCTGGCCCTTGATCCTCATCACCTCCTGCATCATCCCAAAATTCCGACAACAACGACTCGGTGAACCAAAAACTCAATCGTGCAGTTGTGTCTCTCTCTCGTAGTCAAAAGTTCCTCTTTTTTAATGATGATGATGATGATGATGATGAGAGATGGTGACAAGAATATACGAGGATTAATTCTTGATAATTCTGAAATCAGTCATAGTAGCAATGGAAGTTCTGAATGACTAGGAGGGAGAGAGGAGCAGAGGAGGGAAAGATTGCGGGCGTACCTCCTGGACCGCGGTGCTGTGCTCTGCGCTGAGCTGCACGGCCTGCAGGCCGTCCAAGTCGTGCGCCTCCAGCTCGCGCATGATCTCCGCCTTGAACTGCTCCAGGTCCTGCGACGCCTTGCCGAGGACGTTCTTCAGGTCGGGCTCCGGCCTCCGCGCCAGCACGGCGCGGCTGTCCCCGACGTTCATGACGTAAACGTCCTTGCCCTTCATGACCATGACCAGGACGCAGGAGCCCATCAGCCCCAGCTCCGGGCAGTCCGCCGCGCGTTCCTCCGCCGCCGCGAAGAACGCCTCCTCCGTCTTCCTCAGCGCCCGCGCCATCGCCCTCAGGACGTCGCGGTGCACTGGCGTCGCGGTGCTGCCGGGCATGGGCACTTCCGTCCGTCTGCGCTTGGCCTCCGCGCTGTCGCCGTCGGCCGGAGCAAGAGAGAGGCGTTCGGCATTGCCCGCAGCCGCTCCTAGCTGGCCGCTTCTGGCGCCGTCGCCGGCTTGGATGTCGTCCCAGAGCACGCCCTTGAGCTCGCTGTGCACGGCGACGTAGAGATTGGCGAAGAGGTAATCGGTCGCGTCGGGGCCGTTGAAGCCGTCGTAGATTCCGACGAACGCCCAGCCGTGCTCCACGGACACCGCGACGTGGAAGCGATCCTCGCCGGCCATGCCCTGAGCCCACTCCACATTGCCGTTCGGCGGCGAGCGGTAGTCCCCATCGCTCAAGGAGACGACCTTTATCGGATCAGCAGCAGGTTCCTGTGGCCGACGGCCAAAGCGCGGCGACCCGAACCGGAGTTTGGAGGCGGTCCGGGCGAAGAATTGTAGCACGGATCGCTCGTCGCGGAGGCGGGAGCGCGCGGCGCGGCGCTCAGCGATGAGCTGAGAAACGCTCGGTTGGAGCCCCGCCGACGAGGAAGAGGACGAGGAGCGGTCCAGTGGGCCGGACATGAATGGAGCGTCCGAGATGGTGGACGCGGAGCCGGATGTCTCGGAGAACCGGCCGGACGTGCACTGGACCGGGCCCAGACATGGACAGCCTGGGCGGCGCCGCCTGGAGAGGCACGGCGGCGAAGGACCGCGAGCTCTCGAACGTGCACGCGGTCGACTGCGGCCACGTCATCTCGTTAAGAAGCTGGAACGACGGCATCGACGCCGGCGTCGCCGGATTGGCGCTGATGGAGGCGCCGGACAGAGAGAAGAACGACGACTCCGACGATGTCACGGCAGCCGTCGTGGGCTGGTCGAAGGCGGCGCCCGATGGCATGTAGGTGAAGGAGTGACCGTGGCTGTCGTCCGGGAGCGGGTCGGACGCGACAGCGGCGGCGTAAGGGTCGCCGGAGAAGCATGGGTTCTTGGTGATGCCATTGCCCATTTTGTTTTCTTGGGCTTTGGATTTTGGGGATCGGCCTAGTGGAGGGGATGGATGAGTTGACCTTTTGGGAAAGGGGGTAGGGGAGAAGATGGTTTGTTTATGGGAGTTGACTATAGTTGGAGTCGAGTGATGCGACGAGGGGCAGGCCCACCTTCGAGTGAATGGTGGAGCTCTTGCTTGGGGTACCCAAAGCTAAAAACACCTTATGGTTTCTCTATAAGTTCTTCACATTTCTCATGGAAGAGCTTATAGGCTACCGAAGGCGATGAGGCCTTAGTTCCCACAACACTAATTCTTATGAAAGGGTTTTCTAAGACACTGAAGGCTCTGGGATGAATTGAAGAGGCTTCGGTTCTCGCTTTATATAGGACCGAGACGGGGGGAGGGGGGTGAAGAGCGGCGAAGTAACGAGCACACTCCGGTTGGATTCATCGAGAGAAATTAATGATTGCATATCTTGAAGATAGAATGATTATCGGTGCACGCATGTCTGCACCGACTGCAGACATGCGAGTTTAACTTTTAGGAACTTATAGTACATGACATAGTGGGATGGTAAATAGGTTACAAGTTGAGCGGTGCACATTCTCATGGATGGTTAATGTGAGATATGCAATTACGCTTGCTTAATTTTATTTAGGTGTCATCTTTATATAGATAGTATAGTTTCATATGTCACATACATGGCATAGAATTTACAACGAACAATGTATCGATCTATGTGGAATAGTTAATTGCACCACTGTTGGTGAGGTTATGTACAGCACATCCCTTAATACAACATCATGCTTGATATGTGAAGTATCCCTTTTTTGAGTTGGCAAATGTGGTTCCTTCTTGTGTTCTGAAGTACTCGATTTTAGGTTTTTACTGAGATTTTAAGCATCTGAAATTGCAATCATGCTTTATATATTTAATTCTAAACCCCGCTAACAACCCAAAACTAGGGTGGGCTTCAGTCTAAGCAATTCTATTGTTGTGGGTGTTATCTTACCTACTTGACCCAGTTTTGAACTTTCACGGTTTTTACTGTTAGTTTAGTTTACGGTTCTTATCTTATTAATACATGTGAATAACATGTAATTCACACTATTAGTGTAGTCGTATCCAAAGAACGGGTATGTTAATTTCACACTATTAGTGTAGTCGTATCCAAAGAACGGGTATATTAAATTCACACTATTAGTGTAGTCGTATCCAAAGAATGGATATTTTAAATTTATTATGACACGAGATTGAAGCATATGTTAGGGATACGATGATAGGCGACACACTTATCTAGAAGCGGTGATTCGGAACATAGTACACAACAAAGTTTTATGGTTAAGACGATAACTCATATGTTCATCAGTAGGAGATATGCCATCTGGCCAACCTATATTTACAGGTGTCATGATTTTGCACCAATGTCAGTGAGGTTATGTGCAACACATCCCTTAATACAACATCATACTTGATATGTGGAGTATCCCTTTTTTTGTTAGCAAATGAGGTGCCATCTTGCGCTTGAAGCACTAGATTTTAGGTTTATTACTGTGGTCTTAATCATCTAGCTAGATTGCAATCCTTCTTTTAATCTTTAAATATTTTGGGTTTTCTATTCTTATCATCGTTAACTTACCTACTTGAACCCAATTTAAACTTTCACGATTTTACTATTATAGATTCTTATTTTCTTAATATATGTGAATAACATATAATTCACACTATTAGTGTAGTCGTATCCAAAGAACAGATATGTTAAATTTATTAAGACACTAGATAGAAGCATATCTTAGGGATACGATGACGGGCGCCACACTTGTACCTAAGTGTAGGCATGACGGTTCAACTCTTAGCAACTTAATACATGACAAAGTTTGGCGGTTAGGATGATAACCCATATGTTCATCGGTAGGAGATGTGCCACATGGCTAATCTACATTTACAGGTGCCATTTGCGCCAATGTTAGTGATGTTATGTACAATGGATCCCTTAATACAACATCAAACTTGATACGTGGAGTATACCTTTTTTGTGTTAGCAAATGAGGTGCCATCTTGCGCTCTGAGTAGTAGATTTTAAGTTTATTACTGAGATCATAAACATCTGGAATTGCAATCACACTTTGAATCTTTATTTCTAACCCCCTCTAACAATCTGTAACTAAAGTTGGCTTCGGTCTAACTAATTCTTGTTGGGTTCATACTTGACGGAAAATATTGGTATTCTTGTCAGTGTTATCTTACCTACTTGAACCTAGTTTTGAGCTTTCACAATTTTTACTGTTATAGATTCTTATTTTCTTCATACATGTGAATAACGTATACTTCACACTATTAACGTAGTAGCATCCAAAGAACAGATATGTTAAATTTATTACAATACGAGATGAAAGCATATCTTAGGGATACGATGATAAACGGTAAGTTTGGTTGTTAGGACGATAAATCATATTTTTAATCGGTAGGAGATATGACATTTGGCCAACCTACATTTACAAGTGTCACTATTATTGCATGACATGTTACAATTTACTATGCAATATATTTTCATGCAACGTTTATATGTAATGTTGAGCAATATATTGATCTGTATGTGTTGCTTGGAATGAGGTGGAGGAGATAAAATATGATGGTTCATTTTCTTTAATTTTTAACCCGATATGCTCATAGGCACTCTAGCTATAATAGTGCTCAGAGTTTTAGTTAACTACTACTACTACTACTACTACTTAAATTTGATGGCGTTATTAAGGCTTGCTTTGGTCATATTGCACGCAATGCGAAATTGACATATGTGAAAGTTTGCATGAATTTAAAGAATCTTCTTATATGAATGTTTCATGGCACATATATTGAGTTGCACCCCATTCTCTCAATGTAATATTTTCATGAGGTAGAAGTAACAAGCCCACTCATCAAATCTTTATGTTTGGGTTTCTGAGAGGTATTAAATTTGTGTATCTTGAAGATACACGATGATGAGCAGTGCGCTTATGCTAAGGTATGGACCCACAAATACACTAATTTAAGCGTTAAGAACTTAGTATACGACAAAGTCTTATGGATGACATGTTATGAGTTTAGTTGTGGGTATTTCCGTAGATGGTTATTATAAGGTATGCAATTATCCCTGCCTACAATTACATGTGTCATCATTATATACCATATGCTTCGACCTATGAGGAATCTCACAACTAAGAAGATGCAAGTTGTCTAAACACCACATCATACTTGATGTATGAAGTGCCCCTCGTCGTGTTAGAGAATGAGGCACTACCTTGTGCACTAGTACTATTAAGTAACATCCTCATTTTTAATCGTATGTTATTGCTTCTATTCAAATGGCAATCGTAGCTAGAGTGGCACATCTTATGCTTAAGAACATCAAGTTATTGTTTTTTCTCTAATATAGTTAGAAGTTAACGCTAACAAAGCTATCGACATGAGAGCTAAATAAATTCTTATATAAATCTAACCATTTCTTGTGGAAGCATCAGGGCTTTAGGTTTACTATATCGATATTTTGGGCATGACATGCCATAGTTATGTTTTAGACTTCGCTTGTAATTAAGCTCAACCCAACAACCCAAAACTAGAGCATGCTTTGACCAAATAAATGATTGTTGGGTTGATATTTTGATAGCCGATATTGGTTCTTCTACTCTAGTTAGTACCTAATTAAACCCAATTAGAACTTCATGGCTTCCATTGCTATAAATTATTTTTTTGCTATTGTATGTCATAATACTTCATGCAATTAGTATAGTGGCATCCAAAGAATAGGTATGTTAAAATTTATTACGACACAAAGGTTAGGGTATCTTGAAGATGTGATGATGGGCGACACACTTCTAACGTGACATAGGTCGGTGAGTGGGAGAATGAGTCATATGTTCAACCGCCAATAGGAGGTACGCCATTTGTCGTACCTGCTATGTTTGCAGGTATCACTATTGTTGATATAACATATTTTTTTAATATTCTATATATTTGTATCTAGTACCTCTATGTAGCGCTCAGCAATAAATCAATCTGTACATAACTTTTAATATAATAATGGTTTGCAGTGAGGTGATGCGATACCATATAATGGTTATGCCCTCATAAATAACCACCGTGTCTATGAGATGTGAGGAGTCCCTTCTTGAGTTAAGATATGATGAGGTCCTCTAAAAATAATGAGAGATTATATTTTAATAGTTAATTGTTACCGCATGAACTTCTTGTTATTATTGCGACTGCAACTATCACAGATTCATTATATGAGCGGATGCATTGAGAGTTTAAATTAAAGTGAAAAAATTTCATAATGTAAAGATTTGTTTCATGATGAATGGTTTTTGTATGGTGTATATGTTTGAGTTACATTCCCTATCCTCTCAATATTGGGTTTTAATAAATAAAGGGCCCTAATAGCAAACCTTAAAAACTACTCCCTTCGTTCATATTTAATTGTCGCTTAGGGTGTTTGTGGCACAAGTTTAACTTGATTTGTAGAAAATATGTAAAAATCTTTCCGATGATACTAATTATGATACTAATTGATGATATTTATTATTTATTAATTGTCAGCAGTTGTTTTTTGAGAAGCGTAAACGATAATTAAAAAGAGACGGAGGGAGTAGTGTACGGTTGTTCGGTCTGTGGCTCCGTAGCTCGGTGCCCGTAGCAAAATGACGTGACTAATAGCCTGGTTTGAATTCCATTGAGTGGCATGACCAACCAAACCAACTTGCAGCTACACAAACAGAGGACTGGAACTACTCCCATATATATGTATTTCAAATAGCAGGTTGTCCGAAATATACGACGACTGAGATACAAATCAATGCGCAGAGTATATGCAACAAATTAAGCGACCGATGTCCTCTAAGATTAAAGTAAGCACGGCTTTGCCTGGCTAAACACGGCTAGGAAATCCGCCGAGAGTTTGCGAGAGGTGCTCGCTCGCTCGATCTACTGCTCACGTAGAAGGCAAGTTAAATAATTATGCCGAGCACAGCGATTGACCGATACGCACGGCACTCGCGTGTCGCGTCGCACACATGTGGCTGTGTGGAATGTGTCATGTGATGTGATCCTTCGGCCTTATGGCGTACAGTAGCGGTGAGGCCGACCAAATCGAACCGTTTGTTGCGGCGCAGGTCGACGGACGAAGGAAAAAAAAAACAGGGCCCGGACTGAAGTCAAGCCAACGAGGCCGTGAGGCGTGACCGTGACGCGCTTCTGGCCGTGCGGCCGCGCAGGCGGAGCCCGGAGGAGACGTGCCAATGCCAAGGACACTGGCAAGCTGCCATCGGGCATCGGCCACAGTGACGACACCAGCGTCGGGTCTCCCGCGCAGTCCTCCCGCCTGAGTGACCGCGGCGGGTCTGCGCCGATCGAGCCGCGCGCACACGCAAGCCCAAGGCGGGCCAGCGGCGGCCGCCCATGCCGTTGCCAGATGACCCGGGGCCTGCGCGTGACGCCTTCTGTCCGAGGTCCGCCGCGCACGCAGCCCGCCCGCACTCTGCCGCGGCCGCGCCGGTGCCGTGCCGCGCAGAAATGGTTTCCGCGGCCTCCGTCACGCCCTGCTCCGTGGGCTGCACGACCTGCGGCTTCTACCGATCCACAGCGAGGCTGCATGGGCCGAAAACGGCTCCACCATGGTGGTTGTGATTGTGAGGCAAAAAATTTTTTTAACTAATTATTCCAGCAAAACATATGTATTTAGGACCGGTTTAGATCTCCTTCTCATAGTGAAAATCTGGATTCTAGATAGAGAATATAGAGAGGCCATTTGGAAGAGCTCCAACTCCGGCTTCTCCGAAGAGAATGACTCGCAACCGACCAAACGATTAAAATGCTAACTGCAATCATATATTGTACTACAAAGGATGATATTTATATCAAAATTATAGTTCTCAATGAGATATATAGTTTCCTACTCCTTCCATCCCGTATCATCAGTTATTTCAATTTTCTTGGAGAGTTAAGGCATTTTGAGTTGGGAACGTATCTAGTGCAAATGAACTTCCCATGAAAACTCGTGCAAACCACGGTAAAAAAGTCATATAAATTTACTAAAAAATTCAAACATGTAGATGATATGATGATACACAACCTTATAAAATTTCTTGTCCAAACTCGACTTCATTTGTGAGATATAAAAATAACAAATTTTAAACCGAGAAAACAAGATGATTTGATAAAATTTGTTATTTTTTTATATCTCACAAACGAAGTCGAGTTTGGACTAAAAAATTTTACAAGATTGTGTATCATCATATCATCTACATATGTGAATTTTTTGGTGAATTTAGACGACTTCTTTACCATGAGTTGCACGAGTTTTCATGGAAAGTTAGTTTACACTAGATACGTTCCTTTTTGAGTTTGAACAAACTTTGATGGCTTGTAATTACATCTAATAGAGGACTGGTGAGATCGATGGATAGCTTGCATATCGAGATTGACCTCTATAGCATGGTTTAAGATTAGAAGATACTATAGAAACATAACACGCATGTTGCTGCAGGAATTGTGGATGATTTAGAATTAAATTAGACTATATACAAATATTTATATGAAGGAATAGATATTATAAATTATTATAAATTAACTATGTGGCGTGCTAATATGGATAACTAAATCTTAGGTGTCTCGCTGACGTAGACATTATAATTGTATGTGTTAGTGGTTTTAGATTGCTTCTGATAGTGCATTGTTGAGTGAATATTTTATATGTAGAGATACAACGCTTGTGGAGTTTAAAATTATAAAACATATAAATGTAAATATAGATATAGATGTAGATATAAATATAAATATAGATAGATAGATATAGATATAGATATTTTTGAAAAATAGATATAGATATAGACATAAATACAAATATAGATAGATGTAGATATAAATATAGATAGATAAATATTTAAAACAGATATAGATATAGACATACAAATTGACGGTGGGAGTATGAACATTTGCAAAAGAAAAACAGAAATATCGCAGACTTATTATACGCTCAGCCCACTTGTGAGCTAGCCAGCACGTCGGCCTTCTTTGCAATCCGGTCCGCTGGAAGTTAGCCCATAGCCGAAGCGGACGTTGAAGGCCCAGTGGCTTGTTGTTTTTGGGCTTTTTCTTCCGACGGGCCATCCTAGTTTTCAGGTCTTTCCTCTCCGCTATATACTTCCCGTTTCGTCCAGGAGTCTGCATGCCGTGCAGAAACTGTGCACGAGTCAACGGTGGGCGATGATGATGCGATGCCCTCTCTGGTAAAGAGAGCGTCGGCGTCAGCCGTCGCTGCCATAGTCGGTGCTGTCTCGGTTGCTCTTGCTCCCGGAGTCAAAAGTCAAAACTGCCCGGTTGTCACGCCTTTTTGTGGTCCGCTGCCAGACTCTCACAGCCACACTATCGACAAGTTAAATGGCCTTTGGGTTGTAATAACGGTGCATACATGATCGCTGCACAACAAAAAAAAAAAAAAAAAAAAAAAAATAAAAATCCTAGTGTCCGAAGATTTGAATCAAATACGTGGATTCTGTCGACATCAACCTGTTACTGTACATGACTGACTGACTGACTGCACGAGTGCTCGTACGTGTCATCGAGATACATGACGCGCAAATGGAATGCGTCAGTCCGGTGATCTATGCCAATCGATCGACGCAAACGGAATGCAGCAGCAGAACTTTCGACGTGGCTTGTAGTAACCGTTGTTCGCTTGTGTGTGGTGTGGCGAGGCGGGGGTCATCTATCTGTCCCTGTCCTGCTGCCTGAAAGCACCTCCGATGACGATGACAGAGCCGAGTCCTCTCGGCCAGCGGACGCGAGGCGCGCGGCGCGCCCGTCTTGACCCGGCCGGCATCCTCGCCCGAGCGCCAGGATCCATTTTTACAGCGGAGGTGCAAGCGAAAGCAGGCGGGGCACATCTGCTGATCTGTAAACTGTAGATGCATGCATCTACACGCAGTCTGATGAAACAGGGGCAGAGCCGCAGATGTTTTGGCAATTTGGCTGGCTGCCGCTGCCGCTGCATGCCGTGCCGATGGTCGTTAGCCCGTGCGCCCCGACTCCGGACGGACGGTGGGTCGTCGGGGTGGGCCACCGGAATTAACTGCTCTCGTTTTCTAGTTGAGCACTAGTATCTGATGCTACGCTTCATGTGCGCCGTGGCCCGTGGCCTCTTCTTCCTTTCTGGCGATGTGGGCATTTGCAAGTTGTAGCCGGAGCTGTTCGTCGTCTAATCTCGCACTGTGTTTAGTCCTTCAGACAGAGGCCACAAAATCCGCACGTACGGTGGCAACTCAATCCTCTCCGATGAGATGAGATAGATACAAGCCAGCTAGGAATGGACTGGTACGAAAAACCGTAGTTGTCGCCAACTGAATCTAGTGCATGGTAGCTGTAAGCAAGATTCTTCAAGCTCCCATTAACATACTGATACTGTACGGTTTTTTCTGTCATCAGAGTGGATATGGAGATAGTATTGCTACGGTTGGGAATAACTAAACATGCGATCTAGTAATGCCTGTTAGCACAGGACGGAGTACCTACCTGCTCATGTTCTAGTACAGACAGGACACCGTACACGCGCGTTATATATACCAACACGTTTCTGATTTTCCCCAAATATAAATACAATAATCGGCAAGATTCAGACATCATTCCTGCACTGCATGGCAGTCCAGCCAGCCACAACAGCAGTGGTCCATCGAGTGGACGGACGACTCAACCTCCGCGCCTCCAGCTCCAGCTCCATGGAAAGGGACGGGCACCCGCACCCGGCACCCGAATTCACAGCCAAAACAGCGACGACGCCTACCCAGCCAGGAGGAGATTGGAGATCCCCTTCCTCGGCCACTAAACTGCAAACCACTTGCCCGCGATGGCGCGGCGCGTGACGATTCCGCGGCGACTTCCGCGCGCGCGCGACTACTTGTCAAATCCGCCAAGACTCGTCGGGGCGTACGGTGCGGCTCGAGACGCGCGCGCGTAGGTGGCATGGCAAGCAACAACACAAACAGCACAGGGTCGTGTCGTGGGGTGGCGATCGGCACGGCGAGGAGAGGAGGTTGCCGGTGTGATTCGCTGGACTCGGGGCCCGGGGGTGGCATGGCATGGCATCCGCATCGGCATCGGCATGCGCTAAATTCCAAGCGAGCTCCAACCACCGCCACTTCCAACCTTACTTACCTAGCTGATGAGCCTCTTTAGTCAAACAGGTGCGGCAGCACCGCACCGGCCGGCGGGGCCTACGACACCTCCCTATCGCGCGCTGTTTGTTTTGCACGAATTTGTCGCTGGGGCACTAACTATAGCCGTAACCGTGTATATTCGTTGGATATGTGATATTGCGTCTTCTTTTTCCTTTGCCTTAGCGGTGTTTGGATGGAGAGACTAGAATCTAGTAGATGTCACATCGAAATATCGGAGGGATGTCGGAGGAGGTGTTTGGATGCCAATAAAAAAACTAATTACAGATTTCACCGGTAAACCGTAAGACAAACAGATTAAGTATAATTAATCTGTCATTAGTGAATGTTTACTGTAGCACCACATTGTCAAATCATGGACTATTTAGGCTCAATAGATTCGTCTCGCAAAAAAGCCTCAATCTGTGTAGTTAGTTATTTGTTTAGACTATATTTAGTACTCCATTTATGTGTCCAAACATTGATATGACAGAGACTAGAAAAAAGTTGAGGGAAACAAACACCCCCTTATATATAACGTGTGATTGCGTCTTGGGTGTTGTATGTGGAAATAAAGCATGTGTACATGATGCATCATTAAAGCCAAAAGAGCGCAGCTGTAGCTGTCCGGTTTGGAATGCCTTTTTTTTTTTTCCTTTTGTGTCTTCTTCATATAGTATGTGGAGTATGTCTCCCAAACATATTTCGCCAATCCAGATGTTCGTTTCGAGTTTTTGTGGAAAGATGTTTGTTTCGACTTACTAAAGCTAAAGATCAGATGAAGCCAATAAGGTCGGGGATTTATGTGAAGACAACGATCTTCACCGTTGGCTCATGAGCTTGTAAGGTAGAGATTCAGCTTAATGAAGGAAAAATCAAGTAAGGAGTAGATACGCCTAAACATCTCATTAGTGCTATGTATGAAATCGATCAGTTTAGTAGACAACTTGTGCACTATAAGTTATACTTTGTTGTCTCAAAGTAATAACTCAATTTGTGCGTAGAAACGGGTAGTATGACACCACAACTTATACATAGTATAAGAGTTCTTATGGACAATCTCAATGCAAGTTTTATAACTTAATTTTTTAGTACTCTCATGTGTTGAAAATAGTGTTGAAAAAGTTTTATCTCCGTAAAACTCTCATCATCTCTTTCTTCACAAATATGGTGATGTGTCAATATATAAATGCTCATAAAAATTTATAAAACCCTTAGCTTATGAGACGAATGTATTACGAAACAACTATATATTTCCTCTAGCATCCCTCTCTCTCATCCATATCATCAAAAGCCCTATCAAGAGACCACTTACAAGACAACTGATGTGCAACAATATACTTCTAGATGCATTCAACTTTCAAATGCTGTAACTTGTGAGCCCTAAAAAATGTTAACAAACATGACCATGGATGGATTTGTTTGGATAGTGGGGACTGACCAAGGAAAAAAGGGTGTCAATTCTAGTATAAATCCCTATATATGCGAAATGGGGCTTCTAGGTGCAATGTTTCGATAACTGCCGGTGCTTCTTTTTCAAAAAGGGATGGCGAAATCATTTTTCTAACTTTTGTAAAAAGGGATGGCGAAATCATTTATGCGGTCTAATATTTTGTATATATATATATATATATATAAAAAAGTCTGTTTGAAGCACTTTTCCTTCAAGACGGCTTATACATTAAAGAAGAAGCAGAACATTCTCTGACATAATCGTGACTAGAAAACTGAATGAAATTTGAAATGGTCGCGCGTTACATTTTCGGATGCAAACAGAAATCAAAATTTTGGTTCCCCTGAACCTGGAGACGGGAAGAAGGCGTGAAGCATGGAAGCAAAATGTGTGAGGTCCTGAGGGGTGGAAAAGAGAAATGGGAGACGAGACGGAAAGGCGGCCGTGCCCGCCCATTAATGAGCTAACGGACCCCACGGCGGCTCCCACCACCACCCTCGCTCGCAGGCAGGCAGGGCCAGCCGGGCCAGCACCATCAGCCGCAGCAGCCATGATGATTCAACATCTCCTTCCAACCCAGCACAGCAGCGAAAGGATGACACCACGAGGCAAATAAACGCAGACGGGTTCAGCTGCCTCTGAGGCTTCCTTCCTCCCCGCGCGCTGCCGCGAGAGCTCGCTCGGTGAAATCCAGCAGGGAGCACCGCGCGAGCTGCCGCCTCGTTTCGTGCTGGGCTGGGCAGCTTTGTTCCTGAATCCTGATGGGGAACTGCGCCGGCGTGGAGGGGAACGCCGAGATCAACCCTGCCTTCAGTGCCCCCAATTCGTCAGGTACTAGAACAATCTCTCATTTTGATTTCCTGGTTACTAAGAGCCAGCGCCTTCTTAGCTCTGATTGTTGGAGCGACCTTTTGTTTTTGCTTCCGATATAGGAGCAGGTGCGTTTAGTGATTCGTTTTGTTGCACACTTTGGGGGAGAAACAAATAATAGCCAACCTGGATTTGAAAAAAGAAAATCTCGATCTTTTCTGCGCCTCCAAGAATAGAACAATTCAAATAGTCCATTTCGAGGTTACTGAGTCAGAGATGGTGAGCGGAATTGTCCAATTTTAGGTGGAGAGAGAGAGAGAGGGGGGAGAGAGGACACCTCCAGGATGATACCCAGTTTCCGTAAACAATGCGAGGTTTAGCACTAGCACTTCAATTCTGGAACCGGAAGTAACCTTTCTCTCTTGCTAAATCAGTAGATGCTTGTAATCCAGGGACCGGTTCTAAAAACAGCAGCAAGAATGCAACCGACACCAGCACCTTCGGTACCAAGACGTCCGGCTCTTCGTCGTCGGTGCCACCAACTCCTCGTACGGAGACAGAGATCCTGGAGTCGTCGAATGTTCGCAAGTTCACCTTCAGTGAGCTGAAAGGCTCCACGAGGAACTTCAGGCCGGACAGCCTGCTCGGGGAGGGAGGCTTTGGCTCTGTCTTCAAGGGATGGATGGATGAGCGCACACTGACGCCTGTGAAACCGGGCACTGGGATGATTGTCGCCGTGAAGAAGCTCAAGCTCGACAGCTTCCAAGGGCACAGGGAATGGCTGGTTGGTGTTCCCCCACTCCCGATGCTGTGTTTGTTTGACTCATAGTCGGCTTTAACTTGTGTCTGCTATAACTTTGCAGGCTGAGGTCAATTACCTAGGGCAGTTATCGCACCCTAATCTTGTCAAACTTATCGGGTACTGCTTGGAGGATGAACAACGGCTTCTTGTATATGAGTACATGCCTAGAGGGAGCTTGGAGCATCATCTTTTCAGGAGTAGGCTCTCTAAGTGTTCTTTTGCAATACCCCTTCATTCTTTGCTTCTTGCTTTATGGAAAGGACTGAATCACTGAATGCTATGGTATTACAGGGGCCTCTCACTTTCAACCACTCCCATGGAACTTACGCATGAAGGTTGCGCTTGAGGCTGCCAGAGGTCTTGCTTTCCTGCATGGTGACCAGGCGAAAGTTATTTACCGTGATTTCAAGACCTCCAATATCCTTCTCGACTCGGTCTGCTTGCAAACCATTCTGTCAATATGTGCAATTCAAATGAACTTTTATCTAAAGGTTCGAAATTCTTTATTTGACTTTTTACAGGAATACAATGCAAAATTGTCTGATTTCGGTTTGGCAAAAGACGGTCCAAGTGGTGATAAAAGTCATGTTTCTACTAGGGTCATGGGGACACAAGGATATGCTGCCCCTGAATATCTTGCAACAGGTAATCTTTGTAACATGATTTGGCAGCCGATAACATATCATATTGTTTCACTGTTATTCTGATGCATTGTAATGTCTATGCTGAGAAAGTGGGTACAACATGAAACTTAGTTATTTAACCAAAACTCTTTCTTTTTTATTGATCTATTTATTCCATTGCACCTCTTTCTATTTTTTTTTTATTCTTGCATCATATCTCTGTAGCTGAGAAACATATATTTTGCAAGACAAGGATACTGATTGCACATGCCATTTAGTTAGTGCCGCTGTACTATACTTATAGATTAGTATTTGTTGTCTCGTTCATGTGCGCCTTATGATGTAAAAACTAAAGAATGAAGTGTATGATGTATGCCATCCTGTAAAGGAGAAAAATTGAAGCGTCACGTTATGCTACTTGAATGGTACTTTATGGTTTGCCATACCTTTGGTTAGTTCATAAAAATATGTCTAAATTCTCCAGCTGGTTTCATATACGAACTACCATGAAAACAGGAGTTATGGTAGTCAAGTCAACACACACATTCTGATTACTCAATTGCTTGCAACTTGTTCTTAAACATACAAATTTCGGCACATGCTCTTATGGTAGAAGTCAACATGGTTTGCATATGTATAATTTACTGCAACTTCTATTGGTTAATACTTACCCTCATTGTACACAGGCCATTTGACTGCGAAGAGTGATGTGTACAGCTATGGTGTTGTTCTTTTGGAGTTGCTGTCTGGGCAGCGTGCTCTGGACAAGAACCGCCCGCCTGGTCAGCACAATCTGGTGGAGTGGGCTAGACCTTACATCAACAACAAGAGGAGGGTCATCCATGTCCTGGACTCACGGCTGGGTTCTCAGTATTCCCTTCCTGCGGCTCAGAAGATGGCAACCCTCGCGCTGCAATGCTTGTCGATGGACGCACGATGCAGGCCTGGCATGGATCGGGTTGTGACTGTATTAGAAGAACTTCAAGAGGCCAAGGGCTCAGTGAAAAGGCTCGCAAGTAAGTAGGAGAATTGCTGGCTACAGATGTCCATTACCTCTCTGGAGTCTGGAGTGTGGAGCATCCTCCTGTAGTACTTTAGGGGTAAAAACAGAGCACGGATGAGGATTTGAAGGGCTAAGTAGATTGTGAAGAGAATATAATATTGCCTTGCTTTGTGTAC
The DNA here is from genome assembly GCA_015844335.1 of Chrysopogon serrulatus. Taxonomy (NCBI): domain Eukaryota; kingdom Viridiplantae; phylum Streptophyta; class Magnoliopsida; order Poales; family Poaceae; genus Chrysopogon; species Chrysopogon serrulatus. The sequence continues at coordinate 130,393 of JADLZL010001875.1, forward strand.
AGCTAGTTGCTTCGTCGTTGTAACTTTGGTCTCTAGTACTTATGTATTTTATGTTGTCTTCGTTGTACCAGAGGTGCCAATGGTAGTTTCTTTTGTCCCACTTCGCCCTAAAATCCGAGCTGAATGTTCTTGAGATTGTTAAAATACCTTTTGAAGGACTGCCGCTGCAAATTGCTCGCCGATTAAAAGATGCATACCAATTACCAACACATACTATGCTGAAAAAATTTAACAGCATATGGCGCTGTTTGCATATCGTGTTTTACAGGTTACTGTTGTGCCAAGCGCCAGAATAGGCGGAATCTGCTTTTTTACAAGCCTTTTCAAAAGCAGATGTTTCACAATCACAAGTATTGCAAATCAGTGGCATATATGATCATCCTCATGCTAGAAGCGACTATAGCTTTGTTATTTTGAAACTATATAAAGAGGGTGGAATTTTATTGCTACCGAAATGATATTACATGAATAGCAGAGAAACAACAAAGTCAATATTCTCTCGTTCATCTACAAATTACAACCAGAGAACTCTGGCAAAACCATAATAGTAGTTCAATGCTCTCATAGCAGTAATGTTGAACTGTAGAACAAGTTTTATGAACGCTTAGGTTTCCAGGAGGTTGCAACACCGAGCTTCTAAAGCATTCTGCGTCGAGTACAGCAATGCATGGAACACTGACGTCAGGTTATATGAGCCCGCCTAACAGAGTGACAGATCGTTCTTCAAAGCATACCTAGAATCGCCGGCCACCAGAGTTATAAGCACGACCACCAGGGTATTGACCACGGTGCTCAGAACCACGACCACGACCTCTGCCCCCACCATGGAACTCTGGGTAATCTGGACCACGACCTCTGCCCCCACCATGGAACTCTGGGTAATCTGGACGGTCGCTAAAGGATTCATACTGGCCAGAAGCATAACCTCGATGAGCCTCTCCGTAAGCACCTCCAGCAGCAACAGGAGGTGTGCCTGCTGCTGTTGGATTATAACCATGCTGCTCCCCATGCATGGCTGTTGGGTGATAACCATGCTGTTCCCCAGCCGTTGAATTATTGGCATAATGGCTCATGCTGGCGTGCTGGTATTGCTGCTGGCGTGCTAGAGATTCCTTACGCAGGAATTCATCTCTGTAGTTCGCTTGCCGAGCTCGAAGTGCTAACAGTTTGTCCTGGTACTGTGTATTTATCTCCTTCAATCTCTATAGACAGACATAAGAAACATGGAATGATGATTGTCTTAGTTTCAATAAATGTATAGATCACAACTACTGAAAAACAGATCACAACTACAAAAAGATGTTGCTCAATCATATATTATAACTTCAGACTCCTGAGTCCTGTGAGCGACTATATCCTTGTGGCGACTTCCATTTTCCACAGTTAACCCGTTGAATATTATAAATTCATGCCTTTATTACCAAGCATACAACAATGTTTCTATAAGAGAAGTGCGGAATTTGAGTTCATGCATCAACACCTTCAAATAGCTGATTCATTCGCTACTATAGAAATAAATCCAACCATGAAGATCCCTTAAATCATAACAATAGTGTAAGCCAATGAATATATGGACACCCATATGAAGGCCTCATGTGGGAACATGATAATCTTCTCCAATACATATGTATTGGGCGGGATTTAAGTGAAAATTAGTTCATTTTCTACTACAATCCACATGAACTGGGAGAGAAAGGATGTATCCAAACAAGCCAGAGGGGGAAGACAAACATTTGAATTTAGTATGTGAGCCATGCTAACTTTCTAGTTGAGGATATATTGTTGTACTTCTCTGAACAAGATATTCTACAGACAGTGTTCGGTGAGAACTGAATATTAAATCTGCTTAGGCATACTTAGTGAAAAATATAAATAAATGATGGATCTAAGCTGATATGTTAGAATGATTGAGAGTGTGCATAGAATAGACCAACCTACAAGACACACACACACACACACAAAAAAACCCAGCGGCATAAAAGTACCAGTTTACCAGCTTGCGCATGGTAGACAAATGACAAACTGTTAATGTTAGATCAGCATATGGTGGAATGATGCATAACTTCAGTATTCATATACCAAAGAAAAAAAGATGCTATGCATTTGACATACCTCCATGTGTCTAGAGTTTTCAGCATCCTCTGCATCCTGCAGTTCCTTGGATAGCAAAATAATGTCTTGGTGAAAACTTTGTTCAAGACCTTCAAATGTCTGAGGAAGATTATAATTCTCATATCTTGTTTCAGTCCGATCAGTATGACGTTGGTCCCTAGATTCCTTGTTGGTCTGCTTTTCTAGACCAACCTTTGAATCAGATCTCTTGCCATCGTAGAAGGATTGTGCACCTCCAGCACCTTGGCCTGTATCACTAACAGTCAGCATGATATTACAGAACTGTAAGTAGTAAGTAATAGATTTTTATCCCTCCAATCAGAATAGTTTTTTATCCCTCCAATGACAATCAAAGATATAGGGTGTCCAACAGTCCAACTGCGACTAGTGTTATATTTTCTACTACATATTTTTTAAAAAGGAAAAGAAAAGATGTAAAATTATCAAACTAACAAGCAGCAGTACATGCCTTCGTTATATGCATATGAGGGAACCTGGTTTGGGACGTTTGGTGCACCTCGATCCCATTGACTCTGTCTCACCTTCGGGGGAGTGTACTGATGCTCCCCAGAAGCTTGCGCAGGATCTCTTCCAGTGTAGCTATTCTCAGGGTGTTGCTGTACCCTTTGATGTGCCTGGTAGTGGTGCAACTGGGCAGCAACCATGGAGTTAATATCGGCTTCACCGTATTGTCCCTGCCGTCTCATTCTATCCTGCATATCTGAAGCACAAATGACAAGTGACAAGATCAACAACATATCACCCAAATTTTTGGCAAAACAGATCATGACTCATTGAATAATCTATTGGGAAATCTGAATCAAACAAACACATCACGCATCATCAGCTCAATGTTGAAGGACCCGAAACGAAACTAATACCAGCTTTAGGCTATCATGATCGGCCCAACATATAACCCCACTATATATATCTTCAAAATTGCACAATTCAACACCAATGGACAGTACCAGAACAGTCAGATAAACAGTTTCGTCAGATCAGAACTCACGGGCGGAACATTAATAAAGGCACCAAAAAGACAGATAGCCCTAGGTTAAGAGTTTGGAAGCTCGGTTTCGCACAACAGGCAGGGAATAGAAGGGGTGGGAATACCTAGTGGGTGCTCGTCGACGGCGAAGAGACCGAGGAAGGCCTCGGTACCGGCGTAGGGCGGCGGCGGCGGCGGCGGCGGCGGCGGTAGCCCACCCTGTCGTCGCAGAAGGAGAGGGGGAGACCGGGAGAGAGACAGAGAGCGCACGCGGGCTGAAGGGTGAACGGATGTCGGATGCGGCGGCGGCCGTAGCCCAGCAGGGTTGTTCGGCCCACCCGTACGGGGTTTCGTCTGCTTGTGGACCTCGGATGGGCCTCGTGCCATTACGCTTTCTTAGTGGCCCACGAAAGCCCATAACACAGTGAGTAAATATGCCCAGCGGCGGCGACAAGGCGACAAGAGATTCTCCCCAGACCACAGCGAGCGCCGCCTGCTCTCCTCTCGCCGGCGATGGAGGAGGTGGCCGTGGACGTGCCTCTCCCGCGAGAGAAGCTCTCCGCTGCACCGGACAGGTAGCCGAAATCTGGTCTTGTCCTGTTTCGATCGCGTGGTGGATGGGCTCGTCTGTCATCTGATCCCCGGATTCTCTGATGCGGCAGCGGCAGGGACGGAGGAAGCCGAGGTGGCGTCGTGCTCGTGGCCACCGGGAGCTTCAACCCTCCCACCTACATGCACCTCCGCATGTTTGGTATGCTTCGAAGCTTGATAATTTCTACTGCTGTTTCTTTGGCACCCCTTCGGTTTGTGATTCGTTCTTGGGAGCGAGTAGTGAAGTTTCTTGATGTCCCTGCGTTGCTGCAGAATTGGCAAAGGATGAACTCGAGCAGCGATGTTATTCTGTGTTGGGCGGCTACATGTCTCCGGTGAATGATGCATATAAGAAGAAGGTATATCATGGCCTCGTAAAAAGCATATGGAGCCGTATTGTTTATGTTCATGTTCTCTTAACTGAGTTCAGATTTAAAAGTTGCTTAGGACCTCTTACCGGCTGCTCATCGAATTCGCTTTTGTGAACTTGCGTGCAAAAGCTCATCTTTTGTGATGGTTGATCCGTGGGAGGTAACTTAGATTTTACATGCTCTCAGTCAGTTTTTTTTTTTTTTAACGTAATGTCTCAGTCAGTTTCTTTGGGTTATGCTATGAATAATATGAAATATTCTCGTCTTGATAGGCGATGCAGAAAGGTTTTCAGCGCACTTTGACCGTTCTTTCGAGAGTCCAAAACTCGCTGTGCAAGGATGGTGTAGCTGACCAAGGTATGTATACGAGGAATTCTTTTTTGTACTCCAGCAACATAGCATGTAAAGTTTTTAAACATACTGTTGTTGTCTGTTGGATCCCAGGGGTGTAGTTTACACTTCGATGGTGATATTTCCTTTTATATCAGCTACTAATTAATTCTTTCAGGTAGCCTGAAGGTAATGCTTTTATGTGGTTCTGACTTGCTCGAGTCATTCAGCACACCAGGTGTCTGGATCCCAGACCAGGTAGAAATCTTGAACTTTGCTAATAATAAACTTATGGCATGCTCTTTAGTTGCATTTTGATTTTCCTTGTGGGTCAACTTACTTTGATGACATCTACTTTTGCTTCCAGGTCAGAACCATATGCAAGGACTTTGGTGTCATATGTATACGTCGAGAAGGAAAGGATGTTGGAAAATTGATAGCCAACAGTGATATATTGCATGAATGCAGGGTACAGACTTGTTAGTTGATAATTTTAATGGAAATAGTTACTGAAGTTCGCAATATATAATCATTTCTCAACTCCTTTCCAGGATAACATCATTTCGGTCGATGAGATTGTGCCAAATCAGATCAGTTCATCCAGAGTAAGGTATAATTCTTACAGGCATCTGTTTGTGGACAGTTTTATGCTATTCATGTGCATAATCTCTTCTTGAACAATGATGTGCGTCTATGTATGACTGAATTTCAGAGACTGCATAAGGAGATGTCTATCGATAAAGTATCTTACTAGTGACGAAGTAATTGAATACATTAGAGAATACAAGCTGTTTATGGAAACAGAAGGCATCAATGCAACATTGTGAAAATAGTGTTGTTTGGAGGTAATTTTACATGCTCTCTTCTTAATCTTTGAGCATATTTGTAAGCAATCCACACAATGTGAGTGAGCACTGGAATATGTGGTTCTGATGAGATTTTCACTTTTTTTTTTTTTTTTTGAGGAAATCATAGAGCTTTCATTAATTCTCATGGGGAATACAATCAGCGACTGCTAGCTCAACTAGCCAGTCCGGTGTCTCATCAAGCCAGCAGATTTTCACTATTATGCAGTTAAACTCTGTAATTAACATGTATCGCCTGTGGACATCTACCTCTGGATAGCATCTGCATAGTTACTTCACATAAACGCAGCAAAATAAATGGAGCTGAGCACTACTATATTTTGGTTAAATTTGGTTCTGGAGATTGCAGAAAGTTGTATTTTGATTAATTTTGCTTGAGTGCCAGAATCAAGTGCTACATACAGCATGCAATTCTCACTCGCAACCAGTGCCACCCGTTGTTCATACTGGTTCTTGCGAAATAGCAATCGTGGATATGCTATCGTTTGGACAAACATATACCATATAGAAGTAAGTCTCATTTGCAGACAGTTTTGATGCATATAAGCATATTTAGGCAGTGATGGCTCCACAACACAGACAAAAGATGTAGTATAACCTGTAACGGATTACATTCATCTTGTATACAACTCATCAGCTGCTTTACAAAAATTATTTACATGTCCGAACAGGAGCGATTTTTAGGTACACAAGAACCAATTCTACCTTCATCCAAAAGACTATCATAATCATCACTGGCAGCACAGATCTTGACAACATATTTAACCAGTGACTCATATGGCCAGGAGTTTGCAAATGGCAGTTACTGCTGATATGATTTGATCCTGTGAAGCTGAAGCATCAGTATCTTTTTTCCTTTGAAACTAAAATCCTTTTTTACATGGAACAAGAACAATCCCATTAACCTAGAACATTTTTCTTGTATAAAGATATAACAACTTTCTCATAAACTAGAAATAATTTTCTTTTCGACATGTTACCATTTTCAAGTGAACATTGTTTTGTCCTAAGAAACAGGAATTCCCGTGAACTAGAAGCAGTTTGTTCAACATGTGACCATTTTCACTTATAATATTGAGAGGGCAGGTAGTTGTTTGGTTTTAAAGTTTGAGAGAGAAAAAAAAAAACTTGGGGCCTGTTTGGAACGTGGGAAAAGGTTCCTGTTCCTGAAACAGGCCTTTAATAATTTAGAGGGAAAAGCACATTTTCCGTGGAAGAAACAGTCGCCTAGTCGGTGTATAGGCCCATTCGAAGAAGGCTTGTCCTGGGCCTGCGAGGATTCGAGGGAGGCACGTTGTCCTGGGCCGAAATTCACCACTGTTGGGATCTTTTCGTTGTTGACGAAGAAGGGGAGTAATTCGGTTTCCGAACTGATTCAGTTTGGCAAACCAGATACAAACAAATCTGTCCACGGAGATTGGTACATTTGTTTCGCAGAAATACCAGTTCGATGCAAGTACGACGGTCCATATTTTTGGTATAATTATTAAAAAATCAGAGTTCAGGTCAAGGTTTTGCAGTGTTCTTCGTCAGAAACAAAAGGCGAAGGCTTTCTTGTTCTTCCGAAACTCGCCTGGCGTCAGAATACGCACCGAACAGAGTAGATGAGTAGAACAAATTCCAGAAGCCGTCATAACTCACCCAGAGAGGTGTCGCGCTCGCTTTTGGGTCTGGAAAGAAGAACACAGGCGTCATGACTCATGCCACGCCACAAAACAGGAGCAGCCAGCACGCAGCGTGAAGCATCCAGGCATCCAGCGCCCCTGCACACGTCGTACCCGGCTCGCCAGCCAGGCACCCAGCGCGCGAACGCGTTGGGCGAGTCCAAATCGTCCTGCTCCGTCCGCCGCCGGTCCACCATGCGGTGCCGGGCAGGTCAAAGAAATGCGTTCCGCTCGCATCACCTCCGCGTGCCGCACGCGTGGGAGAAGCTTCCACCAAACGCCATGCTCTTCTCGTGCATTGCAGATGGAGATATACAGATAAGCTAAGCCCAATCCAGTGCGAGCCACCACGTATACTGACAGCGACCATCCCCCATGGGATGGTTAACCAGAAGCAAAAAGTCATCTGCTTTTTTACCCAGTGCTAGTGCTAGTGCTAGCATTAGTTCGTCGTTATCCTTAAGTGCGTCAGGTTACCGGGCGAGCAGGTAAACCTTGTGCTTGCGTTCGTCGTTGGTTGGGAGCTGCGACTGCGAGCTACCACTAGTAGCAGCCGTCTGTTAAAGACCACGGGGTTCGTCTTATTCACGTGTCCCTCTTCTACGCGCCGCGCCGCGCCACCTCTCTTTCTTTCTTATTACCTGCACAACTCGGACTCAAACTTGGAAGATTAGATTAGATTAGAAGCGTGCTACTTGTAGTATCATCCTACAAAACCCATGCGGCACCGGCGATACGCATGGACGGCATTGCGTGTCGTCAGATTACGGGGGTTTCTGCCGGCTCGGCGGCCTAAAAAAATAATTAATTGCGTGAATCTTTTCGTCATGATTTGACAATGTGGTTACGTAAACATTGCTAATGACGGATTAATTATACTTAAAAAATTTGTCTCATTGTTTCCCGACGAGTTCTGTAATTTGTTTTTTTTATTAGTATTTGAAACCCCCTTCCGACATCCCTCCGACATTTGGAAGAACAAAACTTTTTCCACACCATCTAAACACCCCTACGTGTGCTTCCTCAGCTCTGGAAGCGGCTCCGATCGATCCGCAGGAGTTCCGTCCTCGTTCCAAATGTACTTTCTTCTGACAGAGTTTCAGAAACGATGAGAAGAAATCATCAATTTGGCAGCCCCGGAACGAACGGAACGGGAATATGCTGTTTGACTTGCTCTCTGGTGCTGCTGTTTCTTCTCGGCACCAGGTGGTGTGCACGAAACAGTAACCTGCAGGCAACGAGCTGGACGGACTCACGGACGTCGGCAGGCTATTCTCATCTCAGCTTCTCCCCTATGTAGATGGCTTGATCTCATTTTTAATTTCGTTAACAAGAAAAAGGAAGATCTTATTTTTAGCTAGTAGCTGCGTCTGAAAAAGGTTTAATCATGTCATGAATTTGTCTGGAATAACGCCGAAGAAGCACATGGCGGGTTTCTACAGCTAGCTGAAAAATTATATATCAAGGTCCCGTCGCCATGGATGGCAGGAGAAATTAAAATAGCGGTAGTAATACTAGGGGTGCGATTTTTTTTTTGTATGTACTAGTATGTTGATTAGTATAAAATATACTCAGATCGGCGGCTAGTTATATACTGCTACGTCCCTACTACTACAAGGGTTGTTTGTTGGCTGGCGTCGAGACAGATTCAAATGTCAATCCGCACCATCGCGGCTGGTGGGCGACGATTAAAGAACGAAAGCAATCAAGCGCCACCGCGGACCAGTTGGTATTGGTAATGTGGTAAGCATACTACGCCACTGTAGCCGTCGTCACCCACCACCGCCACCAACTACTACGCTCAATTGACCTATAGCAACTAGCAAGATACTACTAGGCCCTGATATACTTTGATTTTGTATGGATATAAAAAAAAAAAGGGCATATATATCCACAGGGCATTTCGGTAGTAAGTACAGTATGGATCATAAATACTCAGAGTGCTCCCATCAAATCTAACGAGCCTGCCTTCACGGCTGCACTGCACCGTCAGCCGGCTCAAACAAAATCCGTAGAAAGTGTGATTGCCTTTCGTTTCGTAATAAGTAGTATAAATCCTCCCAAACATCTCCTGTTGAGCGTCCCATTCCCGCTGCGTTGCAGAGACGTTCTCCCGATACAGAGGTGGCAAAAGCAAAACCCCAACCAAACCCCCAGGCGGACACCGTACCAGACCGGCCGGCCTAACACTTTTTGACTAACCGTTTGCCCGCACCGGCAAACCGCACGCCGCCCAGCTCACACGGCGGGTGGTGCGGCGGGTGCCGTACGCTGCCGCGCAACGAACGAGCCCGCCCTCCCCTCCGGTTCGGCCGCGCTCCCCTGCCGACGACCTGCGTGCGTTCGCGTTCGCGTCCGCCCGGAAACGAGCCAATGCAGTTTTGTTCCAGGCGAGGGCGACCAAATCGCGGTCAGATGCGTGGGGAGAGCGAGAGCCCATCCATCTATCCACATGGAGGGCGAACATGGCGTGCGGTGCCGGCTGCCCGCCCATCGGATCAGCCTCAAAACACTCGCATGTTCCGCTTCCCTTGCCGATCCTGCGGGCGCTTCTTAATCAATCAATATAATTAACTCATCTAAGGATAATGCGGGGATGTATCATGTATGGAGGGAGGGATACACTACGCGGACACGCAGAGATATACAGGTAGTACGTGCGACAGGTGCACGTTGGTATGGGCGCGCCGTTGCCCAATGAATGAATGAATGAGGCCGATACATGTAGCCATCTCGCCCACACGTCCTGGCTAGTGGATACACCAGCAGTGATCATCATAGAGGAGCGGCTGGGGCCCAGCAGCTGGGTGTGCCTGTGCCTGCGCATTAGGATTTTGGAGCACCAGCACCAGCACTCGCCCTGCATGCATGATCCGATGTGATCTGATCTGATCCCAACTAATGCTTCATCCATCTGGCCATCAAAAGTTTCGTTTTAGCGCAAATTAAAGCCCTGTGGGCTTTTACAATGGCCAATGAATGGCACAGGGGCAAGGCAAGGCATGGTGTCGGTGTTCCTGTTCCTCCCTCCTCATCTCTCTCGCTTCCAAGCAACAGCTAAGAAGTCGCATCCAGCCTGGTATTAGTTGCCGGTTCGTCGCTCCATCGACCTAGCTTGCGTCCCTCCCCCTCCTGTGCCTTTGCCATTGCTTGCTTGCTTGCACCTTTTCTATTCTAAATCCTGGTTTATACGCCACCGTTTTCCCACACATGGGGAATATTCTGCCTTCGCGCGCTAAGCCCGATCCTTGGCCAATCGCCACACGCCAATCCAACGCGCGGTGGTGGTATTCTTTCAGTATACGGAACAGCTAGCCGCGCTACGCCAGATGGGTCCTGCGTGCTTCGCCTCCAATTCAAGGGATCTAGTACATACTACCACCGGCCTGGACGGCTGGCGGTGGATGAGTAGTATGTCTTTTAATTTGCCCATCCCCCTTAGCTTACGGTCAGAGGTCAATGGTTTAAACCTTTGAAATCTTTGCAAGTGAAGTAACCACGAAGGTATATTGATATTACATCCTTGTGTGTACTATTAGGATTTAATATATGCTAGTCTCGTAAGTCCATACTCTGAAATTATAATAAATATCAAAGGCCCATTGTACATTTTTTTCTTAATATAAATTTAATGTTTGTAAGCGCATAACTAGATATGAAAGGTGGGATATTAATTAGTACCATACTGTTCAATGATATGAGACTAGAGGGTTTTACTCCCTATATATGTTTATAGACCAACAACTATTAAAATAGATTACATACAACAGGTTAGATTTTTTTCCTGTCTAGGAGATGACAAATAAGATTTTTTGCAAAGAGCTTTGCTCGACTCCTCACAATTTTTAACATGTTCGGCACTAAAAAGAATATGGATATGGATAATCTTTTTTGAAAAGCGCGGCTGCTTGAATTATTTGTCACTCCACTAAGTTAAGTTCATCCAACGTATTAGTATTAGTTGAGTTCGACTACATCACGAAAGCTCGGCAGCTCGGCTAGACGAGTAATAGTGTCAATGGTGCCCGCACACGCACCGGTCCGCTCAAAGGTATAATTTTTAAGTTATGAATTTACTCTATGGTATCACTACTATATTTTTGTTTCTATATATGCTAATTTATGAAAATAGCGATTAGTATTGGAATAGTGTGTAGAGATATTATCTCTATTTTATATTTAGAATATAATAATATTATAAATGCCTATTTTTCAACACATACAACATGCCAATCGCACGGCATTTAAACAGCTTGTATGAACATGCAGGACTCCCAAGCCAAGACTCCGAGTCAACTTCCTGGTTTTGCTAATTCACATAATCACATTGATATTATAATACTCCGACACAGCTAGTTGGAGAGAGGAGTACTAGTACTAGTTAAACGCAGCAGTTACAAACTTATTCGATGGTGTGGCGTCAGTAACTTTTAGCACATGGGGTTATGATTGAGGCTAATGGATAAGAATCTCCAATAATAATTAAATTAAACTCCAGCGGCAGTACTCTGACACAGGACAAGAAATTAATAAGCATCTAATCGAGGTCCGATCCCAGGCAGGATCACCTGTTGAATCTCGACACGAAACTAATAACAGGAACGCCCTCATATGCTGGATGAGAGCCATATATAGTTTTAAAATAAAAGGGTAGCGAAGTGGTATAAAAGTATTTCCTTCCATTTTGTTAATTTCATCAATTACAAATTTGAGGGTAACTACAAGATTGGTGAAATAACATAGTACAGCTAATGTAACAGAAGAAGAAAAAAAAAAGGACCAAAGATCCATCCCTCCTATCTCCTATCCTTCCGTCACTCTCCCCTAACAAAAGAATGAATTTAATTGAACAAAAGAATCTGAAGCTTTCATTCGGTGCCGCTTTGGCCTCGCTCCGTCTCAGCCTAGACTTCGACGCTGGAGCTTTGCTCCAAAAGCCTAAACCCAATAAAAGAAGCTACCCTCCTTTTACGGCTTCTGTAAGCAGGCAACAACTTGTTCACAAGAGAATCCAAAAGCTGGAGCCGGAGCCGAGCTTGGTCAAGCAGGACCTTCAGTTTCTTAATCACAATTCCAAAAATTGTGAGCCATTAGTAGTAGACACTGCAGATCTCAGTTCATGGATCATCTTCTTCTTCCATCATCAACATGTACAATTTGCCAAAGAAATACCCTTTCCTTTGGTTAAATTCACAAGGAGAGAGAATCCTGGCTTAAAGAATAACCGGGTGGTGAGTAGATATTACAACAAATCGGTCAATGCTTCTTATACCTTATATATATGTATTTTTTTTTTCTAATATCTTCCTTAAACCTCCTGTGAAGGGACTGACTGACTTACTGACTTTATACAAAGGCTGCAACGGCCTCGCAGGAGGCCATCAGCCGGGATCATCGAATTATTAGGTGAGCAAGCGAGCCTCAGCCAGCGGGGGCGTCTTAGGCTGGAGCTTGGCTTGCTGCTGGGACCAGTAGGCCTGGGCCGCCAGGACCCGGTCGAGCAGCTCCTGAGGCACCGGCTCGCCACGCCGCTGCTGTGGTGAGATGCTTGCTGTGTGCACCAGCGTCTTCCATTTGTCCTGTTCGCACCACAATTTCGACACGGTTAGTTCATTGTCTGTTCAAACTCAAAGTCATCATCGTCAAAATTTGACCAGAGAATGCAGCCAGTTTCCAACAGGTGCAGCAATGTAGTGCAAAGCAGCCAAGAAGCTTCCAGTCTAATAATGGAAAGGTTATCTGATCCCTCAGCCGGACTTTTTTTTTTCTAAAGTCCGGATCGGGTTAGTTGACGTGCAAGAATGGGTCTCCTTTGTTTCTAGGTGAACCATTCTGGTACTAAAACCCACATGACCCAGCCAAACTACAAAGCTGAAGCGTGGGGACAGCACCAACTGAATCACAAGGACAGAAGTTTTTTCAAGAACGAGTCTGGCTGAAAACCTTCGAAATAAAGAACACAAAAATAGCACGCTCCTGTTGGGTGAGGAGTCTAAAACCCACAAGCACCAAACTATTGGTTATATCGGCCAAGTAACCTAACCCCACCAGGGATTTTGCATAAAGCATAAGTATACAATCCCGTGTAAAAGAATCCTTTCACAAAAATTTAAAGGTTCAGCAAAAAAAGGAAATCAAGAGGATCAATCAATAAATCAGGAAAGGACAGTAAGGAAACTAATTATCAGATTTGACGAGCATATGCACTGCAAAGATATTTTTGCTTTAGTCTTCAGTTGAAGTCAAAGTCAAGCATTTGACAGTTATTACCTTAAGATCAACATAGGTACGGTGTTTTGCATTGTCAAAAGCGCGAAGTTTAACATCTCGCCACCTACATGATATCCACAACTATACAGTAAGAATACAGAAGCCAAAAAATTCTTTGTCAGGTCGAATGTGGGGAATAAGAAAATATACCTTCCCGTTCCAAGCTTTTCAACTGCGAGCACAAGTGCTTCTACTTCAGCAACAGAGAACGGGCGCCTGATTCTGCGCTGCCCCTGCTCTGGTGACCTCTTGGACTTATTCGCTGGAACTACAGCTCCTGCATTGGGATCTGCAGCTGGAACTGGAACTAAAGCTCGCGAGTTTGAGGACACTTTATCGGGTGATGAGACACCCCCAGGGGAGTGCACAGAATCATGATCACTGCCCTGGTAGTTCATTGCTAATGGGGTCAATGCAAGCTCCTGTGATACATCAACTTCACCATGCTTAGAACACGAGTCAGCAGGTGCAATCCTGTGTCAGACAAAGTTCACCAATCTGGGTCAGGGTGAAGGCACCTCAAATTATAACATGAAGTGAATTGTTATGAAGCATGGTTTGTTACCTTGCGAGGGGTTCAGTAGTGTCAATGTTTTCGAGGAAACTGATATCTTCAGGAGCTTGGACTTGCGGGTTTTGTGTACAGTTGGGTTCAAGTGAAAAGCCTAGGTTGTCCAGCATATCATCCTGGCCAATCCCAGCCTGAATTAACGTTTTACTATCATCTCTGACTTTCTTTCCATGGTGAAGAACACCAACACGTAGACCACCTCCAAGAATCGCAGTCACTGCCTCGAGAACAGTTTTCTGCATTGGAAATACTGATTAAACGACAGGAAAACCCACTGAGCAGAAAGACTAAAAAATGCAATCTCTTTGCACATAAAAAATAAACAGATGTCCTGCACAAACCTTCAGTGAGCCAACAGTTGCACTTTCTGGGATTTCAACAAGAAGTTCAGGCACCTTAAAAGACTTAATTCTAAGTTTCACTGCAAGAAATAAAGGCAATCTCAGGACTGAATATAGACAGTAGGAGCTTAAATGAATTTGCTGGGGAGTAAAATCTTACCATGGCAATCATTTGACCCACAAGATTTCTGGAATGGCATTGAATTAGCCCCCTTGTTTGCTGCAAAAGAATCATTATTCGAAGATAAGTAACAAAACAGGAAATAACGTGAATAGCAAATTCCTGGGTGGAAGTAAAACAAACCTTCCAAAGACGCATCATGGGAGTCTCTTCCGGTAACCTTTGTGGTTCCCTTTCCATTTGCTGCACCAAATTCAGATGCTAGAACTGAATGGCGATCAAAGAGCTTCCTCCGCTTGAATGTACTCCTTTGTGTCCTCTGTCGTGTATAATGCAATTTCTTGTTCCGGAAAGAAGGCTTCCGCTCAACATCTGAGGGGATCAATGAATTCAAGTTACTTGGTTTGAATAAAAATTCCATCAATGTAGTGTTACTGAAATGAAAAGAAAAGGAAAAACAAGATTTTTCCAGTGCTTACCACTATAGGAAAGATCAGATTTGTGAATCCTTGCTGGAGCAACTTTCCTGTACTTACTAGTGAGCAGCTTCCTTACCCTACTATACTCAGCTGTACAATTGGACCTGAAATCCCTGTTAGTGGTGGTGCTCGGATGAGTGCACCCAGAGGACTTATCGTCATCATCATCTCTATCTACAGCAAAACCTCCCACTCCCTTTGGGCCCCTTGGTAAGGAGGTTGAGCGGTGAATTTTATCGCCATACAATGGCATCTCGCCGGTGCTGTCAGAACTGACCAAAGGAGGAGGCTTGACGTCCACATCCATTGAATCAAGCAAATTATACATTTCGGGTGCATTCTTATGAAATTCTGCTGGGGCCGTCGGCATCAGGCTTGCCACTGCATCTCCTGTGAAGGCTCCTGATTCCACGGATTCAGGCGACCACCTATCTGCGATCACACCAAAATTACAACCCAATTCAGCCTTGGTACAGCTGATCATGGAGGATTCCTTGTCCTGGGCCTCAGACTTCGCTTTAGGGTCCTCATTCCGACCATTATTCACCTCCCGCTGGAACACAATGTGGGGAAGAATTGCACTCTCATTGCAGCTATCCTGATCCGTCACCTCATGCTTGAACTGCTTCATTTCCTCATCACACTGCTCCTGCTTCACACGGACATCCTTCGCGCATGCAGCCGAGGCAGGGGCACCGGCGCTCATGTTCCCCAGTGACCCCACCCCCTCATCAAGCAGCTTCCCTGCCACCGTCGCGAGAAGGTCGAATGCGGACATCTGGGCCGGGCTCTGGGCCTCCTTCTTCCTGACCGATCTCTTGCCCTGCACATTTCACCAACAAGAAACGCCATCCTTGTCAGACTTGCCAACCAAGGGCAGCGAAGCGAAGGGCCGAATCGATGCGCTGAAAGCCGCGTACCCTTGCGGACTTGGGAACGCGCGGCATCTCCGCGACTTGGCCTCCACCGCACGACTCCATCTCTGACGACGACCTCTTTTGGAACACCATTTCTGCTCTTCGCTTCGGTTGCTTGAAGTTTACAGGAGGGTTAGTTAACAACTGGTGGTTGCGATGTTCATGGCTTGTCATCAACACAAATCTGCAAGAACCCATTAGCAAATCAGCAAAGGAAAACTGGTACTGGCAAGTCGAATAAAAAAAGGAAACCATTCATTGGGATCTCCGTAGTAACTTGGAAAAATCTTGTTTAAACCCTCCATTCTATTAATTAAACAGGGAACGATCATACTACTGCGTTTGCAGTGATTAATTAATTAGAAAAAGTTAGAATCCCAATACCCAAGCCGATTAGCCAAGAGATCCAGACGTGAAACGTCCAAAATGAAAAGACTTTTCAACAAGCTGCGCTCCAAAAAGCGAATCAAAGCACATATTAATTAGGCAAACACAGAAGCAGCAGAGGAAATGGAGAGAATTCATACTTGAACTCGTGATCCGAGTTAAGACCTCAGAGGCTCAGAGAGAAGAAATGTTTTTTCTTTACGAAATGGTTTCGCCGCTGAATTTAATGCACAAGCAAATAAATTCGCCAGGTAAACCAGCACGCCAAGCGATCAAAAGGGAGAGAGAGGGGATGAGAAGAAAACCTTTTTAAAACCTCGTGCATCGGAATCCGTGAGGATTAAGCAACTGCCAAAAGGAAAGCGGGCACGTCGATTAAAAAAGAAGGAGCGAACCGCAAACCTCCCAGGCGCGCAGGAGCGTCGAGGAAATCGTGAATCCGGCGAGGCCAGATCCGATCTCGGCACCCGATTCGCAGCAATTCGAGGCGAAATTAAGCAAAACCCCACGAATTCAAACCGCGACACCGAAATGTGCCGGAATCTCAGAAAAAACGCGAATTCACCTGCTTGTCGGAGCACAGCGCGGCGGATCGGACCAAAGCAAGCAGAATTCGGACAGGAGTGGACCGAAACAGGGCGGAGGCAAAAACCCCCCAACACAGGAGCGGCCCACAGGCACAGCGGGGCACCAGAACACGAAACCCAGCCCCAAAACCGCATAATTCGGCAGAATTCCCCGGAATCAGCACGCCGTGCTCACCTCGCCGGCGTGGACGCGCGCCCGCCTCCGATCGCCCTCGGATCGCCGCCTCGCCGTCGCCGGTGCTCCTCCGCGGCCGGACCCGCCGAGATCCCTCGACCCCCGCGGAATTATTCCCCCTCCCCTGCCTCTGGTGCTCCCCTCTCCCTCCCTGCTCGCCTTGCTTCGCCTCTCCTCTTTTATTTTTATTTCCCTTTCTCCCCCTCTTCTCCCTCCTTGCTCTCCTCTCCGCCCTCCGTCCGCCTTGGTTTTTTCTTCTGGTGGTGGAGGTGCGTGGTGCGGTGGTGTGGGTTGGCCAAAACCCCTCAGAACCAACCCCCCTTCTTAAACCCCCCCAACCCCGTCCCGCACCTCGCCTCGCTTACGCCCACGCCATCCCGGGGAGGGGGCGCCACCGGCTGCTCCCGGTTAAACCCCACGCGGCCGCGCCCCAACGACCGGTTCCGCCCTCCCGCGGCGTCCACGTGGCCGCTCCACGTGATCCGACGGCAGCGGGCGCCTGTCCCGGCTTCTTACAGCGGGAGAGGCCCTTGACACGTGCCGCAGATCCGGGCCGTCGGTGGGGGGAGCGGACGCGCCTGCCGCGCCGTCGGATCCACGGTGCCCCTTAACTCCCTCGTGACCACGAACGAGAGGAGTGATCCCTGTTAACCGGTGGGGGTTTAGGGAGGAGAATAGCGGGGGCGTTTTTAGGAAAGAAACGTGAGGGGTTAGTAATTATTAACTGCATGCGGACCCACTTCACAGTCTCTCTCACGGAATTAATTCGGGGCTCTCCGTTTTTTATCTTTTTTATTTCTTTATGATTAATTTTGTTTCCAGGGAGGAAGGGTTTTTTGCTGTTTCCGGACTAATGGGATGAGAGGCTGTGTGGTGTTGGTGGAGGAGAATGTCCAGGGGTGATGCCCAAAAAGGTGCTAAGATTCCGGAGCTTCTTCAACGCAGGACCAGATAATTTTTAGATAAGAAATTCGTGGCCTTTGTGCTTCTAAAATATATATAAACCCACCATAGAAAAATATATATAGTAGGTTTAGCTCGCATCTTTCACTTGGCCACTGCTCGGACCAAAGGTGAAAAACAAACGCAGTGTAGGTAGAATTTTCTAGGGTTTAAGAAAAAGCTCATTCTTTGGGTCAAAATTTTACAGTAAAAAAGGTTATGGTACGTACTTTAAACAGAACGTAAAAAATATACCAAAGTCAGTTTCCGCTATTAGCATCATCAGACAATAAGGCACACCTACTGAACAAAACTTGGCATCACATACCATTTGTAGGACCCCAGGTATTGCTTTGTTTCTTTCTCGTAATTTTGGGAGCACATAAACATACTATCTTCCTCATGACATACGTCTCAACTTAAAAAAGTACTTCGCAAACAATATTTTACCGACATATCACTTGTAGGGCCTGATTGGTTAGCATCTTAAATTTGTTACGCCAAAGATTTAGCAAGCCAAAACTTAAACAAAAAGGTTATCAAAGATTTGGCAAGCCAAATGTGAGAAGTTAATAAATTTTGGTAGCCAACCAAATCCTAACCAAAACCATGGCAGCCAAATCCTTGGCATGACAAAATTTTGGAAACCAACCAATGAGATAAATATACTCTTATTGAGCAGCAATTTAATTTGCTATCTCATATAATCTATACATATATCTATACTATATCTATATCTCTTATAAAAAAAAAACTCATTAATTTGAAAAACTCATTAATTTTTCAATCTCTACATACAAACTATTCATACGCTATATCTCACTAAATGCCGTCGCATTATTCTCTAATGAATGCTACACCACCTTCTATTAAATACAATACTATTTTTAGTATATCACCGCACAAGGCATCTATGTCATACTATTTGTTTGGCCGTCACATCCTCCTATAGTTTGATCTAATATTCTATAGGTGTTTTATTTGGTTCTTTCAATAGCTTGTCAAGTTTCAATAGCATACCGCATACATACAATGATGCAACCGTTTTATTTGAAGAAAGCAGCAATATGCGAGAAATTCTTATACAATATTAGATAGTATATTAGATGGAAAAAAAACATTTTCATTTTGCTTAGCTAAAATACCTTATGTACAACTCATTTTTGTGTACTTATACATTCATATAAACTTGTGTTTTCATGGTTTGAATTCATTTCAATTTTTTTGTAGTTTAAAAAGAGGTCTATTGTAACACTCCGGTGTTACGTTAGCCTAAACCCGCCATGTCATCATCATCATTGCATAAGCATTTATCATTAGAAAACTCTAATGTGAAGGACTAAAATGAGTTTATCAATTTCTAGGGTTTGTTTGCGCTCTTTTTTATATTGCATGTGTATGTATACATCATTTAAATTCCACCCACATGTTTGATTTGGTTTATAAAAGCAATCAACTAAAATCAATCGTGATGCTTGCAAGTGTTTGGCTAACCCCGACTTACACCCTAACCAAGTTTTATAAGTCAAATGATGCGAAAGCAAGAATCAAAATTGAATACGGAATCGAATCCCAAACCCTAACCCTAGTTGGTTAAGTGTTGGAATTTGAATTTCATTTTCAATTTTTATGAGCTAACCATAATTAATTTTCTAAATAAAAGTTGCTAACCAATGGCACCATTTCAAAGTATGAAGTTTGTACTTTGAAAATATGCTATTGGTTGGGTTTGAAAAGTTCCACAACATCATTAATTAATTGCCCAAAAATCCAATTTGAATTTCTTCTTCAAAAGCTGAAATTCAAAAGCCTTTTATCCCTTTTCTAAATTTCATCTCAAAATATTCAAAATTTGGGAAAACTCCAAAAATACAGTTTGTGTATCTCTTTGATCTCTACAACTTTGGTATATAAAGTTTTTCAAGTTTTTGAATAAAATTTGAATTAATTTCAAAAGTTATTTGAATTGGGAATTGCCCCCTTTTGAGTTTTAAACTTTAATTAAAAAATTATTTGGTTTCATGAAAAACTTCCTAAATGAAAGTTTTAGCTCTTGAGAGATGGAACAACTTTTATTTTTAGAGATTTTTATCTTTTATTCAAAATTTGAAAGTAATTTTAAAATCCCTAAAGTTAGGGTTTTGCTTTAAATTCAAATTTGAAGTTCAAATTCAAAAACCAATTTGAATCTGACCAAACTCCTTTAATGAAAGTTGTAGAGCATAAAATTTTGAGCCAACTGTATTTTGGGATATTTTTGTGAACAGTTCAAGTTTTAAAAGTAATTTCGAAAATGGAAAGATGTCTTTGGCTCGCTTTACGATTGCATGAACAGGGGGCTGCCGGCTCGCCCGAGCACCCATGCCGCCGGCCGGTCGCTCGCCGTCGCCCGTGGCCGTTCTCGCGCATTCCCGAGTTTCACGCGACGCCGCACACCTTGCCGCCGTCATGAAGGTGCCAGCCCACCACGTTGCCCATTCCGTTGCCTATAAAAGCCGCCGCCGTCGGGTATTCTTTTCTTTTTCCTCTCCACCGCTCACCGCCCGGCCACCATAGCCTCCCTCGTGCAATTCGCGTGACGGTGCTTGATCATCCTCCAATTCCTCTTGCCAATCGCCCGCAACTCCTTTGCGCACTGCCGAGCCAATCGTGGTATCGTGAGATCGCTCGAGCCGCTTCGCGTGCCATCATCTTCTTCGTCTCCGGCCGTGCCCGCCGCCCACCTCACCGTGAGCCTTACTCCCCGATCAAAGCTGTCCGAGCCGTGTGCGGGGGGTGAGTTGAGTTCGTGTCGCGATCTTTGAGTCGGTTTTCATGCTCGGTTTTGTCGGAGAAGGGCCGGTGAGAGCTCAGCCTGTGAAATGGAGCGCCCGGCGAAGCTTCCGGGTCGTCGGTGTCGAGCTCCGTAGGGGAAAGGTGTCGTGTTGTAGGTCGTTGGGTGCGGCGTGAAGCGTAGAGTTCGATGGTGTGATTGGTTTCGCCGGAGAGGTTGTCACCGGCGAAAGCGCCGTTGATCGCCGGCAGCCGTTCTGTAGGAAGAAAGAGAGGGAGGAAGGCGCCGACAGTGTGGCCCGCCTGTCGCCTGCAGGGGAGGGGGAGAAGGGGCGGCGCAAGCGGGCGGGCGGGCCGCAGCCCGCCGCTGTGCAGGCCGATGGGCCGCACAAGTAAGCCCACGCGAGAGATAAAAATGTTTTCCTTTTTTCTTTTTAATTTCCAAGTGCAGTTTTCATCTTTTTGTTACAAATTAATTTGGGCAACTAAAAATGTGAAAAAAAATATATATCTGTGATCCTTGAGTGATGCTTTACCTAGGAAAAATGCTAACTCTGTTTCTCCAATAAAAAATTATTTGTTCTATAATTTGCTCTTTTAATTGATAAATGCAACTTCAATGATTTTTAATAATTAAAATATAAGTCCAAAAATCATGAAATTTGTTTTGTGTGCTAATTAGATGCTAATGATCTTAATTATGAAGTTTGATTAGATTTTGATTAATTTTTGTATTATGCTTAATTAACCCTTTAATTAATTAATGTTTAATTAATTAATCATGTGGTTAATTAGGGTTTAATTAATCTCCAATTAGCAAGTTAATTAGTGGCTTTCAACGACTGTAAAATGGTCAATAAATTAGTAATTAACCTTAATCACTATTAGGGTTGCTTGATTTGAGATTGAGTGATGACCCTAGGTCATTAAGCCTAATGACCTTCGGCATTTTATGTTGATTGCGTATCGTTAGTCCGTCGTCGTCGACGCTAGTTATACCTTCTTAGTGCAACTATACCGTGAAGGAAAGTTGTACTCAAGATAGGTTAACAATCGTTGCATCATTATCGCATGTTCCTTTTGTTACTGCATCGTAATCATGCATCTCAATCGTGTAGTTGATCCGACTCCCGTCTCGGAGGAAGGTTATCAGTGTGAAGAGGTTGGTCCTGATCTCAACAGTGCCATCACTGCTCCTAACTTCGTCAAGCCCCAAGGCAAGCCCCGGATGCATACAAACTCTTCCTTGTATTTCGAAAAGCTTTTATATCGCATGTTGATGATGTGATGCATTAGGTAACAGGAGTTGTGTGATATCCCTATTTGATGCATCTACCGTACCTTGATATAAACCCTGGATACCTGTTTTGATTTCGAAAATGCTAGTGTATGCTCAGCCCTGCAGAAAGCATAGGCTTTATGAAATGTTTTTAAAGGTGTGATAACAATATCCCCGTTGAGGGCATTTACGAAAACTTGATGCTACTTGCTAGTATCCCTTCACTTTGATCAGGTCAAGGGTACGCAGCAAGAGCATGATGATGAGTAACTCGAGACGTCGGTGGAGTGACTTGCATCAGGAGGGGCTATTGCCCTGATGTAGTGTCGTCCACTTGTGTCGGTTAAGGACCGTCCGTTGCTCTGGCCCTGGGATCATGAGGTTATTGGATAGTACTAGTCGCATGCTAATGGCGGTAAGCTCCCTTGTATGATCCATACGAGAACGGACAGGGGACGGGAAGTAGCGTGTACCCACACTACGAGTGCACCCGCCGACGGTTGTGACCGACGGCGTAGGGAGATGGTGTACTTGTACTCTTGTGGCTAGGACCCGTTCGGGTGCGGAGAAATGCAAGCGTGAGTTGATGTATGTAAGATGTTCGGTCCTCGCATACATCGTGTGGCTAGGAAGCCCCGGTGGGTATATTAAGCTTATTCGAATCGTCGTGTGCTCCACGATATGGGAGCCGTGATCCTCGCACCAAGCATCGTAGTAATAATGGAAGTTGATGATGGAAAGTTTTGAATCCGATACTTGGTTGACAAGTGATTGATGTAGTAAAGTAAGGACTGGCTTAGTCTCTTTTGCAAAGGTGTCATTTGATCTTGCTAAAGCCTTACCTTGATTCCCACTAGCCAAAGCATTCCCGAAGTCTCCTCCCTAATTTTTGGTCGGGTAAGTCTTGCGGAGTACTTTTTTATACTCGGGGTTTGTTCAACCCCTTGTTGCGTGTGAACCGCATGGACAAGAGTGCTACGGCCCTTGTTGCATGACGGTGATCGAGGAAGTGTCGACGAGGACTAGGTTGATTGGCCTGCAGGCGGGGGGCACTTTTGTTGTGTGATTGTAATAAAGTTAAGTAATGATACTTCCATTTGTTTTTTGTAATAATGCTACTCGGGTTTGTATAAGTTTGATAAAAGTTTTGTAAATTAAGTTATTTTAAAGTGCCGCTACTCGGTATTTTGTATGAAAAGTGTTGTAATACTTGTGATGTCTCGTAAGTATCGATCCCGGAGGAATCGTGGTTTATCGGGGATCCACCCGACGGAACGTTCTAGGTTATATGGTGTACAAGTATGGTGAGAGGTCTTTGGGACAATGTCGGTACTTGTGGGCCATATAATTTAGAAGGTTCTGCCACATCTATTTACGTGAGTGTTTGAAGTTTGCATACATCTATGTGGTACTCAACAAAAATAAAACAAGAAAATCATTTAGAACTTTGTCCACCAGATATGCATGACTGATCTTGTACGTAAAATGGTTATGATAGATTTGTCATGAGAGCAATTCCATATAAAGATTTAGTTGTACAACATCACACTCTATAATGATAATAAGCTTTTTTCTCTAAGAGTTACATATAAAGTTCTTAACAGAAGAATACATTATCCAATAATATGTTGGGAATCCTTCTATCGGTAATTCTTGGTCCGTAATGTTTTGGCGGTGATTTTCATTCACCATAGATATGTTGGAATTATACTTGAAACACCCTCTGCCACTAGGGAACTTTTCAAATCATGTTGATTTCTTGCAGATAGCTCCCGACAAAAGTTAAGATCTTGTAAGTGGTATTTTGTTAACTTTTGTTGTGGATAATTCTAAACATTAACAACTAATAATAGTTGTAAATAATAAGTTGTGCAATCTACTAGCCACAGTCTAGCTTGATTAATTATCTGGTGGATATATACAATCATGTGGGAGTCAATTTTTCTCTAGATATTATACGTCCACTAAAATAACATATCTTGAAGGTTAGGTCACATATATAAAATAATAGTGAACTTTCTTTGACCTTGGAATCGATATGATTGCAAGTATCTCAAGGCTAGAAAATCAAAGCTTAGCCCAAAATAGTTGTCAAATAAAAAGGATTATTAGCTTAGTGACTAGTGTCAAACAAGTTATTTATTTGACGTATATCTCATAAACTATCAAACAATAATCTCTAAACATAATAATTCTTTCTTGGTGCCCATTGTGTGATCTTTTGGCCACAAGGTCAGCACCATTCGATAATCCAATTCCAATGGCTTATTCTTCTTCTTATAGCTAGCTATAGCCTTTTGCCCCTACCTTATTGCCACATATGGTGTAGGGTCTTCCTAAGCGCCAAATGGTAGCCCTATAAATGGCCCTTAAGATGTTGTGACTGTCCCGCTTGTACCTACCT
Source organism: Chrysopogon serrulatus (assembly GCA_015844335.1). NCBI lineage: Eukaryota > Viridiplantae > Streptophyta > Magnoliopsida > Poales > Poaceae > Chrysopogon > Chrysopogon serrulatus. Next base: position 154,560 of record JADLZL010001875.1, read on the forward strand.
TTGTCCCCCCCAACCTGACAACGGTGTTACCGTCACCTCCGTTCTTATCCCTACATTAGAAAGTCCCATTCATAATGTATACCCCTATTCCTTACACTTGATGAAACCCCACCATTGTAAAATCATAACTTTACATTGCCAATGAGCCTAGAGAGTCATAGAGGGCATTTCGGCGTGGTGGTGGAAAATTTGTATGCTAATATGCTGCTAGAATTGTTGAAAGGGCATCTATGCATCCTATGAGATAATTAGTTTATAAGCATAAATGATCCCATTGAAGAACATAAAGGGCCTTAACAACACCTAAAAAACAAATGTATTTGGTCAACTTGATGAATTGGATAGTTACCTTTTTTTAAAATGGCTTGTCAAGTTGTTAAGGGAATGCATTTAGAACAACTTGAAGATGTGGTGGTGCTTAAAGTACACATTTGGGTAAATGAGGACTGACAATCCACGTGTCTTGGTAGTTTTAATTCTTTAGAGGAAGCCATAAGTTGCAACCAATTTTGGGGTTGTTTGAAACATCCAAAATGAGAAGAAGGGTGGGGGTGCTCTCTGTGGTGAACTTACTTTTCAAACTAGAAGTTTCAAGTGTGTTTTGCTTGGGAATTCCATGTGATGTTTGACCATTGAGGCTCAATGGCTTTCTAACCGAGTCAACATGAAAGTTGTAGGTTACATTATATTTTTAGATGTAACTATAACTTTGTTTTAAGTATAAATACTCCATTAACCTTCCGCTACCCTCCCACAGTCTCACCCCAATAATATAGGGTTGCTAGTGCTTCAACACAAGATTGCCTCCACCTCTCCATCCCCAGCCATTTTTTCTGCTCTTCCACTCTAATTGGGCCTAGTTTTCTAGAAGAAAAGTGAGTTGTCTTGTGAGATTAGAACCTGAATTGCTTTTGAGCTCCATTTCCACCCTTGAGAACTTGAATTTGATAACAAGCAAGTTTTTGTTACGCTTTGATGGTTCGTCCTTGCATCTAGATGTCACATACGAGCGTCTATGGTTTTGGGGGGCATTTTTTTATGGATTCACCTTGGATCCACAAGCTTGACCTTTGTGATTACTTGGTGAGGCAAATGTTTGAGAGCTCCTTCCGAGGTTCTCAATGGAGACATAGGATCCAAACTTTAGGATCTGAGATCTTGTTCCTCCTTGCTTACTCTCACACCTTCTTGGGGTTGTTTCTATACTTATTGATTATTGGGTGAAGCTTAATTTCACCCTTTTGTGGAAGCATTGGTACTCTATGGAAAAGTCTTTAAACATTTTCTTTTACCTATATTAACAACTAGGTTAAGCTAAAATTACATTTTTAGATTGGACTCAAAGAAATATCTATTCTCCACCTTCTTCTCATGGAATGCTCAAAAGATAGTCACCTTTTATATTTATGCATTAGAGGAACCAAGCCTTTGAATTGGTGTGAAGTGGATATACAATTCTAGCTTTTGAGATATGCACTAGAGTTTCCACTCGAGATAGGTGTTACAAATTTAATGTTTAATTCTAATGTGATATAAATTCTCAATCTAAATATACAAACCTACATAATTTACTTTAGCAGATTATTAAGATAATTTAAAATGAATTATCGGTGTCGTTAACACATAAGTTGTTAAGGTATTTTTATGATTGTTAAACCTGAAAATATATATTTATTACTCGTTCATGCATACATGCTTGGTTGTATCGTTGGAATATTACTCGTTCATGCATACATGCTTGGTTGTATCGTTGGAAGATATCCTGTCTGTTTAATTTCAACTAGTTTTATTTTATCTATTAATAGTTGAAGAAATCGGTATTTAGAAACACATATAACCACACTAGTCATAGATATCAGTAATTAAACATAATTTGAAGTGTCTTTTTATTTTAATTTTTATACCTAAGGTCTTAGATACAAAGTCAAGTGCTTATTAGATTATCTATTATAATTTCTATTTATAGTGGTATGTCGGTAATTTTGAGTCAAATCTTTCACAGTTGTAGATGTAGCTATAGGTTTAAATTAACTTTTAAATGTAGATTTATGATTCATTTTGTGTTATCTTTTACAATGGTGAATAAGATTGAATTTTAAAAGATAGCCAAATCTTTTTGTTTTTTATAAGTGACTTTTGGATCTATCTATTTTTCTTCAAGGAACCCATTGAGGAATAGTAATAGTAAGATGTGATTTCCTTTATATAAGCAAAGGAAAACGGTGGGTTTCATAAAGATGCTAAATGGTAAACAACGGGGCACCTATCGATTATTTTAAGTCAAATTGTTTATGGGTTAATTACTTTTTTTATAAAGTAGAGTTATGATGTCCATCATACCAAATATTATTTCATGCGTATCTAATGGCACTTTTTAGTATATTTAAAACATTGAGGTTTTATATGTAAAACTAGATAAAGTAAAATAGTTTGACTTTTAACAACTCTAAAAATTGGTTTATTTTAGATGAAAGACAGCCTAAATGGAGTATTATTTTGAACGGAAGTTTATTTTAGACGGCACTTTTTTCTTGCAAGTCTCATCTGGCACTCCGGCCACGTCAGAAAAAAAAAAAGTGGCGACGCGTGTCGGGCCAGCACGCCCCCATTGGTTCCTTTCTCCCCTACGCTTATCCGCCTATCCCTCCGTTCCGTCCTCCGCCCGGTCCGGTCACTTTTGGCCGCAAAATTTTTCATTTAGTTTTCGTGGCCCTCGTTATCTCCCACGGAGGGAAGAAGAGATAATAACGACGAGAAAACATTTTCGTTGCTGGTTTTTAATTTTCGTTCCTCCACGGCGCCCTCGGTATCGTCATCCGCTGAGACGACGATCATCACAGGGGAGAGGGAAAAAAAAATGAGAAAAAGTGCACGAAACCGAAAGACAAGGATGGATGAGTCCCTGTTTTTATGTGCGTTTTTTTCTGGGCGATGGAAAAAAATACCTCGACGTGACGCGTCGTTGGATTGGATGGCCGGGGGTCGCCGGCGTCAGCCGCGACGGCGGCGCGGCGGGCGCGCCGACCACACGATCGGGACGGCGGGGCTGACGGCGCGGTGGTGCGGGCTTCGCGATAGATAAGGATGGGGTTTTCCCCGGTCGCGTTTGTGGTGGCTGTGGGGCTTGGCGGCGGGACAGCGGGGCCCGCGACGGAGGAAAAGGGAATCTGCTGCTGGGGGGTCCCGCAGGTCAGCGGACGAGACGAGTGACGGCGATGCGAGGCAAACGGGCAACTGCCCGCGTCCGCGTCCGTGTCCGTGTGCGGCACCGGTACGCGCTGCAAGTTTTGGGCGCAGGGCGGCGCGCACCGCAGCGCAGAGAGGGGGAGCGTGTCACGTCGTGTCGGGCCCTGGATGGACTCGATGTGAGAGTCCTCTGGGATGTGGGGCCGGACAGCACGTGGGAGGACAGGTAGGATGTACGGGTCCAAGGCTCCAGGTTCCAGGCTCGTCATGCGTGTCGCCGTAGCAGCGAAATCTTCTGGACAAATAGAAAAGGTGGCGGTGCTGATCGGATGGATGCTCGTCGCAGCCAAGTAATAAGGCCGCATGAACATGAATACAGGATCAGGGTGATTATGCTGCAAATCTACAGTGATCCCGACGTTTATTTTTATATTTACTTGTAGTGACAATAAATAAATACGACTCCTCCTGTCCTCCGTCTCTCTCCCATCATCATTCATCACAGCGCGGCCCAAGCCTCGAGTCAAATCGATTTTCACCGTGCAAACAAACGTGCGCCTTGAACCATAAGACGTGGTAACATGCATTGCATGCATGCATGCATATGTACTCCTTACTCCCGCGGCGCAGGTAACGACGAATTGGGTGGGGCGGGGCATGACATGAGCGTCTGCATCTGGTTCTATCCTCTGGTCCTGGATGCGCTCCGCTCGCTGATATACTACTGGCTGTTATAGGGCACGTCTCCCACCTTTCTTCTTCGTTCTCCCCATGAACATTACAACAACGCCAATCATGAGTGAGTGCTCAACTCAGCCTACCAATTTGGTCGTACTGCATGATGCATGCATGCATGCATTCACGCACGCAGACACGCAGAGCAACTGAGAGGAGCGGGACCCAGTGCATGTCCCGCCCGCATCATGGGAAAGCATGCACGTACCGGTACTGACTTGAGCCTTTTCCCCATTCTTACAGCAGACTGCAGACGCAACTGATGAGTAATGTCCCAGGACGCATTTGGCATTGGGACGCATTCGTTCGTTAGATATTGGCGTGGGGACACGGAAAGCCGGTGGGACCTGGGTGGCAGAGCCGTCCCGTCCCGTCCCGTTCAATGCACGCACGGTGAAGTCCGTTCGACCGATCTGCCTGCACTGCACAGCACGCTGCACACGACGCGCGGCGCGGTGGGCCAAGACGGATGGATATCAGCAACGTGCGTCACGCAATCCGGCTGCTAGATATATCCTGCGTGCGCGTGCGTGCACCGACAAACAAAACTGCGTGTGTACCGTACCGTGCAAAACAACTCAAGCGGAGCACTACAAATTTGAACCAAGGCCTTGTTTAGTTGAGCTGAAAGTTACAAATTTGAACCAAATTCGATGGGCGGTAAATGTTAGTAAAAAAAACTAATTATATGGAGGTAAATCCTGACAAATCTTTGTCTGTGATATGGGTGACAAAACCAAATACTCTGCTGTCCTGAAAGAAATCTCGAGCCAAAAACATTTCCACACTACGGGAGGGATCTGTGATATGGTTTTCTGCTGTCCTAATCTCGAGCCAAAAACATTTCCACATGTTTTGGCTAAAATATCGCCAAAAATATGACGTTGGATCTGTCTCATGGTTTTCTTTGTTTGTTTTGATGGGATTCATCCACATCCACGCCATAGGCCATAGTAGCCCGTAGGAGATGCTAACACAAAAACGGAAAGGCAAACAGAACAATGATGGAGGCGCTGCAGGAGGCTGCAGCTCTTGCTTGCACGTAAAGCGCAGAGGCAGCAGCAGCAGCAGCCGGGGGATCCTGATTTTGCCCAGGAGAGCAAAAGGGTAGGCACGCAGGGCAGGAGATGCCAAGCGTTCCTCGAAAGGGATGGCCGTTTGCTTTTGTTTCTGTTATTATACCCACGCCATTTTGATCACCTTGCCAATGATACCTATCGTTGTTCCAACGTTTCGTCGTCCGTCCTTCCCTTTTGTTTCGACCATGCGCCCAACCATCCAAAAAGACCGCCTATCCACTGCCCGGAAATAAAGTAAACTAGCCTTGCTTTAGAAATACTACTACTAGTAGTAGTAATAATCTATAGAGATTTTTTTTTTTAGAATTATATAGTACAATACAGACGCTCACAACGCGCGTACACTTGGTGATACATTTCACAGTAACGGGTCAAAATTGCAGTCATATGGAACTGTTCATTCCACAGTAACGGGTCTACTGTTTTCTATCGGGTTCTCTACTGTTCCTAAACTCGTTACTGTTCACCACATTGACGGGACCACTGTTCCATGGCGAGTATGTTACTGTTCCTAAACCCGTTACTGTTTACCATCTGATACTGTAGCACACCCGTTCCTGTTTATATCAACCCGTTACTATGCACTATTTTTTTTATTTTTCCCCTTTTTTTTTAAAGCCCTGTCTTCCTTCCCACGCGCGTGGGGCTTCATTCTAGTAATACATACTTTTATCTATTATTACTATATATCCTCTTACCATTGTTAATTTTACATTACTCCCCTTTTTTTAAATTCCTTCCCTTCCCCGAGAAAAAAAATATCGGTAATTTTAATAAATAATAAATATCATTGATTAGTATCATAATTGGCGGAAAGATCTTTCATTCTAGTTTTTTAACAAAATACATAGATATTTATCTATTATTACTATATATCCTCTTACCGTGTGTTATGTACGTACATATTGTGAACGGAAACCTCAGTGTCTAGACTCATGATCAATGCTACATACAAGACACGGTTTAGTTTCCTTTAGATACATTTTTCGTGGGAAAACTCTCCTAAACGAAAGCTAGATTTAACATTTATAGATTTATATAAACATGGCTGGTTCAAAATGCCCCGCAACTTTGCCAAAAAGAAAGGGGACTAAATCAAGCATGTTGCATTCAACAAGCAGCATCTTTTTAAATTTTCGTCCTCCTTGAAAAGAATTTTCAGCAGGCACTCCTTGAAAAGAATTTTCAGCAGGCACACCGGCTTGAACTTGAAGTTACCTACACTCTTGCTAAACCTCCCATGTTCACACCGGGTCAAATATCGCTTTGTCCCCTTTACCCTGCTGTCACGGAACTCTCTCCTTCAGAATTTCAGATCACCAAGACACATTCACACCCCAGATCCCATGGTTTCAGCTAGATAGGCCCAGCCGTCAGCGACTCGTCGGCACCGTGCCGCCGGGGCGCCGACGCGGCCGCTAGATCGCACGCGCGGTGGCCGGCCGGACGCAACCCCAGCCCGCAGGCAGGGAACGTGGGGGAGACGACCATGGGAGGAGGCTTGCTTGACGTGTAAGGCGGGCAACGTAGCGCAGCACCGGGTCCGGTCGCGGCTGCTGCAGTGCGATGTGCCGTGCGCGGGCTCGATGGATTCGAACGGGGGATGAGCGAGCGCGTGCCGGCCGCGCGCAACTTGCAGGTGGATCTGCAGTTGTGCACCTCGGCGCCGACCCTCCCTTGCCCCTGCCACTAGTGCCCCTGTTTCATTCGTCGGTTGTGTCTTGCCTGTGGATGGATCCCTCGTCGTCGGCCTTACCAAACTGGGAGGCAACCTTTTAGGCTGGCCATGTGCCCCTTCATTACTACCGTGCTATACAGTTCCTTCTCTTCTCTTGCGTTGCGTGACATCCTTCGCATGGATATGGATCGCCAACCTAGCTAGCGGCCGGTTTTTCTGTTCACCATTTATGTTAATTAACGAAACTCATCATGTGAATGAATCACACAGATTTGAACTCCCCAAGAGCTACCTGTGGGCTGTGGTCCATGGGGACAGTAATAATGATAGACTCCTGAGTACGTACTAGTACACGTATAGGGTTACTTGATTGTAGATAATTAGCTCATTTTTTTTACTAGCTGTACTACACTACTATCATTATTACTTGGTTGCTAGAAGAGGCGCGGTTAGTTGAGCAACATGCAGACCACGACCCCGCTACGACTTGCTACGAACGAACGACCCGCAGCAAACGCCCGCCCATGCCTTGCAATCATTCCTAACCCTCCCTCCCCGAAAGAGAAGGCTCGGTCCGATCCAGGCCGGTGCCGCTCCATCACTGCTGACACAAGATGCTCCTCCGATCCGATCCGATAGCAGCACGCACAAGCCAGGAAGGGAAGGGAGAGCCGCTAGGCAGCTGCAACCGTCCCGTCCCATTCTCACCCAACCGCAGCCTGAGCTCATCCACAGAAAAATGGGAATTTCTCCCACGAGGCCCGCGGGAGGGACGGAAAAAACGAGAGCGCCCCGGAAAGGCGTCCGTTCGCGGGCGAAACCGGGCATTTCCACGCGCCGGAGCCCCCGGAAAACGGCGAACCCCCACCCACACCACATCGGGAACGCGCCGAGGCTCCGTCCATGGCATGTTCGCGTCCTGTCCTGGGATGGAGTTGGTTAGTTGCCGCTGCCACTGCCGTGCCGTGCCGTATCAATGCCAGTTCCAGGGGCTGTGAGCCGGCAGCGCTTGAAAGCATCGGGCCTAAATGCCCGATCACTGTCGACGGACGCGTACAGATACAGGCCAATTCTCCATCCAGCTGCAGTGCAGGGGCCAGGGGCCTCCTGTTCCGAAAGTCTAGACCACGTATTCAAGTGTGCTTTAGGACCACCTTGCTCTCCATCCCCTTCCCTTGCTTCTGTGATTGGTTACCACCTAATCAAAGTGGACCTCTCAACACACTCCACTCTCCAACCCCTCCTCTCTCTCTCTCTCTCTCTCTGCACCACATATCCGGTGGACAGTTGTAGAGAGAGAACAGAAAGGACTCGCTAATCATGTTACCATGTGTGCTAATCAAATCTGGACCGACCACATGCTTGACGCTCCATCCATGTTAATACAAGAAAGAGCAATATAGCTAAGCACAAGATGAACAAAATTACGCCGCGTTAGTAGGGGCCGGGGGAAACTGTAGGTAGTAGGTCTCGCTCGCTTGCTCGCTCCCACATGCAGGCAGGATGATGTTTTTTTTCCTTTAACGTAATCGCGTCGAGTATGTTTCATCTAACCGCAATCATAGAACGCTTCAAAAAATAGGAAAGGTCACAGTCGCCTCAGATCTGTGCCGCACAATAACAACAAGGTATAGATAATAATTATAATAGTGTCAGCTTGGGCGAGCTCATATTGACAGCCCATCTGTTGGATGGTCAGAATCGGCTGGTGGTGGTTGCCAATCTTCGTCCCAAAATAATAAGCAAGACCAACGCTATGGTCACTCTAAATAATGCAACAACCATGTTGAAAAATTATCTGTCCTAGTAGCACATTCAGTCGGGACGATGGTTCAAACTCCAATGATCAAGTTTTGAAGCACATATATAGCAGCAGCAGGTTTTAATTCCAACCATCCTTCGGAAATTTAGAGCACTAAAATTGCAGGGCACAGTACATGGGTGCTTTATGTATGGGAGGTGAGATCAGAGAGCAGAGCAGAGCAGAGCATCATCGGTACTCTACCGACCGCGGATCCTAGGGTACTGCCAGAAAGTATTAGTAACAAAATTGGGCAATCATTAAGAGATTCCTCCCCTCTAATTAGGGCCCCATCCATGGGGGAGAAAGGGAATAATGAGGCGTGCATCACATTGGTTGTCACCCTGTGGAGAAGTAGCTGATGCCACTCTCACCAACTTCCCGACTAAGACAAGAGATGGGGGGAAGATGCATGCTGCCCAGGCATTTTATTTTATTATCATATACTCCTACTACTACTACTACAAGAGTATATATAATAAATAATGCTACTAGCAAATATTTCTTTTTCTTTTTTAGTAGTATAGTTTATTTCTCATAAATGTTTGTAGTGAAAATGAGCCATTGGATCATTGGGGTAGGAGGGTTCATGAGAGGGTTTAACAAGTGAAGATGGCTCACATGGCAGGTGTGAGCTCCAGTGCGCTGATCACATGCTTATCAAAAGGGGCTTCTTCTTGGTTGCTGCCTTGGGGGAAGTGGAGGATCTTGTCCCTGTGGGTGCAAAATCTACTCTAACATCTACTTTTTCCAATTTAAAATTTGCAAAAAGGTATTTAGAATGGTTAGGATTTTAGTGTCGGTTTGGGTAAGTTCAGACAGTACTATTGTTTTTTTTGAAAGACCAAGATGGTGCTATAGCAACTGTGTATATGAAACAAAAAAGAACCATGGCATATTAGATAATAATCATACCACCGACTAAAATTGCTGCAAGATGTTATTTCTGCATCCATCAGGAACCACTTGAATTTGTGGTCAGGAACCACTGAATTTGTGGGGATTACTATTGAGAGTGACGTTCCATGCATCACCTCGCTGTTATTATCTTTTGGCTAACAGAGCGACTGAAGGAGACCTATAAGTTGACTTTTTAAGTTAACATCTCCAAAAATGGCTGATTCTTTTTTAGCAAATATACAAGACAGGATTATTTTATCAGTAATGGTGCCCTGTCACCTTGATCTGGATGTGATGCCTAGCTATCTCCTACCTAAGACTGCCCACCAATGCCATTGTTGCTGAGAGATTAACAATGTGAGCTACCTAGCTGCCCTACTCCAACTAGCATGAATATACTTCTCAAATTCCTTGCTATCTTTTCAAAGTAGGATAGTACCATGTGTAAACAAGTGCCCACTTGGTAGATTAATATTTTTGTTGTTTAAAGCAAAGACAAGAGATTACAAAACCAACAGTCTGGTTTTCTCCGTATATATTAGTGGAAAAGTAAGCCGTCATGTGAAGGGAGCCTCATGTCACATGCTACTCTACAAGAACAGGTTGTTGCTTGCCGGAGGAACAGGTCACGCTTATGATAAGTCACCCCCTAGCTAGCCCATGAGATCAAGGTATCAAACAATTAATAATATGGATATTTATCTTCTTTCATCTCCATTGGCCTTTTTAACTCTTCTTTTTTGTTGAGCAAATGTAGCCAGGTTGGGAAATCACATGGACCGATACGCTCAGTGTACACAGAGCTGTAATCAGATCACATGCAAGGTAACAAAGAAAAATTATTCCTTCTTTAGAAATGATGGAAAATGTATTGTCCGGAAGCTGCTGGGTGTTTATTGTCTGGGACGCTTAATGTTCATGGTTGCCTTTGTTTTCTCAGAAAAAGTTCATGGTTAATGTATTCAGCTGAAAAAGGCATATTTTGCTAAACAATATGATTGGATGTGTATTTTAAAGAGCGGTGGATCCAGATCTAAAATTATCGCTAGATCTCTTCTTGAACTCGAAAAGCAAAAACATACAAAATCAGTATGGCAATAATTGAGGAACATAATTACAATTAAAAGAACAAAAAGGTAATAAATTCATATACATTTGCAGGAGTACTAGAGTTTAGGAGTAGCGTGCTGACTTCGTAGGCACTTATTTCACTTTGTGCTCCCTCTTTTCCTTGGTTCAAACGGACCTTAGAAGGATTCAAGAAGGGTGTATCCTTTAATCCTTTTTCTTGGGTCACATCCAACCCATCTGTTTCGTAGGGGAAAAGGGTGAGGACGAATTTACAGCTAAATTGACTTGTAGTGATTACTGACTACCTGGCGTGGAGTACAGTTGTGACTTAGTGAGTGCAAGTGGGGGGTGGTTCCAGGAACCAGCTGCAAATGCTAGTTTAAGTGGCTGATGTTGCATCTGGATTAAGCTGCTGCTAAGGTGTGAGATTAGATTAGTAGCAAGGCTGTCTGATGGCTGATGTGTCCATGCAGAGATTCCATCATGCAATGCAGTCCCGGCCGCAGAGGCCCCACATCTAACGGCACGCAATGAGAGCCGACAGATCCGATAAAGGAACAAAGAAACAACTGTGCTTCGAATTCTTGCTGATGCGTGATCTGTTACTGTTTATACAGCCGTGGACACTGAGAGCTAGAGAGGCAGGTCAGAGACATCTGCGATTTGCAAAATGGCTGATGATCAAACAGATTGAGGAGATGGTTATTTTGACGAAGAACTTACTTGCAATCCTATAAACTTCCAGCGTATCCTATGAAGTTTATACAGGATCACTGGTTTTTGGTTGGTAGATAAGGCGTTGAGCCTGGTTCTATTGAAGGCCCAGCAGTTTCTGATCCCTAAAGTTTTGAGAATTTTGCGTCCCAAACAGTTCCGGAGTGGATGGATACGGACAGAGCCTCGCCTGATTCTCATCCATATGTCGATCCATGCATCCAAGTTGGAGCCAATAATTCGTGGCCTCCAAGTACACATGGACGCATGTGGCATTCAAAACATTTCTCCCTTTTTCTTCCAAACTAAGCTCCGGCGAACCTGCTGGTCCCCTCCCTCCTTCCTCCCATATCTCCTCTATCCCTGAGAGATGCATATGCATCTCCCTCCGCGCCTAAATAGCCAAGCCACCAACGCCGATGAGCCCAAACGCGGGAAGAGCGAGGTGGACTCGTGCCGGGCCAGCGCGGCACACGTGCCGACGGCGGCGAAGGAGGACGACGCTTTGTCGTGCCAACCCAACGCAATCCAATGAAAAAAAGGGGGTGGCTGGCATTGCCAGGAATATCTCTGCGTCACCTACGCCACGCCCAGGTAGGTTAGCAACGAACGAGACGGGCGGCGGGGCGGGGGCCAGTCGGTGGCAATGCCAATGCCAGTGCCAGTGGCAATGGCAATGCCAGTGCCAGCAGCAGAGCGAGACCGAGCACCGAGTGCCCCTCGCGTCATGGGAGTCATGTCATGTACTCATCATGTGTCGTTGCCGGCCGCGTCCGCTCGTGCGCCGCGCTGTCCCGTGTCCCGTGTGCGCTTCCAGTTCACTTGAGGAGGGCCGCGCCCGGCATGGGCCAAGCGGCACAGGGTGTACCCAACGTGCTCGACGCGGTCCATGCACTAGCAGCTCTAGGCCACGGTTGATGATTAAGCTAAATTTTGTTCCAGACCTCCTGCTTCAACTGTTTCAGGCGAGGTTTCAGATGCTGCTTCTGCTGCTCTTCGATGCTGTAGACGACTCGAACACCAAACATACTGCTGCCTCTTGAGTTTTGACGATGTTACAACCTGTCACCTGGGATTTATTTCGTTAAAATCTCAAGGCGCCTCGGTCAGCTTCCAAATTGGCAAATTTGTTAGATTTCGCCATCTTCTTTTGCTTCTTCCTTTGACGACGGCGATAGTTTTTATTTACTGCGGCGTCGGCGTGCGTCTCAGTCCGAGGGGAAAGAGTGGAGCGTCACGTAGCCGAAAGATGCTGCTGCTGCTCCAAGGTAAGGTAGGGAAGGGAAGGGTGCCCGGCGGCGAGTGGTCCATTCCATCCATCCGAGAGACGGAAGTGGTTCCGCCTGGGTTGGGGACGACGGATGGAGATGGTGGCCGTCCAGCTAGAGCGGGAGAGCGACACTTTATGTTGCGTTGGGTACTTGTTGGGTTAGGTTAGGCGCCAAGCTCCTCCCATCTCCAGCTCTCCTCCATGCACGTTGGATCCAACCACAAACCAGAAAACCACGCCTTATTTATGTTCAGGTAAAACTTCAATTTAGGCCACAACACAAGTGGACAGCCCAGCCGTCCGTCCAGCTAGAGCTTCTTGTTCCTCGCAAATTCGCTGCGAATTTTGTGCGCTCGGACTCGGCTCTCGAGTCCCCGTCGTCGTGACAACGACGGACGACGTATGTATGTATGTGTCGCGTTGGTAGCAAAAAAAAAAAAAGCGCAGCGCAGCGGCATCGTTCGCCCTGTCCGTCCGGGGCTCCACGGTAGCAGCTGCAGGCGTGGCGAGAGCCGCGCGCTCGCGCGTCGGGATTGGCGTTTGGCGAGAAGTGATCTGAATTGGAGTGGAGGGAGGAGGAGGACCACCGAGGGACGCCCTCCTTTCATGCTTGATCCAATCATATCGATATACCTCCAGGAGGACTAGTGGACGCCGTTCCTCGAGCCTTCCTTCCATCCGTTCCTTCCTTCGTTCGCGACGCACTGCACGTGACCGTTATCGTCTCGTCCGTTTTTCCCTTTCCCATCTTTTCGTTCAAATTCTAGTTTCAGCTAGGCAAAAGAGCTGTTTTGAAACCTCCAATCTATGAGAATTCACAGTTCCATTATTTCTTTAGAAAAGAGAGAGAATTCACATCTAGGCCGAGGAAGTTGGCCTCAGATGCGTGTAGAGAATTTCAGTTTAAGTCACTATACCGGGAGCAGTTGCAACTGGCCGTCCGTCTACAAAATTGGGTCTGAATGAAGGTTCAAGTGAGCTGAGAACGTCTAGTTTAGTTTCCAGATTTACAAAGATTCACACGTTTAAGTAGCTTATTGTTCTGAGCTCCTGTAAGGATTCAGTAGCTTATAGTGTTTTTTTTTTTTCTCTGTACTATTCAACTCTGAAGACAGCAAAGTGATCTGTTGAGCATGTAGTTACCCAAGCATAGTATAGTATAGCCCAAGGCACTGTTTGGCATTTGGTGAAAAACTGGACCGTGTGGGCCTGTATTACCAGACGCAGCTATGCAAGACGCCAAGGGCAGGCGCGCACACAGGTCCACTGCCTCATTCATCACCAAACAGTGCAATTAGTGCCGCCCCCTCGACCACAATGACCCACAAACCGCTTGTCATTCACCATCTAATCAACCAGTCTTGCCGGCCTCTCCGATCAGATCAAGTACACAGTTCAAACGCTGCACTGGGCCTATGGTTTCACCTTTTGAACAGATGATGACAGGCCACCTGACTCCACAATTGCAGTAATAAAAGGGGAAAGGCTAGTCCCACATCAAACGTAGTAGTAGTAGTAGCGCGCTAGTACATCTTTAACAGCGTCGTTAACTTTGCTTATCATCAAGCATAAATACAACCGCCCTACACTGCAGTAAAAAGAGGCAGACCACCCTACTCCACTGCAGCAAAAAAAAAGAAAGGCAAGGCAGGTAGAAGACCAAAGACAACTGACCACACATATGCATATGCTCTGCTCCATCCGTATCTGACGCCGTTATCTAAACTTACCAGTTATCACGCATAAATACAACAATACAACGGCTCAAGGAAACTCTGCAATTTCTGCTAGATTTACGACAGTACACGGACTACATCAAATACACCACTTCCTGAATAATTGTAGCATTTAAGGGAAAGGGGAAGGTCATAATACTACAAGGGACCGCTGATGGCACAACAAACCAGCAAGGCCAAGCCTGGAAGCATTTTACACAATGAGAATCATTGAGAAGATGTGCTACCATATTGCCATGGGTTGAACTCGATTGAAGTGACATCTATCTCGTCTGTAACATTGGAGCTGTCTACGGCAGCCCGGTGCTCTGTGTATTTGCCGTTGTATTCATAAACTTCCAAGTCACCCCACGGTGTAGGGGCCACTACATCTGTCATGTTGAACCATCTTGGAGTAAATTGCTCACCCTTGGCCTCTCGAGTTCTTTTCTCAGCTCTCTGTTGTTCCTCAAGCCTGAAAGTTTGCAGAAACCCAGCTGATGTCAAAACTAGAAGGCAGGCAAACAGGCCGTTCGAAATTCTAATACAATCAAAAGCAGAGAAAAGAAAAGAGGAAAATACCTGCTCTTCTCTGCGCCAGACTTAGACATGTCGCCCTTCTCAAGGGCATATCTATCAGGTCTCAACCGCGAATCAGATGGCAACAGCTTCTTAGGTGCTGTGTCGAAGCTGTTTATTTTGTGTGCAAAGTGTGTGTACTGATACTTGTCGCCCTGTGGGGCAGGAGCAACTCTCCAGATCTGCAGAAAGTTAAGTATGATGACCAGTTCAGTACATCAGTTATCCACAAATATGTGACTAGCATCACATCTTCTGGATATATAACAGAAGTTATCCATAGTAACAGAAAGTGAAAGAAAGTACGACCTCCTTCAGCTCCGTGCCTGGAAGAGGTTCACCTTCTTGGTCACATGGTTGGCAACTCAGAGACTTATTCCATTTCCCTGTAATCATTATTTTGGGTTCTTCTGCTGCACTGTACACATATCCATCCACCTCATAACGGCCAGCCCTGAAATGTTAGGGCAAATTGAGACAAGCCTCGACAAAGCAATAAAAACTGGACTGCAAGAACTATAAGAAAATGAATTAAACTGCACGACCCTTCCAGCAAACAGTAAATGCATAAAGCGAGTTAGTACTGAAACTAAGTAATTCGGCAACAGAAAATATCAACAAACCACAAATGCAAGAATAAATTGATGGCCAGTATCATACCCAAACCAGCCGCATGGTTGGAAATATAGCACAACTTTGTCTCCAGTTGTATGGTTTGTCATGACCATCTCTCCAGGAGAATCAATCCAAGTGCGCCCAAATATCAGGTTGTTAACCTTTGTTAGTGGTGGCACCAAATCCAACACGACACCAGATTTTTTAAGTGTCACTCTAGTCCTGTGACATGGAAATTATATTAGAGGGGTTAGATTTATACTGATATACATAACTGGTCACAATTCAGCCTACAAAAGGTTTGTTTTTATTCCATTAGCTCAAATAGCTCAGAAGATTTTAAGGCATACGGATCTCCAAGAAACAAATACAATGCTAACAACTCACCTTCCAACTGGGTAAATTTCCACTGAATTTCCCAAGAACTTGGTCTTCACCTTAGACGTGATATCATAAGTAAAATGTTCATTCTCACAGTGAGCAACACCCATTGGGGGATGATGGCTTACCTGACAAAATAATGGTAAAAAATGCATAATTAGCAAAAATTGTTCACAAATCTGTCTCCATTCAAGATATCTGCAATGAAATTCATATCACCCACCTGCTCAGCAAGAAATGTAATGCCCTGGTGGTTAACCATCTCATAAGTCTCTCCAAGGATAGGATTAAAAGGCTTCCATGGGCGTTGATAAGCATAGTACACCGAAACAGCCCATGTAGCTGAAAAAAAAAAAAATAACAGCTCAGTCAACCATGATATGGCATATAATGCTGCGCAAGGTAAGGTTAGGAGAAAACTTACAAGCATAAACCATACGCATGTATGGATCCTCACATTCATCTGCTTTGTCTAACAACTCACAGTATTCCATCAACTGCATTCAGTAGGAACACGTAAAAACATTAGCATGAATCATCACATGAAAGATAAAGAGAAGTTATTTTCCGAAAAGAATAGAAGATACTTGCATCATATACTGGGTGACTATAAATCAAAACTTCTAACAACATCCCTAATAACAGTGTTGCATTAGATTATTTAGCTCCGTGTGTTTTTTATTATTATGGACTCATGGCATTACAAGCTAACCTAATTTATACGGCAGAACACAGAAACACAACATCAAGAGTTTGCCAATAATTACTACCAAACAACCATAAGGTAGCTTGTAAGGTCTTCAAAACTTATACATAAGTAATTCGGTGAAGGAGAAAATTGCTAAAACATTGTATATAGTTTATGCACAATTTTTTTTTAAAAAAAAAGGTGATGAGGATCAAACAATTGCAGACACATCCTTCAGCTGTACATGTGCAGTGTAAATCTCAACAAGTCTAATTCAGAACATAGTACAAACCTCGGCCATTTTCTGAAGCATTGTCATTGGCTCAAAAATTATGACTGGAAGT
Organism: Chrysopogon serrulatus; assembly: GCA_015844335.1. NCBI lineage: Eukaryota > Viridiplantae > Streptophyta > Magnoliopsida > Poales > Poaceae > Chrysopogon > Chrysopogon serrulatus. The sequence continues at coordinate 171,316 of JADLZL010001875.1, forward strand.
GTCACAAGTGATGTAACATCTGATCCTATGTACTTGTGCATCATTTTCCAATAGCTATCACGATCCTGCAAATTAACCGCACATGGTTGTTAAAATCATGATCCTGAATCAGATCAGAACTCCAAGTGTAGAACCATAAACAGTAGGATCATAACTACTACAATTGTAAAATCGTAGGTTCAATTAAACAGAATCATATGATAAGAAAACAGATTGTTCATTAGTCAATTATGTAGTGAGGATGCATTTTTTGAGTATAGCCTTCAAATCCATGTTCATGCCAAATTATATTTGATGAAAGGTACATTATTCAAACCAAGTTACTCTTTAGTTCATGACATGAGCAAGCCTGCAAACATATCAGGACTACTATAAACATGTAGCTGTGGGATTTTTTTGGCCTAAATAGGGTTCATCCAATTTAAACGGCACATCGTGGCCAACCATGTGGCATATTTAAGAGTTTTGCGACATCCAATGTGTACAAGTAGAATATAGCTGTGAACTTTTTGAAAAAAAAAAAAAGTGAAACATATACGAAACAAATTCAGCGGGAAAAAAGTGCATTGTGTTCAGCTTTGAGGCATATTTTTAGTTCAGTAAGCTGATTTGAACAAAAGTTCATTTGTTGATGCTATCTAACTTTGCTCCACCAGATTGGAAAAAAAAATGACAACAGCAATCAATTTTCTATGAAGACTGAATATCCATGTAGAAAACCCTCCCAATTTGCAGGTATTGTTAAAAAGAAAAATTATACTCATGACTTTCTAGCAATACAGTAGTCGATGATGATTTGCATTTCCTTACCTCCTGCTTCCATCGCCCCTTCAAAGCTTCTTCTTCGGCATCATCTGTGCCTCCATCGGGGTTAATAACTTCAAGGCCTTCATAACCAAGCAGCCTACAGGCATTGCATAACAGATGTTACAACCAGAAACCATCTTAATTACTACAGAACAATATTTTTACATAGGAGGCCAATGACAGCCCATTGACCCCGTGCATTTCATAAAAATTCAAGTTTACAAGGCAAAGCCTAAGAACAAAGTGGAGCAAAAGGCTAAGCTTAGGGAAAAGCAAAGAGGCAACAGATGTTGTGCATATCTAAAGAGGTAGTAGGTCGAACCAAAATCTAGGATGAACTGTTGGCACCGAATTCAGTACAGATCACATCATATAAACTTCATATTGCACAGGTACATACTGTGTACACTGTACACTTCTAAGCATCACGTGTTAGATACCTATACTAGATACATATAAGGAACTATCGTTCAACCGATAATCCACTTTATTATCACTCTACCTCTCTTAAGTGAGAATATATGGCATCACATAAGTAGCACATAAATCACTGCATCATAATTCGAAAGCTACTGGTCGAATCATAACATATATATACAGCTACTAAAATTCCAAAGCTTGGACCTAAAGCGGAAACACTCGACTCGCAGTTCACCAGGATCACCGGGCAGCAGCAGCAGCTGGGATCCGACGCAAGAGCATCAGATCACGGGGTGGAGAGGCCACGATCACCGCCGATCAGCTCGGGCAGAGCTCTAACGGGTAGCTCGATGCGGATCTGAGGGACGAGAGAGGGGGGGGTGGTGGGGTGGATAGGGGAGGGAGGAAGCAGGAGGCCGGAAGACTCACCCGTTGACGGATTTGTGGACGGCGGTGCCCCAGCTGCGCATGCCGGCGGCGAACGACGAGAAGAAGCCGCCGCCCGAGGAGGCGGCCCCTCCGCCCTGGTCCTTGGATTCCATCGCCGGCGATCTCCGGGGGGAGGTGGTCAAGCGAGCCGCGGCGAAGCAGAGCGAGACGCGCGCGTGGGAGGGAGAGGCTTAGGGTTTGGGGAGGCGGCCGCGGCGGCTACCTCCTACGTATAGGCGAAGGAAGGGGAGCGGGGCGGCGGCCGCGATGGCGACGTCGCCGCGTGGAATAGTACGAACGCGAGGAGAGGAGGAATTTGGAACGGTCGCGGGAGGACTAGTAGAGCAGGCAGGCCGGCGGGCGGGGTTTGGTCACGTCGAGCCGCCCAGGACTCCAACAAGGCCAGGCAGAGGCAAGTGGTGGACTGGTGGTTGTATTAACGAACCGGGCCGGGCGCGGCGCAAGCGCAACGTGGGCGGCGAGATGACCACGATGCCCTCTTCCTCAACTCCATGATCGATCGTCTGTGCCTCTCTTTTCCAAGAAGATGATTTTTTTTTTAAGTTTCAACTGATTTTGTTCCCTAAACCATTTTGATGAAGGAATATATTTAGAAAATCTGATAACGAATAATAGCTTATATGTGCATAAATTTTCTTGATCCAAGGAGATCAATTTTAATGATTTGAACTTGAATGTGAATTTTCTATTGGACAATTTGTTAAGCCAACTCTGCTAAGCATAAGCATAACCAAACAGTTCCTTGTTGGGAGGGAATAAAGTCAATGCGGAAACAGGACAGCGATGTTTCGTTATTGTTATGATTCCAAATGACCTGTCTGTGCAGAAAATCTGTGGATCCATCAGGCCTTTTGAGGTGGTCACGAAGCACGATCATGCCCATCGCACAGTGCCAAAACGGCAAACAAAAATCCTTCCCCGATTCCTCCTCTCGCACATCGGCACATGCCAAGGCTGCTGCTTGCTGGCTGCCGCCGAAGCTTCGCTGGAAAAACGCTGGGGCCGCCACCGTTTCTGTGGGCCAGTAGCGGGGACGCACACGCCGGCGCGCGTGCTGATGGGCTGCTGAGTAGACTATCCAGCCCAGTAGGCCCACCAAACCTTTCTCTGGCCCAGA
>JADLZL010001876.1:0-157280 GCA_015844335.1 Chrysopogon serrulatus
AAGCTGCTTGTCACGAGTTGTGGCCGAGCACAATCCACAGCCGCGCACGGCACGCAGGTGCAGACCGTCGCTCACCCGACCCTCGCCGGCTTCGCGTCCACGCCTAGCAGACAGCCGTCGCGGCCAGGTTCGCTCCCGTCTTCCTCGCTGTCCCGCCCAGCATAGCTTGCTTAGCGACGCCGGCAGGCCATCGCTGCAGAGTCCGCGCGCCGCAGCTCGTCCGCGCACTGGCCGCCGTCCACGCTTCGCGCCTGTCGTCGTCGCCGCCGCCGCCGCGCCCACGGCTGCCGTCGTCACCACAGCCGCGTGCCGGTGGCCGTCGTCCGTGCCTGGATGGAGAACTGCTGCCCCGGCGAGCACAGAGAAGCGAGGAGCATGGGCGGTGGGCGAGAGAAGTAATAGACTAGTACTAGTAGCCAAGGCCCAAGAGGTGTTTGAGCGTGTCAGTGAGGGCTAGGCACACTAGAGAGTCAAGAGAGGAGAGAGGCGCATTCATGACGAGTGTCAGTTTGAAACATGAATAGATTTTGTTTTAAAAAAAAAAGAAATATGAATAGATTTTCCAAAATATTCCACCTACTCCCTCCATATTCATATTAGTTGATATTTTGGACAAATATATGATCTCCAAGATCTAACTTTATCCATTATTTTTTATTAAAATATATAAGAAAAATAAAAATAAAATTACTTTTATAAAAATAGGCTTCAAGGTGAATCTATACATATAAGTTTCACCTTTTCAAACTAAATATTATAAAAGTTATTGTTTTATATTCCCAATGTTTGATCTAAATCTTGTCAAAACGTCAATTAATATGAGTATGGAGTAGTACGAAATATGAATGTGCCGAGTTCAACTTTTATTTATTATGATTTTTAATGGGGTTTACAGTTTCTAACGCTTAGATCTCACAGGATATACAGATTAGCATCTTCAACAACTTCTCAAATGAGTTGCTATTCATATTAATTTGATAAAAATATAAAAATTCTCTCCAACAACTCCTCAAACCAACTTGTTATTTATCTCAAGTTGCTATTCACGGGCCTCACGCGCGGAAAGACTTGCTATCGCGACGGATGAGAGAAGTTAGCGAGGCTCTTCGTTTCTTAGCGGGGCTCTTTCGTTCGTTAGCGGGCTGGTTCATTTTGGCAAGTGAGTTTTAAGGAGTTGTTGGAGATAAGTCTTTTTTCACTTGTCAAATAAATTAGCAACTTTGGCAAATCAGTTTTAAAGAGTTGTTGGAGATAGACACTAACAAATAATAGAAAGAACATACCCGTATATATGTTTTTAATGGATAATTTTCATAGAACAATCTTTTATGTAGTTACATATCATTTCCTTTCTTTCTTTCTTACCTATCTATCGTATCTTTTTGTCTTTATTTTCAAATAGATATGGTCTTATTTAGATTGCGCAAAAAAATAGGTTAAAATTTAATGTGATGGAGAGAGAATGAAAAAATATATGAAATCTAAACAAGACTATAGTTTAAATTATTTGCTTACATGAGAGAGGTGTTTGGAGGACTGGGCCGGATAAAAAAATGTTCTGTCCCATCGAACTACGATTGCTCCCATTGCTCCTAGGGTCTGTAGTAGGCGTAGGCTACAGCTCATAAGTGCAGCCTACTAGTGGAGTACTACAAGTATCGGGCTCAGCTACTCCCCTATGGTCTAGGCTTGGCCGCTTGAGCTTGGCCAATCTGCGTAGACCGTTTTTTCTGTGTTTGAAGGTTAGTGGGCGGCTCTCGTGTTATCAAATAGTAGCGTTTAGCTTTTTAAAAAATTAGTAGCGTTTAGAAGAAATCTTATTAGCTATTAAGATGTTTTTATGGTATTTTATAAATAGTTAGTTAGATAAGATATAAAAATAACAAAAAAATAATACTTCCACCGGCTATTAAGGAAAAAGATTAAACAGCTAGAGACCTCAAATAACTAGAGACTCCTAAATAGTTACTCTAGCACTATTTTTTAGAAATATCTCTCATATAACTCTCCACTATAGTGTTTATTTTATCTTACTTTTATATCTTATATAGCTAGCTATTTGAAAAGATATCTTGATAGCCAATAAAATTCTTTCTAAATTAGCTATTTGAGAACCATTGTAGACATTCTTAGCTTATCATTCATTTCATCTCTAGAAAAACTAAATTAATTATATTTAATAGATTCATCTCCTAAATTAGTCACAACTTATGCAATTAATTTTATAATTACCTTATTTTTAGTCCTTTAATTGACATCTAAACACCTAATTTGATCCGGACTAAACTTTAGGTGAAGGATACAAATATTGTTGGCATAGCTTCACCAATAGATATTATGAACTATATTTTTACTAAATATCTTTTTTTCAAAACAACTCATGGGGTGAAGCTTATTCTTTATTTTATACTACTCTGTTTCATCAATTTTTTGGACACATGCATGAAGTATTAAAAATAGATTAAAAAATAACTAATTACATAGATTGCGACCTCCTTTTGCGAGACGAATCTTTTAAGCATAATTAGTCTATGATTTAACAATGTATTGCTACAGTAAACATGTGCTAATAACGGATTAATTATACTTAAAAAATTTATCTCATTGTATACTGATTAGTTCTGTAATTTGTTTTTTTTTAGTAGTATCTGAATATTCTTTCTAACATTCCATAACACACTTAATATGATACAGTCAAAACTTTTGCCATTACAGCCAAACATCCTAACATAAATAGAGGAGGCTGAAGCCAGAAAAAAAATAATTTCTCACGGTTTTCTTTCACTCTCCCTCGTTTCTTTCTTAGTCATGCATAGAGAGGTGTAAAGCTATTTTGACAAAACAGTTTAACATCTACTAACGAAAAAAAAAACAGCCTCACTAGTACTACCAAACTGCAGCCGATCATGATGCATGCACGTGGAGGAAAACTCAGGAGATGCTGATGCATAAAATCGGAGTTAAAGCAGCCAACCACTTGTAGCCGAAAAAAAAGAAGCCAAGCACTTGTCTCGTTATATATCCGGTATCCACCTCTCGAGGCCAATAAAACTCAAGTTTAATCACCTAATTTCTGGTTAGAATATAAGATTTTTTTTGTTTCATGTGCATTTTATGAAAAGGAACTTATTTATATAAAAAAATATACTCTCTCTGTTCCTAAAAAAATATCACCATGTTTCTCGAGAAATAACTATAATTAATTTTAATAAATAATAAATATTATCAATTAGTATTATAATTAGTATCATCTTTGATCTAGTTTTTTAACAAAATTATTTGAAAATATAAATATTACATGTATATTTATAAATTAAATTAAATTTATAACACGTATCTTATGACAATATTCTTTTAGCGACGACTCGGACTAGTTCATAAAGATGTTCAACAAAAATAGCTTGATAGCCAGTTCGGCTCTCTCACGAAAACAAGACGAATCTTGCCTCTTAAAAAGGACCAGACCTGCTGCTACCTGTCTTCTCATCCGGCGAGGTGTAGCAGTGCCCGTTAAATGAACCAAGCAGAGATTGTTCTTTCCAAAACAGTACATATTTGGTTGCTTCTTCTGCTTAGTACTATGTTTATTTTCCTACCATGAATCTTGGATTCTAAAGAAATATTTTCATAGAAAAATGTTTTGATTCCAAAAGATCCTAAAAAGTAGACTAAACTTTAAGTCTTGTTTGGAGGATTTCTTCCAAAACGGTTTGTTTAGTGCAAGACATTGTTCTTTAAAAATATGGAGTAAATCAGAGATTAATAGGTCTAGAAAAAAAAATTTGGCTTTAGTAGGTTTGGTTTCTCCGGATAAACCAAAGACAAAACAAGCTCTGTTGGTTAAGTTTCTTTTCGATGGAATTAAGAAAATAAGAATTTTGCCTATACAAGAGATAGGTTTTACTCAAATATCATCGAATTTATGGGCTTCGTCAAAATGCTTTTTATAAAAGATGTGCTTACCATTATTTTGTCATTTTGTGAGTTTTGACAACTTTACTAATTTCTCAGGTCATCTTTTGACATTTTTGGACGGATTTGCTCTGCCTCAATCTAACATATCCTTTCTATCCCTCTATGTTATTTTTACACGACTTGGTATGAATGCTCGTATTTTCCTAGATTTATTTTAGGATTTAACGATATTGTACTTTTAGTGGTACATGACTACCGTCGATAACGAGGTACTATAGTAACTTCATCAATCTTAAAATCTTCTATATAGTCTCATGACCAAATATAGATGAGATGCTTATGAAAAGGACTGAGTGGTTTTGACTTATCCTATTTCTTGCTTCACCTGTGCACTAGTGACTATTTTTCTTAGATAATTATTCTAAATGCAACAAGTTAAAATAGATTATATTGAAGTTGTTAATCATAAAAAACTTTTTTTGAACCATATTATTTCGTTTATAAGTTTTTAATGACAAATACTTTCTAATAAATTAAAATTTAATCTACTAACCAAATTATTTATCAAAAATTCTAATTTAGCGTTCCATTTCTTTTGTAAGAGAATCTGGATCCAAGATATTGTTATCAAAAAAATCTCATCCCTTTACCCAACAAATACTCAAGCAGGTTGCGTCACCGCCACAGCGGGGGATTTCACACGGCCCTGCCAGTCCTGCAGACCTCGCCCTGCCAGTGCATGAGAAGTCAAATCGCGTCTTATCGCGGCTGCCAAAGCACATGCTTCCCTAAATAAGTGTTATAGTAGAATATATATTATAAATTTAACTTGATTTATAAAAAATATATATAATATTTATATCTGTAAATAATTTTATTAAAAATTAGATCAAAAAATCATTTTTATAATATTTATTATTTATTAAAATTACCAGCAGTTATTTTGATACTTATTTAGAAATGGTGGGAGTAGTTTCTATGCCTATTTATTATTTATCTATTTATTTTTATTGACATGACACTATATTTGTGGCGTAGAACCTTCTAAATTATATGGCCCACAAGTACCGACATTGTCCCTTAAGACTTACGTCGGCCCGTAATTGTGCACCACATAATCTAGAATGTTCGTCGGGTGAACCCCGATAAACCACGTTTCTTCCGGGATCGATACTTACGAGAGACATCACAGTATTACAACAGTTTTCATACAAAATACGAGAGTAGCGGAAGACTTACAATAACTTAATTTACAAAACTTTTGTCAAACTTATACAAACCAGAGTATCATTATTTACAAGACAGCGGAAATATCATTACTTAACCTTATTACAAACACGCAACAAAAAGTGCCCTGCCCAGAGGCCACACAACTTATTCATCAGCAAACTCTTCCTCGATCACCGTCATGCAACAAGGGCCGTAGCACTCTTGTCCATGCGGTTCACCTGCAACAGGGGTTGAACAAACCCTGAGTACAAAAAGTACTCCGCAAGACTTACCCGACCAAAAATTGGGGAGAAGACTTAGGGATGCTGGCTAATAGGAATCAAGGTGAGGCTTTAGCAAGATCAAATGACACCTTTTGCAACAAGAGACTAAGCCAGTCCTTACTTCACTATAACAATCACTTGTCAACCATGTAACGGATTCAAAACTTTCCATCATCAACTTTCATTATTACTACGATGTCGGGACTCGGATCACGGCTCCCATATCGTGGAGCACACGACGATTCGAATCGCTTAATATACCCAGCTGGGGCTTCCTAGCCACACGATGTATGCAGGACCGAACATCTTACATACATCAACTCACGCTTGCATTTCTCCCGGCCAGAACGGGTCCTAGCTACGAGGTACAGTACACCATCTCCCTACGCCGCGGTCCCCTTCCACGGTGGCCCCGTAGGATGGGTACACGCTACTCTCGTCCCGGTATCCGTTCTCGTCAAAGATAGTACAAGGGAGCTTACCGCCATTAGCATGCGACTAGTACTATCCAATAACCTCATGATCCCAGGGCCAAACAACGGACGGTCCTTAACCGACTCACAAGTGGGCGACACTACACAGGGCACTAGCCCTTCCTGATGCAAGTCACTCCACCCGGTCTCAATTTACTCATCATCATGCTCTTGTTGCGTACCCTTGACCCGATCGAAGTGAAGGGATACCAACAAGTAACATCAGGTTTTCGTAAAAGCCCTCACGGGGATATTGTTATCACATCTTTAAAAACATTTCATTTGTAAAGCCTAGGCTATCAGCAAGACTAAGCATACACTAGCATTTGCGAAATCAAAACAGGTATTCAGGGTGTATAGCAAGGTACGGTAAATGCACCAAAGTAGGATATCACACAACTCCTATTACCTAATGCATCATATCAGGAACATACAATATAAAAGCTTTTCGAAATACAAGGAGGTGGTTGAATGCATCCGGGGCTTGCCTTGGGGCTCGACGAAGTTAGGAGCAGCGATCCAATCACCGAGATCAGATTCAACCTTCTCACGATGATCACTTTCTTCAAGAACTGGAGTTGGATTAACTCCCTCCGCAGGGGCGGCACGACTACACGAGTGGAATGCATGATTACGATGCGGTAATAAAAAGAGCATGCGATAATGATGCAACGATTGTTAACCTATCTTGAGTACAACTTTCCTTCACGGTATAGTTGCACTAAGAAGGTATAACTACCGTCGGCGACGACGGATTAACGATACGCAATCAACATGAAATGCCGAAGGTCATTAGGGTTAATGACCTAGGGTCATCACTCAATCCCAAAATCAGACAACCCTAATAGTGATTAGAGGTGATTACTAATTTATTGACCATTTTTACAGTCGTTGAAAGCCGCTAATTAACTTGCTAATTGGGGATTAATTAAACCCTAATTACTACATGATTAATTAATTAAACATTAATTAAACAAGGTATTAATTAAGCATAATACAAAACTTAATCAAAACATGATCAAATTTTATAATTAAGATCATCATCATCTAATTAACACACAAAACAAATTTCATAATTATTGGAGTTATATTTTAATTATTAAAAATCATGGAAGTTGTATTTATTAATTAATGGAGCAAATTAAAGCACAATTAAGTTTTATTGAAAAACCAGGGTTAGTATTTTTCCTACAAAGAGCATTCTTCAGAGATCACACACATATTTTTACTTTATTTTTAACTGCCCAATTAAAATTATTATGAAAATATGAAATTCAGTTTCAGAAAAACACAAAAGAAAAAGGAAAAGAAAATCCTCCTCCTTCGGCGGGCCTTTGGGACGGCCCAAAGCCTGACCTGCTTTCTCCGCCGCCCACGCCAAGACACACGCGGCCCGGCCCAAACCGGCTCGGCCAGCCCAGCTCCACGCAGCGGGCGCGCGCCCCTTTCTCTCTTTCTCAGGCGGCCAGGTGGGGGGGCCTGTCGGCCCTTCCTTCTTCCTCCCTCTCCTCTCCGTTTTTAAACGGCCGGGCGGCGCCTGCCGTGCCGTTCTCCCCGCAACGGCGAGGGTTCAGCGATGCCACCGACACCCCGGATTCCTCACGTTGCGGCGAACCCGACAAGCACCAACACGACCCCTATCTATGACCGGAACAGAACGGCGATGGTACCAGCGGCTCGACGGCGGCGACATGGCTCGGCGGCGCGATGGCGTTCTAGGTATGAGGGCTCGGTAGAGACCAAGACAGAGGTGGGGATAGGTTTAGATGCTCACCCCGACTTCGGTGCTTGCGGTGGTAGGGGCTGAGGCGGAGCAGAGAGAGACCGCCGCGGCAACGGTGAGCTTGGCGGCGCTCCGGCCGGCGTGGGAGAAGAACACGGCGGCTAGGGCGATTGCGACGATGTCAGGGGGCGAGGAACGGCGCAATCGGTGCGCAAGGAGCTAGCGGGGACGTTGGCAAGAGGAATTGGATGATGATGGCACGTGGCGCACGAATTTGGACAGAGACCGACGACGGCCGACGGTGAACAGGGTGGAGAAAGGAGAGCCGTCGTCGACCATCACTCGCTTTTATAGGGCCGGGTGATGCGCTGAGGTGACGAGAAGCTTCACGGTGGTGACTAGGTGTGCGGCGTCGCGTGGAACCCGGGAATGGCCGAGAGAAGCCCGGCGGCTACCGGCCGCCGCCGCCGGCATGGGGCGGGGAGGTGCCCCTGCTCTTGTAGAAGTAAAGTGCCAACTCATCTCCTTCTTTTTTCAAATTACTCTCAACTTTTGAATAAAAGTTTAAAAATTCCAAAAATACAGATTGCCCCAAATTTCATGCTCTACAACTTTCATTTAGAAAGTTTTGTCAGATTTCAAATGGATTTTGAATTTGAATTTCAAATTCAAAAAAGAGGGCAAAACCTTAATTTTAAGGATTTCAAAATTACTTTTAAATTTTGAATAAAGGATGAAAATCTCCAAAAATAAAAGTTGTTCCATTTCTCAAGATCTACAACTTTCATTTAGGAAGTTTTTCATGAAACCAAATAATTTTTGAATTGCAGTTTAAAACTTAAAGGGGACATTTTCCAATTCAAATAACTTTTGAAATTAGTTCAAATTTTATTCAAAAACTTGAAAAACTTTGTATACCAAAGTTGTAGAGCTCAAAGAGATGCACAAACTGTATTTTTGGAGTTTTCCCAAATTTTGAATATTTTGAGGTGAAATTGCAAAAGGGGCAAAAACACTTTGAAATTCACCCTTTTTGAAAAGATTTTCAAATAGAATCTTTGGGCAATTAATTAATGATGTTGTGGAACTTTTCAAACCCAACCAATAGCATACTTTCAAAGTACAAACTTCATACTTTGAAATGGTGCCATTGATTAGCAACTTTTATTTAGAAAAATCAATTATGGTTAGCTCCCAAAAATTGAAAATGAATTTCAAGCTTCAACACAACCAAATGTGGAAGGTGTTGGCATTTGAATCCCATTTCCAATTTTTGTTCTTGCTTTGCATCATTTGACTTATGAAACATAGTTGGGGTGTGAGTCGAGTTAGCCAACACTTGTACACATCAAAGTTGCTTTTAGTTGATCATTTTTATAACCAAATCAAACATGTAGGTGAAACTTGAATGGCATTCACATACACATACGATATGAAAGAACGCAAACAACCCTAGAATCAAATAAACTCATTTTGGTCATTTGCATTAGTGTTCTCTAATGATGAATGCTCATGCAATAATGATGATGATATGGCAGATTTAGGCTAACGTAACACCGGGTGTTACAATATTATTATTAAATAAAGAGAGAGAAAACACAAGAATCGGTTTTTGGCATTGGGAGCGTCCCCAGGCAACATTTGGTAGGATTTCACGCAAAATTTAGAGAAACCAGATTGAAGCACCTCTAGGCTTAGCCTGGCCAAAATTAAAGAAACCCTTAGTATAACCCAAAGTACTGTCCTAAAAGATAACTATCATTTTTACTTTTTAAGAAACAACTTTAATTAAATATATTTAAAAAATATTAATATATATAGTACATAATTAGTATATAGGAAAGATTTTAGAACTAGTTTTTAAAAAATTATTTAAAATTATAAATGTTGTGCGTATTTTTTCTACAAATCAAGTTAAACTTATGATATAGAAATCTAAAATTATAAATATTTTGGTACGGAGAGAGTAAAAAACTCGGTCTGTAGTGGACAGACAACCCCGCAACTTTATGTTTAAGATAGAAGACCTCTCATACAGGTCGAGAAAACCTCGAATTCCATGTCTTGACAAGTACACGTAGAGGCCCGTTACTCTATGAGTGGACTAGTCCTTTTACCCCCCCAAAACAACACATGGGTGCGCTGCACGTGGGGCTCGAGACCCTGTGCCATAAGGGTGCCATTGAGAGTGCTAAACTAGCCAATCTAGCACCTCTTTGCTGGAACGGAGGGAGTAAGTCTCGGGTAATAGTCTAGACCAAGATAGCTCATCCAGTGTTCACATCCGAACAGGCTACTCCATATTTTAGAAACAGTATATTTCTCGTGGAATCAAATAATTTTAGTTTTATTAAATTTATAAAAGATATTAATATATATGATTTTGAAAATCACAACATATGTTTATAGTAAATTTATTTAAACATGAAATTACTAATACTATTTTCTAGAAATTCAATTAAACTAGAATACTAATTTGATTCTGGTATTGCATTAATGAAAGGATGCATGGTAAACTTAGTAGTACTCCCTCCGTTTCAAATTGACTGTCGCCGTGGGATGCGTGCCACAAGTTTGACTCAATTTATAGAAAATACAAGCAATATTTATATCTCCAAATAATTTTGTTAAAAAACTAGATCCAAAGGTCTTTCCGATGATACTAATTATGATACTAATCGATGATATTTAATATTTATAAAAATTGCCGGCATTTGCATCTCGGGAAGCGAAGCGACAGACATTTTGGAACGGAGGGAGTAGTCTTCTAGTCCCTCTGAATTTTATGAAAGGATGCATGGTAAAATTTTATAAAAGGATGCATGGTAAAATATTAATATTCTCACTCATCAAGGTCCCTCATATCCACATCCATAGAAACATCCAGATAATGTTAGTCGTATAAACTGATTGATAAGATAAGTCGACTGATTTGCTATGAGAGAAAAATACTGTTGGAATAGCTAATAAGTCCAACTGATAAGATAAGCGAACACAACGACTCTAGTTCAGTCCTATAGGCTCGTTCCTTTCTTGCTGTTCTAATGTGTTCAGTTCTAGATGTATTCGGTCTATAGGAGAAGTCCTGTAGATATAGAAGAGATGCTCGTGAAATAGACTGAGAGTGGTTTTGACTGATCCTGTTTCTTGTTTCACTTGTGCACTATCGACTATTTTTCTTAGATAATTTATTTTAAATGCAATAAGTTAAAATAGATTATACTCACTAGTAAATTGTTAATAATAAAAGAATATATTTTTTCGAAACATATTATTTCGTTATAAGTTTTAATGACAAAAGCTTTCTAATTAATTAAAATTTAATCTACTAACCGTAAGATTTATACAAATAACTATAATTTAGCGTTCAAATTCTTTTCTAACCCTTTACCCAACACATACTCGGATTTTTTTTCTTTTTAATCCTTTATTAAAAGATATTGCAAGAAAAAAAGCGGTTGAAAAAGTAATTGCGCGCGAGGTAGCCCCTTTGGTCGCGCGCCCGACCCCGGCGGCGTGAAAGAAGATTGTGTCATGCCGCATGCACCGGCGCGACAGCCTGCCGGCGTGGCTATCACGGTTGACCGGGGCTGGCGTGGCACTGGCGTGGGGCCCGCCTTGACACGCCGCATGCGCTGGCGTGAGAGCTTGTCACGCCGGCCTCCGGGCGCGACGGACACTTAAAGCCCCACCAAACCGATCCCGGGGCTGGCGTGGCGCCGTGTGGGGCCCGCCTGTCGCGCCCGACGACGCCGGCGTGACGGGCTATCACGCCCAGCCGTCTTTGGCGCGACGGCCACATAAACCAAGCAGCCAGCGTTTCTTTCTTCCATTCTCCTTTCTTCCGAGAGACTGCTTTCGAGGCGCCGCCGCTGAAAACCGCCGCCGCCGCCCATTGCTCCTCCCTCGGCCGCCCCCTTCCTCCCTCTCCCCTCCACCCATCCGGCCCGCGCCTCCCTGCCTCTCCCCTCCTCCTCTCGGCCTCGGACGCTGCGGCAGTGGAGGACGGGGCTGCCCCGCCGGGCAGGGGCGCCCGCCGCTTCGCCGGGGCGCCGGCGCCAAGGAGCCGGCGCACCTCCTCCTCCCCCTATCTCCGGTCACTACCTGCATAGTACATTGATTCATCAAGGTATTAATCCATGTGCTTGTTCTCCTTCTATTTTGAATGCTCATGTGTATGTCTAGGGTTTGGAGAGAAATTTATTTTGTAAATTGGTTAGGCGTTTGTTGATATGATTTGTTTCGTACATTCGATTCATGATACAATGTGGCAGTGGATTCGACGTTAAGTACGTGTTGCATGGACGTTGGTAGGTCTTGCATGGAGGATGTGTAATATTTGCTTGGTCATGCCATTATTTTGATAGGGTTTAATGCTTCCATAAAAACTACAGGAATCATCATAAAAATATAAATGTCACTTGAAACCTTAAAATAGTGTAAAAGACATACTCAATACCAACTTACTTCTAATCACAAATTAATTAATTAATTGCATGATTAGCAAATCCGTACCAAACAAAGCTACCTATATAATACCCGGCTAAATAGTGTCCATATCAACTACAACCCTAAACAGGTATATAACCAAAACCTAAAGGCATCAAGTATCAATCTGAGAAGACCATGTATAAGACATAGTTGTTAAAACCACTAATTAATAAATTGCATCATTTCTCTAACCATGATGAATACAAACCCTAATACAGTGTCCATATCAACTACAAACCTAACATCTTCCACAAGACACAGGTAACCACAACATAAATGCACCAAGTATCAGTCTGAGAAGACCATCTCTAAAGCACATCTATCAAAACCACACCAGTCAAAAAGCACAAAAGTCCGAGGAGAATAGCAAGTGTAAACCAAAACAAGACAAACCAAAAAAAAACATGTTAGGATGGAGGAGACTTACCTCAAAGACTAAATACTTGCTATCAATGGTGCTCAAACTTACTATGTTACTAAAATAGAGAAAATGAGAGAAAAACAAAAGAGGGAGGAAGAGGAGAGCTACTGTCACCGCTTGCTTTCACGTCTGGCTCCAGAAGAGTGAAAGTGAATGGGAGTTAGAAGGGGAAGGCTCGGGTGGGTGGGCTTTTTATACCTCTGTCCGCGCCAACGCGGCCGGCGTGACAATCTGTCACGCTGAGCATGCGGCGTGACAGGGCGGGCTCCCACAGTGTGCCACGCCCGGCCTGGTCAACCGCCATGGCCACGTAGGCAGGCCTGTCGCGCCCGGTGCATGCGGCGTGACAGTGCTACTGCCACGCCGGCCACCCCGGGCGCGACCAAAGGGGCTACGGCGTGCAATTACTTTTTGACCCAGTTTTTTCTTGCAATATATTTTAAAAAAGGATTAAAAAGAAAAAAAAATCCCACATACTCAAGCCAGAGGTTCACGTACCGCGTCACCGCCACTGCGGGGGTTTCACGCGGCCCTGGCCACCCAGTCGTGCAATTGAGCTGTCAACCTCACCCTGTCCCTTGCATTGTTGCATGAGAAGTCAAATCACCTTGGCTGCCAAAGCACATGTTTCTTCTACGTTGGTGTGGGTCCGAAGATGCTGGAGGCACCGTCGCAACCGTCCGTCGCACCGTCGTGTACGGGCTGCTGGCCGCCGCGCAGGCTGGTTGCGCTTGCGCCGAGCCGCCGCCTCACCGCCGCGCTGGTGGGAGACATGCCACGACGACGGTGCCGCGTCGTCCGCGACGCGCACCAGATTGCCGCACAAACTGAGCTGGGTGGGTGCATACAGTCCCGCACGAACAAATGCATGCAACTGGTTATGAGAGGCAACGTTTGGAGTGACAGTAGCATCAGTTAAACAAAGTAGTACTCCCTAAGTTTCAAAATATTTGATGTTTTAAGTGTAGACTTGGGAATTTATTTAAAAGTGAAACGGTGTGGTACATAGGAAAAGAAAATTAAAGAAGACAGAGGAAAAATAGAGATATAGACTTATTGAAAAAAGAAAAAATATGTTAGAAGAAGAGAAATGTGTATGAAAAATTAAGAGTAACAACTATTCCAAGATGAAAGGCAGCTCAAGTTCCGCCATGAAATTGGTTGGTTCTGCAGAAATTCGCGTGCGCGAGCTGTGCACTTCATTTAGTACTGTATTTGCAAGCTAATGGTGAAAGTTGTCAGGGCCAGGTCTACTCTACTCTACTCTAAAGTTGACAGTGGGCCGAAATCCAAACCAAACCATTTGTACATTCAACCCATTAAAATACATTTTCAACCCATCAATTTACTGGCACCTCATGTTATTGTTTATATTTAGTCATAAGCAAAAGCAAAAAATAAATAGATAGAATAAAAATTTATTATTAACTCTTTTATTGACAGTCAAACCAAATCAGCCCACTTTAATACGGTCTAAACCAAACCAGACCAATAACCTTCTTAGCCCGTTTCAGCCCAAACCAATACAGTCTAAAAGCAAAACCAAACCAAAAAATCGGGGTTAACCCAAACCATTGTCAGGTTTACTCTACTCCTGCTACTAGTACTCATGCCCATTTGAAGCAAGATCTTTTATACCAACACCTTACTGCTCTACTGTCTACTCTACTAGTACTCAGCCTATATCCACATCCACAGCGTTCCCTTTCTTGCTGTTCTAGGAGAGAAGTGCTCACCTCCAGGCTCCAAGGGCGGCGCGATGGCGGCCTCGCATGGCGACGACGGACCAGCGATCGGCATCGACTTGGGCACGACACACTCGTGTGCTGCCGTGTGGCGGGGCGACCACGCCGAGATCATCGCCAACGACCTGGGCAAACGCCTCACGCCGTCCTGCGTGGCGTTCACTGGCGCCGGGAGGCTCGTCGGCGAGGCGGCCGTGAATCAGGCCGCCCTGAACCCCACCAACACCATCTTCGGTAAGAATGCTTACATACATGACTCACCATTCGCTTGTACTGAAGGTTATTTTCGTCGGTCCACGAGCTTCAGAGCTTGGGTTCGTCCCCAGCCAGAACCCAGATCGGTAGTAGTAGCCTAGTGTAGTAGCAAGAACTAGCTCCCTCCCTCTCCCAGATCAGGCTATCCGCACTCTTCGTCCCCTATACTCATACTCCAAACATCCTAGTCATCAAGATTCTCTCATTTACAGTACGTTCTCCCGCACTCATCCATACTCTATCTCATACTCCATCTACCATGGGGCCCGCTTGTCAGAGTTTTTTAACAATAAAAACAACTCTCTCTCTCCCATTCTCTCTCTCTCCATTCTTCTCTCCCACCCGGCGCCCACCTGCCGCGGGGGACGGCGCGAGGCGCGCGAGGCCCGGCGCTGCCCCCGGCGGCCCGGGCGCTGCTTTCCCCGGCGAGGGAGGAGGCGCGGGCGGGGGGCACGGCCCGGGCTCTGGGGCCTCCTCCCGGTCCGGGCGGGCGGGCCGCCCCTCCTCCTCTTCGGCACCGGCCGGCGTCTGGCGAGGGGGCGCGGGCGGGCACGGGTCGCCCCTCCTCCTCTTCCCTGCTCGCGGGCGGGCAAGATCGCCCCTCCGCTGGCGGCGGCGTCTCCCCGCGCTCCCTCCCTCTCCGGCGCGCTGCTCTGGCCCTCCTCGTCCGCCCGCCGCCCCTCCTCCTCACTTCCTCCCGGCGCGGGGCGGCGGCGGCGGCCGCGTGCACGGCGGCGTCCGGCGGCGACCGATCCGCCGCCCCTCCTCCTCCCTTCCTCCCGCTCCTCCTCTTCTCTCTCTGCTGGCAGCGGCCGGCAGGCCCACAAGCGTATACCGCACGCCGGAACCACGCCATGTTTGCCGTCCAGCGCGCGAGATTCCGTGTGCCAGGTCATTTCTTCCGGACGCCGCTGCACAACACTGTACGCCATCCGTTGACGTGGCTCGGTTCCGGACCGATGGCGTGCGCCACTGCGGTCAGTCTCAGTGGAGTAGTAGGATTGTAGGAAGCACAAGGCAACACGGTGGCGGCTTTGACTGTTTGCGCTCCGTCACCAGCTCATTGAAGCACTCACTAGCTCAGCTCGATCTCCCGCTCCACTGACGACGGAAACCCAACACAGTGTGGTAGATCCGGATATTTAGTTTTGCTGATTTTTCGCGAACGTGTCTATTATTTCATTATAAGATGGAGTAGAATAGTTTTACAAGAAGGTACGGTAATCAACAAATACCGAAGCCTTCCACCCCTCCCCAGCAATTAATAATGTATTACACAAACTTTGATTTGCGACAAAAGCTAAGTAGGCTCTCATACTCATAAACTCTGGATCTGCGGCTGAATTTGCCTGAACCCTGCACGAACCTATGTGCGCCTCCTCTACGGCACTGTGCAGCAGCTTCTGAGTCGTGGAGCCTTGCCGTTGAAACGTCCTGTTATTGCGTTCGTTCCATAGCATCCACCCAATGAGAAGGAACAGACTATCGAAGCCTCTCCTCATCTCCTTCGGGATTAGATTTCATGAGAGCAACCACCAAGTTCATGCAGCCAACATCGAGGATGCTGACAGTGCCATCTAGATGCAGCAGCCTCATCGTCGCCTCCCACACCTCCTTACTGAAAACGCAATTCAGTAAAAGGTGGTCAATTGTTTCAGTTTCTTGATCACAGAAAATGCAGCCGCCGCAATCCTGTAGTCCATGGCGATGCCTATCCACTATCCAGCATCTTCCATGCAACACCTGCCAGAGGAGATATTTCACCCTCGGCAGCGCGCTTGGCCCCAGGTGGCTTAATCACACCGATAAACATTACTCCATAAGCTGAAGTGGCCAAGTACCTGTGATCTGAACTCCACCTCTAGGAAAGCTTATCAGGGATTCCTGGTTGCAACACAATGCCTTCAGTCAGCTCCCAGACCCGAATGTAATCGAGCAGTACCTGCGTTTTCAAGCCTCCACTGATGTCACTTGTTAGACACCCAAGCCCTGCCTGACAAAGCCGAGGCCACTGACCGTCCACGCCTGTGCTTGTTGACGACTCCAAAGAGTGTTGGCGCAATCTTTTGAATGGATCTTCCCTGCAGCCATCTATCGGTCCAGAAGTAGGTCTGACTTCCATCACCAATAACCGATTCAGTACCTGCCTGAAAAACTGCATGTACCGCTCTGTCCGGCTTGTACGGCAGGTCACACCAACTCCTTATCGAGTCAGTGTGGCGGAGCCATTCCCAGCGCACAATTAGTTTTCCTGATGAAAAGTGCCAAGCAAACTGATCCTGGTCCTGGCATGAAAATAATCTCATTAAATTCTTTCTGGGAACCAGAAAAACTACCAAGGATAATTCGTTGAAGTTTTCCATCTTCCCAATTCATTTGCACTGTAGTACCTCTATTTTTTTTTCCATTTTGGTTTATAGTTACAGGATTCCCAGCTACCTGCAACTGCAACTAGAGAAACTACCAAGGATGGTTCCTTTAGCTTTCCATCTTACCAATTCATTTGCACTGTAGTACCTCTGTTTTTTTCCCTTCATTTTGGTACATAGTTACAGGATTCCCAGCTACCTGCAACTGCAAAACTAGCTAGTTAATTTTATTTATTGTTTGCTCCAGCTTCCGTTGATTAAACGAACTGATTTAACGAGTGCTACTAGATTACAACTTCAGTCAAGGTTTGCTCTGTTTTTTAATACTTGCAGTCTAAAGAAAAGAAGAACCCAGCAAGTAAAAACTTCGGTCGAAGTTTACTTGATGACAACCATACTTTAGCATCTGTATATGTTTCACTCAATTGCTTACATCTGTAAAAAAGAGTTGAACAATTTGCAGCTTGAATGCTTACATGGCATCTTTTTTACAGATGTGAAGCGACTGATCGGGCACCGATTCAGCGACCAGTCTGTGCAAGAAAGCATGAAGTTGTGGCCTTTTAAGGTCGTTGCCGGTCATCTTGAGGACTGGCCGATGATCGTGGTGCAGCATGAAGGTGAGGAGAGGCAGTTTGCACCTGAAGAGATCTCCGCCATGGTGCTAGCCAAGGTGAAGGAGACCGCAGAGGTTTACCTGGGCACCACGGTCAAGAAGGCAGTCATCACTGTCCCTGTCTACTTCAACGACTCTCAGCGCCAGGCCACAATTGACGCTGGCGCTATCGCTGGACTGGATGTCTTGCGCATCATCAACGAGCCCACCGCTGCTGCCCTTGCCTATGGCCTTGACAAGATGCCCACCATCGATGGAGGAAGGACGGTGCTCATCTTTGATCTAGGCGGCGGCACCATGGATGTCTCTCTCCTCAACATTGATCCTGGTAAGGGTCGTCTCTTCGAGGTGAAGGCCGTAGCAGGTGATACACACCTTGGTGGGGCGGATTTTGACAATGAGATTATGAAATACTGTATGCGGAAGTTCGTACTGAAACACAGGAGGGCTGGCATCACAAGCAACCAGAAGGCATGCCGTCGGCTGAGGACAGCCTGCGAGAAGGCAAAGAGGATGCTATCTTCCGTGGCAGAAACCAAAGTTGAGGTTGACTCGCTGTATGATGGCGTTGATTTTTCTGAAACAATTACCCGCTCTTGCTTTGAGGAGCTTAACAAGGATCTCTTCAACAAGTGCATGGAGGCCGTGAAGAAGTGCCTCCACGATGCCAAGATGGACAAGAGCAGCGTTCATGACATAATCCTCGTGGGAGGCTCCACCCGCATCCCCAAGGTGCGGAGCATGCTCCAGGACTTCTTTGATGGGAAGGAGCTCTGCCGAAGCATCAACCCCGATGAGGCTGTTGCTTACGGCGCCGCCATTCAAGCCTCGATCCTCAATGGTGAAATAGGGAAGGTGGGTGATATAGTTCTGCTCGACGTCACACCTCTATCTCTTGGGATCCAGACGCTGGGAGAAATCATGGCTGTTGTGATCCCAAGGAACAGCACCATCCCGACCAAGAAGACGGAGTTCTTCACAACCTGTGTAGACAACCAGGAAATCGTGAGAATCAAGGTGTATGAGGGCGAGAGCCAGAGCACCAAGGACAACAACCTGCTCGGTGAGTTCGACCTCTCCGGTATCCCCCCGGCTCCCAGGGGTGTTCCCCATCTTGATGTCACCTTCGACATCGACGCGAACGGTGTCCTGAACGTGTCGGCAGAGGACAAGACAAGCGGCCAGACCAAGAGCATCACCATCACTAACCACAGTGGCCGGCTGCGTAAGGCACAAATTGAGCGCATGGCGCAAGAGGCTGAGAGGTACAAAGCGAAGCAGACGGAATTAAGGAATGCCAAGAAGGCCAAGATATTAAGGATCAAATATGAGAAGTGATGCTTCAACTCTACCCCACATTCAAAACATGAGCTGCATCACACAGGTGGCTTGGTTAGATAATTTATTGCATACTAATTCTCCCTGCGCTAGAAGCTTAATGCTAGTACTACTGCTATTTTGCATCTTCTGGTTTGACATATGCTAGGCTATAAGCACAACTGTTATTTTGCAGCTTCTGGTTTGATCTGGTTTGACATATGCTAGGCTGTAAGCACAGCTGTTATTTTGCAACTTCTGGTTTGATCTGGTTTGACATATGCTAGGCTATAAGCACAACTTATGCTAGGCTATAAGCACAACTGTTATTTTGCAACTTCTGGTTTGACATATGCTTGGCAATAACCTAGCTTGAGCTCTCGTTGTCCTGGAACCATGTGTTAATTGGGGATGCTGGAGTGATCTTAATTTACATATCTGTTGAATGTTATGCACCGCCAATCTAATTTCAGTATTGCGTACACAAATAGTTGGTTTGTTGTCCTAATGGCGTACCTTAGTAAGGCTGATTACATGGCCAAAAATCCCTTCATACAAATCGAACTGGCTGTACCAGTCCATAAGCAGTTGTGCAACTGCTCGACGATTGTAAACACTTGAACCAAACTGTTAGCGTACAGCAAACACATGTCAGCAATTTGACTTTCATACCATGAGAAGGGGAAACGCACCGATTTTCTGCCAGTAGACTAAACATATGTTACTGCTCCTTTTCTGCCAAAAAGAGTGCCACAAGACTATACTAGTCCTCAGGAAAGGCAAATAAGGAAAGCTATTGCTGTTCTGGACATCAAGAAAAAGCAGCAAGCATGATGAAGAAACGGTTTCAGGATAATTGTTTCGGGAGGAACTTGTCTTCCCTTTAATTGTTGAGTGCCCATAAATTGCTAGGGGTAAAGCATACATAGAATCCTATAACATATACAACCACATAATTGTCTATCGATATATCTAAGTTAATCACATATATTAGTCCCCAATCATATTGTCTATCAATATCCAAATAATTGGGCATTATATCCATCAACAATTATGGTCATTCTCTCTATAGATGGACCAAATACTGCGATATTGCAAATAAAAGGTTCATGTATATTGCAAATACTGCGATATTGCATATGCAATGTTGCAGATGATACCTTGGTAGCACAAAATAGTACTACTTTTACAACACTGCAAGGTGAAAGTCAAGGAGGGATATGCATAGATATCTGGTACCAAAAGATCTTGTTATTAGATAAATTGAGATAGGTCCATGGTTGGATATCAAGATACTTGCTAGTTAATCCAGATCACATTTGATTTCATGGTGGTACATGTCTTCACACGAGTCATCGAAATACACTCTAATGGTTACTCATACAAATCATTCCGGAGTACCACACATAAGTATGACTTCAGTGACTGATCAAATGTGGTTCCATTTAACCACCAATCATTATCTATAAAAAAAAATTAATGTTGCTCGTATTGTCAAGATACAAGTAGGTCACATAAGAACAATATACAATATTAATAAATATGTTGCCAAAAAAAAAAATATATGGTCCCATAAGTTGCAACAAAGTGGAAAA
The DNA here is from genome assembly GCA_015844335.1 of Chrysopogon serrulatus. Taxonomy (NCBI): domain Eukaryota; kingdom Viridiplantae; phylum Streptophyta; class Magnoliopsida; order Poales; family Poaceae; genus Chrysopogon; species Chrysopogon serrulatus. Next base: position 20,414 of record JADLZL010001876.1, read on the forward strand.
TAAACATCTTATAACACAAAACTTGCATAATTTCATTGATCTAATCACAACCCTTACCAGCATAGTTTTATTGTATGGTATTCAATGACTGGGCACTGCAAGATTCAGGGTGTCCTTTCCTAAGTAATAACATGTTCAAAAATTATATAATACTCTTTTCTTTCTAGAAGTTTTTTCCCTCACAAAGGTTTCTAATAAAAGGTTCCTATTGAGAATATTGATAAAAGAATATACATCATATCTTCTAATTTTCCATCTTTTTTTTAAAACTATGATCAAGATGTTATATGTCACCTTTTGTTTTCCCATCAGGCTTTTTAAAATATATTTAAGATATTAATATGCCATATCTTTTTTTTTTTCCTCACAAGGGTTTTAACTTGCATGGGCTATTCCTTTCAATGAGGAAATACACATATGCTCATTTTCTTGTAATTTAACGAGAGTTTCAATACAACATACTCACCCCGTCTCAAAATAGAAGTCATTCTCGCTTTCTGAGAAGCCAATTATTATTAACTTTGACCAATTATATATAAAATAATATTAATATTTATAATATATAATTAGCATTATTAGATAGATCATTAAATATACTTTCATAAAAATTTATTTAGAGATATAAATATTGCACATATTTTCTATAAACTTGGTTAAAGCTGAGAACGTTTGACCTTCACATATTCCTTAGCGACCTTCTTTTTGAGATGGAGAGAGTATTTTTCTTTTCATTTTTTTTCATAGGATTTTTGGAACAATTTGATATTGCGCCATATCTCTGATTTTTTTTTCTTCTACGAGGTTTTAAATGAGGTATCAAAGACACCATGATTACATCGCTATTCTTTAAACTTGTTTATAGATTTTTTTCCTTTCCAAAAAGCTTTCCATAAGAGTTTTAGTTGAGTACTAACCAATACATGATGTATCATTTCTCCTTATTTTCTCCATGGGATTAAAACGAGCTTTCATGTCAAATCAATACACTCCTAAGTTTGTTTCATCTGTTGCAAAGGGATCTTATAGTGTTATAATATGTCAATCAAGCAAACAAGACAACTATTTTACTTGTCTGTTGATTTTGACTCACTTTTTTTTTTCCTTATTCTTACTGAGTTGAAAATTCTGAGGCTCTTGGCCTATGATTATTTTTCACTCTTATTGACTTGGGCCATAGCGGGCTGCCTGATCCAGTGGCGCTCTATGGCTTAAGCACAAGCCCATGGAGCAAAAAAAAAAAAAAAAAAAAAAAAAAACTGCCCTAGGAGGCCTCGCAAGGGTCGCCTGAGATGGCATCCGCATGAATTTTTTTTTTTTTAGATGAAAAGGTTTCCCCTGCTTTATTGATCATAAAGCATTTGCAACACAGTTAAGCGCAAAAGCGTATTCTAGGCGCGCCCGCCAAACAGGTTCAGTCGGCATTACGCCGCAAAAATGTCAAAGCCCGGCTATACTATCGCTCGAAGACACATCAGCATCAGGCTGAATCACACTTGCAAAGCCCGGGACCGAAAACTGAGAAGTCGAGCTCTCCGAACTTGAGCAATCTTCCTCCTTCCAGCAGAGTCCTGGTGGTTGCACCGCCTTGAACTCCAGTTCTTGAATCATCCGTTCCACTGTAGACTCCAGTTCTTGATTCAGCATTGGCTTCTATCTCCTCAAAATCCTTGCGATCCACAGTATCACCATCTTCTCTCCTGTCCATCTCAGACCCTGAAAACACATCTTGTTACGCACATTCCACAAGCACCAGAGGACAGCAGATGTTAAGAAATTATTAGCAAGATGTTTCTTATTAGCCAACCATAAAGTGGCAATAGTCTCATAATTCCACTCACCGCTAATCTCACAAATATCAGCTATTAATAGCCACAGCCTCTTAGCTACACAGCAATTGAAGAATAAATGGTTTATAGACTCTAGTTCATTGCAAAAAAGGAAGTCATATCAGACACCTCTCTACGTTTAGCCAAGTTGTCCCTTGTTAACAATTTATTCTTAGAGAGAAGCCACAGAAAAATCTGTATTCTGGGAGGAATTTTTAGTTTCCACACAGCATGGATATACACTTGAGTCACACCTCTTTGATTTATGGTGGCATATAAAGACTGCACTGAAAAACGACCATTGGAACTAAAGCTCCAGATGATCTGATCCATTTCCTCTCCTAATGTAATACTCTCCACAATACCCCTCAATTCATACCACATGGACATCAGTCTTTCTGACACAGCTCTCCTAAAGGTTAGCTTTAGTGTTTCCCCATCCCAAACATGATCGATGGTTTTACCTTGCTGTTCATTGATAATATATAAGGGCCAGAACTGAATAGCTAAGCTAGAGTTTCCAAACCAATGGTCTTCCCAAAATCTAACTTTCTTCCCATCACCTACTAACCATTTTATACCCATCCTAGCAGCTTTAAGAGCCCACATAACTCCTTTCCAAAAAGGAGAGAAACCAGTATCTCTGCAACAGAAGATATTTGGACTATTACCATTATATTTGTGGTTCACAATTTTAGTCCAAATACTATCATGTTGTAAGCCATAGCGAAAAATCCAAGAACTAAGTAAAGACATGTTTAGGATTCTCATGTCAGGAATCCCTAAACCCCCTTCCTCTTTCTTCTGAGCCACTAACTGCCAACTAGCCAAGTGATACCTATGGCAATCTTCAGTATTATTCCACAAGAAGTGTGCCATCTGAGAATTTATCATTTCAATAGCCCATTTAGGGAATTTGATAATAGACATAAGATAAATTGGGATGCTGGCTAAACAAGCTTTAAGGAGCGTTAGCCTCCCAGCATAAGACAGTAATCTGCCTTTCCAACCTGCAATTCTTTTGATGATTTTATCTATTATAGGTTGTAAGTCCTCTCTCCTTAATTTAGTGAAATGCAAAGGTACTCCTAAGTATTTTATAGGAAAATCTCCCCTCTTACAACAAAAGATTTTTTCATACTCTATAGCTCTCTCCTCAGTAAGCCCCAAAGTCAACAAGTCACTTTTATCAAAATTTATTCTCATGCCAGTCATTTGCTCATAACAGAGCAGAAGCCATTTCAAATTATTAGCTTTTTCTAAGTCATCTTCTAAAAAAAGCAGGGTGTCATCAGCATATTGCAGACTAACAACCCCTCCATCTATTGCATGTGGTAAAAGGCCAGAAATCAGGTTATTACTGGCTGCTTTCATAAGCATCCTAGTAAAGATATCAGCTACCAAGTTAAAAAGCAAAAGGGACAAAGGGTCTCCTTGCCTGAGCCCCTTCCCTGGTTTAAAATATGTACTATTTTCATCATTAATCCTCACACATAGGGATCCTCCTCTAACTAACTTCATGATCCATTTAACCCAAGTCTCACCAAAACCTCTTGAGATAAGCATGTCCTCTAGAAAGGACCAGCTCACCCTATCATAGGCTTTCTCATAGTCTAACTTTAGAATCACTCCACTCTCCTTATTTTTTTGAATATCATGAAGGATCTCATGTGCAGCAACAACACTTTCCAAAATAAAACGACCTTTTATGAAGGCAGTTTGATTTTTGGAAATTAATCTATCAGCTACTTTAATGAGTCTATTATTCAGAGCTTTGCCAAAGATCTTGAAACTACAGTTTAAAAGACTAATTGGTCTGAACTTCTTAAGAAGTTTGGCCTCAGGTTCCTTAGGGATCAAAGTGATCACTGCATAGTTTAGCCTATCAATATTTAATTTGCCAGACTCAAAGTCTTTAATAACTAGCATCAAATCATTTTTCACTAGATCCTAGAAGTGTTGGTAGAACATAAAAGAGAAGCCATCTGGTCCAGGAGCACCCTCGGCATAAGATTCAAAAACTGCAGCTTTGATCTCTTCTTCAGAGAAAGGAGCCTGAAGAAGGTCATTCTCAGCTTCAGTCACCTTTTCTGTTTCTCCCCAGAAATTTTCATCCAATTTCACACCTCTATCTTCCTCCCTGACCAAACAGATTTTTTATAAAACTCTACAGCATGATTCAGCATATCCTTATTTTCTTCTATAATCCCTTCATCTGTCTCAAGACAGACAATCCTCTTCTTTCTTTTTCTCTGATTTGCTACAGCTTGAAAATAGGCTGTATTTCTATCCCCTTCTTTGATATTCCTATCTCTAGATCTCTGTCTAGCTTTTATCTCTTCCATATTCCAAATACTTTCTAGTTCTACCAAAATGGCATCCATCCTCTCTTTCTGTTCTGGCAGAAGCATACCCATTTCATATTTTTTGTCTAGGAAATCATACTCCTCAAGGAGGTTTTGTTTGAGCTTCCTAATCTCTGCATTTACATTTCTAGCCCAACCTTTAATCTTCTTTCTAAGAAGCCTAATCTTGAACTGCCAAATTTCTATTGGTTCAGTAAAGATGCAATCAGTGTTCCATACTTTATATACAAAAGCCTTAAAATCTGGATGTTCTAGCCACCATTTTTCAAAACGAAATAAACTAGGCTTTCTGACCTCAGCACATCCAAAATTTAGAACAAGAGGGACATGGTCACTTCCTGCTCTAGATTTGGCCGTAACAAAAGCTAAAGGGTACATCTGCTCTAAAGAGCTGTTACAAAAAAATTTATCAATGGCTGCCATAATAGGTCTTTCTTGACCATTAGTAAAGGTGAAAGACCTTGAAGAAGTCTTCAATTCAATTAAACCATGGTGGTTGGTCCAATCTTTAAAAAGATCAGTCCATTTCTGATTTACCAAGCCATTACTTTTCTCTTTACTACTTGATACCAGGTTAAAGTCTCCCCCAAAAAGAGTGGGGCCAGACCAATTATTCATGACATCATGTATTTCCTGTATGAAAGTTTCTTTACCTTCCTCATATGGGGAACCATACACACACACAAATCTAGCATCCGCATGAATAAATATTCTCAGACGCGCACATCTGGTGAGCTAGTCCTAGTACTTTCCACGGCCACGCCTGTGACGGTTGAGATCGATGGCGGCGTCAAAGGGCGACGGGCCGGTGATCGGCATCGACCTGGGGACGACCTACTCGTGCGTGGCCGTGTGGCGGCACGACCGCTGCGAGGTCATCGCCAACGACCAGGGCAACCGCCTCACGCCGTCCTGCGTGGCGTTCACGGACGACGAGAGCCTCGTCGGCGACGCGGCCGTGAATCAGACTGCTTTCAACCCCACCAACACCATTTTCGGTGAGAACTACACACGACCACCAGTAGATTGTGATTTTCTTCGGTCCTCAGGAGCCTGGATATATAGATATATGTGACTTGCTCATAGTCACAGTTCGATCATTTATTCATTTGTCTACGTAGATCGCTGAGGTTTTCGTGATGACTATAGGAAGTTTGCCGCTCCGATACATGACCAAGCTCGGTGATATCGATCGTAGAAGCACTATACTACACAAACAGTAACGCGCAATAGCTTGTTTTGGTACCATTGCATGCATGCTATAGCCTGTATATATGCATCTGCCTGTTCATATTTCTGCCGATTTTTTTTCCCTTGTTTTAGCGCAGTGCCTGCCTTTTGTCTTCTGTATACAGGCAGTAGCCGTTTTAGTTTCCGTGCAAAGCAACCATTCATTCAGAAATAGAAACAACTCGATGAATTATTTATTGCAGGCAAATGAACGAACAGGAGCAGCAAGTACCAAGCAAGGCCAAATTAAACTTGATATATAAACTGGCACATAACGTTGGCACAGCGGTTGCAAATCAAATTAGAAATTACTGCTGAGTTATTTATTGTTCACTAGACTGATTACATTACAATTTCCCTTTTTTTTTCTTTTTTTGCAGAAGTCAAACGACTGATCGGCCGACGGTTCAGAGACGACTCTGTACAAGAAGATATCAAGCTGTGGCCTTTCAAAGTCATCGCGGGCCGTGAGGACCGGCCGACAATCGTGGTTCAGCATGAAGGCAAGGAGAGGCAGTTCATGCCTGAGGAGATCTCCTCCATGGTGCTGGCCAAGATGAGAGAGACAGCCGAGGTCTATCTCGGCAAAACTATCAAGAACGCCGTCGTCACTGTCCCTGTCTACTTCAGTAACTCTCAGCGTCAGGCTACCATCGACGCCGGCGCCATCGCTGGCCTGAATGTCTTGCGCATCATCAACGAGCCAACCGCTGCCGCCCTCGCCTACGGTCTTGAGAACATGCCTGTCAGCAACCAAAGGAGGACTGTGCTGGTCTTTGATCTTGGTGGTGGTACCTTTGATGTCTCCCTCCTCAACATTGATGCAGGAACCAACAAGGATAAGGGTCTCTTTGAGGTGGTGGCCATCGCCGGCGACACTCACCTTGGAGGAGCAGATTTTGACAACGAGATGGTGGAGTACTCTGTGCGGGAGTTCATACGGAAACATGGCAAGACGGACATAAAAAGCAACCAGAAGGCACTCCGGAGGCTGCGGACTGCTTGCGAAAGAGCCAAGAGGATACTGTCCTTCTCGTCACAGACCAGAATTGAGGTAGACTCGCTGCACGAAGGCATTGACTTCTCCACAACCATCACCCGTTCCCGGTTTGAGGAGCTCAACAAGCACCTCTTCAGCAAGTGCATGGAGGCTCTTGAGAAGTGCCTCCAGGATGCCAAGATGGACAATAGGAGCATCCACGATGTCGTCCTCGTCGGTGGCTCCACTCGCATCCCCAAGGTGCAGAGCATGCTTCGAGACTTCTTCAACGGGAAGGAGCTTTGCCGGAGCATCAACCCAGATGAAGCCGTTGCCTATGGCGCCGCAATCCAGGCCTTCATTCTCAGTGGTGAAGCCTGCGATGGGAGGATGTTGGATATGCTTCTGCGCGACGTCACACCCCTCTCGCTAGGGTTCAGAGTTGCGACACGGACAACTGGGATGGGGCCGACAATGTATGATGTGATGCAGACGGTGATCCCACGCAATACGACCATTCCGGTGACGAAGACGGGAGCCTGTTCCACCTTGGTCGATAACCAGGACATCATTCCCATCAAAGTGTACGAGGGCGAGAGCCAGAGCACCAGGGACAACAACCTGCTCGGTGAGTTCCTCCTATCCGGCATTCCACCGGCGCCTTGGGGCGTTCCTAAGATCGATGTGACCTTTGATATCGACGCGAATGGCGTCCTGAACGTGTCGGCCAAGGACATGACCACCGGGCGGACTAACAACATCACTATCACTAACCACGGTGGCCGGTTGCGCAAGGAGGAAATCGAGCGCATGGCTTTGCAGGCCGAGAGGCACAGAAGAAATTAGGGCGGATCAGGCCAAAAGACCGAGCGTGCGAAGACGTAATAATTCTGCTTCTGCAACCTGTACCTTGGATGGCCACAGGGATTCTATTACATGCTGTTTTATTCCGTAATAGCAGTTTTCCTTTAAAGTAACTCGTACTGCATATCGGATGCTTAATCATAATATAATAATGCTAGTACACTAACTATTGTTATATGCAACTTGTGGCTTGGTTAGCCCATCTTGTGTTTTCACTTTTTTTTTTTTTCATGTAACCATGTTTTAATTCATGATACTGGAAGGACTACTAGAGTAATAATCTTCTACTTGTTTAAACAATGTCTTTCTGCCGGATTAATTTTGAGTTGGTGATGGTTTAAGCTTAGGGCAGCTCTAGTGACAACTTATGAGTTACCATATTGTTTTATATTTTAATAGAAGAGAGAGAAAATCTCTTGATCAAAAGGTAATCTCATATGCACAGCCCCAGATCATATGAGGTTGTCATGTAAGACTATTTATGTTATTATGAGCTGGAGTATATGCTAAATTAAAAGTTAATATCATTTGAAAAGTTAATATGAGTTGTCATGCGTGAAACTATTTATGTTATGAAGTTGATACTATTGAGGGTGCCTTTAAGGACACATAGTTTGTTTGATGTAAAAAAATAGCATAGCTAAAGTCTCTGTTACTAGCTAGTTACACCATTTAGAAAAGGAAAATGTCACTATATAGCCAAAATCAAGCAACCAGAACTAGAAGTCAAATACAACATTTCATAAGCAACTGGTTATCAAACCGCAGGATACCCCGAAAGGCACATGGCTTAGGTATAAGTTTCGTCCATATGAGCTTGGGTATAAGTTTCAGTCGAAGTGGATTTCGATTGGTTCAGTTGGCGGGCCCGTGGATCCATGCATGAAGAGGTCACATGGCTTTGTTTCATCCCTTGATGTGAACGTCATTGAATCAACATGTAGGATCCATCCTGAGTGTATTTCTTCGTTGATGGAGCGGATTGGTGACATGGACGAGGTCGCGCGAAGTCTAGTTCTGGCTTCTAGTCGTCTCGACACTACTTCTCTTGGGCTTCATGATGAGTGGAGACTGTGGGCCAAGTTTGGAGCCCTTTGGAGTTTAGACATAGGTATAGGTCACCCGACCTTGCTGCCTACTTTCAGCACTGCCCGTGCACTGCATGTCATTATCTTTCGGGAGATGTAACTTTCGCATTTAGACTAAAATGAATGATTCAAAACTTCATTTCATGTATCTTTATGAGCTCTTCAACATGGTGTAGTCAATTTGCGCATTTTATTATGTCTTTTACCATGTTCATAGTCACCTAGTTCCTACATCATATAATCACCAAAACTTATGAAAATTTATTAGAATTAAACCGTATAACTTTGATGGATGTCATTTATATTCTCAAATTAAGCATGGTTGATGGTATGAAATAGGCAGTTAATGACCATCAACACCAACCTCCCCTCCATGAACCCTGTGGAGAGCTCATCAAGCGAGCCCCTCTGTCTTCTCCTGTCGAGTCCCTCAGTTCCACCCGACGGTAGATCTTCAAGAAGTCAATGAAAACGGGGTCTATTTGGTTGGGTTTGAGAGCCTTGATTTGGGAGGCTCGAGTATATACATAAAAACCAGACCCTTAAAATTAGGGGGCTATTCAAATAAAAAAAACAGGGGCTCTAGTTTGAGGGGGCTCCTACTAGAGTTGTTCATGGTATGTTTGATACCATGGGCTAATCATTAGCTAGCTAAGTTTTAGTTCAAATTAACTTTAGTGCATCTAAATAGGAGAACTAATAGGTAGGCTAACTTTTAAGCATTATTCCCTCTGTCCTGAAATATAGTATGTCGTGACTTCTAAATTTGTGATGAAATATAGTGCATTCTATATGTGTCAATGCGTAGATTCGACAATCTTTAGTAAAAAGAAAACCATAAATAAGGAGAAACACCTTAATTGATATTAATTTATGGGTACAAAGCGTGATTTGGGGATCACCTTAAGTTGTCTCGAAATTTTTAGAATGCACTCTATTACATAATAGCAGGAATAGCCGTTAGTCAACTAGCTAAGAGCATATCAAGAGTAAAAAAAAACTTCCCAACCATTGAGTTTTCTAAGTTGCCAAAAAAATACAAGGAGCAGCAAAGAAAGGTTTCCCCTACAGTTTTAAAAAATTCCTATAAAGTAGAAAGTAATTTTACATAGGTCTGAATTATTTCTAAATCAACTTAACCACATTTATAATTTCTTTTATCTCTTACATTTGTATCAGGAACCCTGTCCTGCTTATTCTTTCCCATGTTCTTTCATCTTAGATTGGCGCGATGGATACGCACACATATTTATTCTCGCAATGAGGTCAATTTTTTCAAGTGTCAAAAGATTGGAAAGTAGGATTAGAAGTTGTTGGAGATATATTTTCAATCCGCTAAAAATCATAAATTAAGAGACTATTTTTAAGAACTATGGGAGATGCTCTAACTAATAACCACAACTAATTTACACTAATATTTAGCCTCGACTAATACCTGGTCATGAATATCAACCGGGGCCCTTTTTGAAAAGGATGATTTAGGGCCTTTTTTGCATAGCTCCGGACTCGGGTGGACTTCTGAAGCCGTTTGCACCAAATTGAACCGGATATATTATAGGTGCTGAAACCGGTGAAGCCATAGTTTCGTTCGTAGACCCGACGGCTGAAGCTGGACAAACCCTACCAAAGAGTTGAACATACGCCTCTGAGTTTCGCACATACGCCTATGAGTTGCCCGATTTGCCCCCAAGTTCCAATTTTTTGTCAGCGCTGCTAACGATACTGAACCAGGAGGCATCGTTGACACAGGTTCTATGGAGCAGTCTACAGATGTGGCACCAAAGAATGGGCTGGACCTGGATGACTCTCAAGGCCCAGCTATCGTCAGGACCAGAAAGCGGAACCCACGCTTCTATGGGCCGGTGTGGAGAAATGTGTGAGTAAGGCCACTGCGTTGGCGAGTAGATATATTCCCATGCCTTCTTGCGGAAGGGGCATCAATCAACTTGTAATCAAACTATGTTTCGTTACCGCAATAGATTCGTCTCGTCCCGCCTACGCTTTGCTCTTCTTCCTCAATTCCGTTCCTCCATTCCCCCATCCTACTGCTTTGTTAACAAAGTGGTATCGAGAGACACCGAATCCTTGGTCCGTTCAATCGCCGTTTCGATCCGGCACCGTGATCCCGTCGGCGGGTTGATCTCTGTCGTCACCTAGAGGTGATTGATCGGAGGTCCCGTTTGGTCCGAGCCGAGGTTGGTGTGATCAACGGGGGTTGTTGCGGCGCTTCGCGCTGGAACCTCACCCGGATCGAGCACGACCACTTCACCGGGTTCCATGGCGGCACGGGGCTATGGATCCAAGCATCAAGATCTTTGCTCGGCGAGATCGGGCGGTCGGTCCGCCCGTCAACTCCCTCGGCAGCAAGGCGGCGGCACGCGGATCGACAAGGTGGAGACCGCCATCGCCTCTCGCTTCGATCGTCTCGAAGCGCGCGATCAAGGTGTTCGGCGCTTGGAAGCCACAAGTCGACGCGTCCATGGACAAGCTGCACGCGGATGTGGGCGCTCAGCGCCACGGACGGCCCGTGGCGACCATCCGCGCCGAGGTGACGACGCTGCGCGCAAGTCCGTGGGTCGGGTCGTCACCGATGCGGTTCCCGCATCTTCGGCCGGCATTCTGCCCGCCGCCGCCCGGCCACGACGGCCGGTGCGAGCGGCGGCGCAGTTCACCGACCCATTTGGGCGCCACGTCGAAACAAGTCACGGGGTATTGAGTTTCCAACTCGGTCCCGGTCAAGGGTACGCCCCAGTTTTCCCTCCCTAACCCACCTCCTAAGATGCATCGTTCTCATTCGGGGTCCGATGCATTACCGGGGGATCGAGTCATAGAGCTGCGGGTTCGAGGCGGGGAACGGCGTTCCATGAACGCGCCCGCCAGGGAACCGTTCCATCCTAACGACAAGCTACCCAAGCTCAATTTTCCTAGTTTTGATGGTGAAAACCCCAAGTTGTGGATATCTCGAGTGAGGATTATTTTGAGTTGTTTGCTGTTGATCCATCAGTTTGGATCAAGGTTTCATCCATGAGCTTTACTGCTGCAGCCGCTCGTTGGTTCCAATCTCTGCATCCACGCGTCAAACAGCTTCCATGGGTTGATTTACGTCGGTTGGTCTTGGATAGGTTCGGGAAGGATCAGTATGAGGCTCTAGTCCGTCAAATGTTCCACATACGCGGACTTGCCCATTGCAAGAGTATATTGATCGCTTCGCCGGTCTCATTGATCGACTTATCGCGTATGGGCGTAATTCTGATCCTGTTTTCTTTGCCATGCGTTTCATTGATGGGTTAAGGGATGACATTCATAGTGCAGTGCATATGCAGAGGCCCCAAACATTCGATACTGCCTGCGTGTTGGCTTTGTTGCAGGAGGAATTGTTCGATCCGGCGAGACGCAAGGAATTCAGGCGTACAGATCATTTTTCTTCTAGCCGGCCAAGCTTCAGAAGCCCACTATGTGGCAAAACCTTTCAAATTATATGGCCCACAAGCACTTGACATTGTCCCTAAGACTTCTGTCAGCCATACTTGTGTACCACATAACTTGAAAAGTTCTGTCGGGTGAAACCCCGATGACACCACGATCCTCCAGGATCCACTTCTTACAAAGAACTTGCGGTATTACAATCATTCATACAAACATAACAGAGTAGCGGAAGATTTACAAAAGAGGATTACAACACTTGATCAGAGTTTGATTAAACAAAACTTAACTGGGTTTGCGGAAGCAAGAAAAGAACTTTGTAGACGGTAGATATTTGATCATGCCAAGCCCACTGGTATGACCAAAGTCAGCAACACTAGTCAACACCTGCAACAGGGGTTAAACAAACCCTAAGTACAAAAGTACTCCGCAAGACTTACCCGACGAAAAAGAGGGGAGAAGACTCAGGAATGCCGGTTGATAGGAATCAAGGTAAGGCTTTAGCAAGAACCAAGGACACCTTTGCGGAAAAGCGACTAATGTTGATCCTTACTAATCATTCTTATCGATATTTTCATTAAGCATTAGGCTATCCATCTAGATTATCCTAGTCTAGAGCAAACACTTGTCAAACAAGATCTCGATTTCAAAACTTTCCAACCTCATCATCTTTCATCATTACTACGATGCCGACGCTTGGTCAAGTCTCCCATATCGTGGAGCACCGGCGATTCGAATCGCTTTATATACCCATTTGGGGCTTCTAGCCACACGATGTATGCGAGGACCGAACATCTCGCATACATCAACTCACGCTTGCATTTCTCCGACCCGAGCGGGTCCTAGCCACGAGCACAGTACACCATCTCCCTACGCCGTCAGTCACAACCGTCGACGGTGCGCTCGTAGTGGGTACACGCTACTTCCGTCCGGTGTCCGTTCTCGTATGGATCGTACAAGGGAGCTTACCGCCATTAGCATGCGACTAGTACTATCCAATAACCATCTTGACCACAGGATCACCACAACGAACGGTCCTTAACCGACACAAGTGGACGACACTACACCAGGGCACTAGCCCTTCCAGATGCAAGTCACTCCACCGGCGTCTCAATTTACTCATCATTATGTTCTTATTGAGTATCCTTGACCCGATCGAAGTAAAGGATAAACAATAAGCAACATCAGGTTTTCGTAATTGCCCTTAACGGGGATATTATGATCAATTTTTGAAAATATTTTATTTGCAAAGCCTATGCTACCAGCAAGACTAAGCATATACTAAATATTTTCAAATCAAAACTGGTTTCAGGGATAGTATATCAAGGTACGGTAAATGCATCAAGATAGGATATCACTCAACTCCTACACCTAGTGCATCATATCATCAACATAAAATTATAAAAGACTTTCAAAATTTAAGGAAGGGTTTAAATTCATCCAGGGCTTGCCTGCGTTGCAGAGAAGGTCAGGATCCTCAGGGGATCACACAAGTCAGATGGCATCAACACCTCTGGGCACCCTCTTCTAGAAACAACTTCTTCGAACTCGAGCAACACGAACCTTCTCCGGAGCTTGATCCACGGAAACCTTCTCCGAACTTGACCATCGCAAACCATCGCTCTCACGTGTACTATATGTAAAGGAATGATGCATGCTTAATGACGTGACATGATGCGAGATGATGCAATATGGATGAGACAACTCAACTTATTATTATCTTGAGTACAACTTTCCTTCATGGTATAATGATGCTAAGAGATCATCATTAACACCGACGACGATGGACTAACGACACGCAAGCAACATAAAATGCCTAAGGTCATTAGGGTTAATGACCTAGGGTCATCACTCAATCCCAAAATCAAGCAACCCTAACAGTGATTAAGGTTGATTACTATTTTATTAACTATTTTTACAGTCGTTGAAAGCCACTAATTAACTTGCTAATTGGAGATTAATTAAACCCTAATTAATCAAAGAATTAACTAATTAAACATTGATTAATTAAGGTATAATTAGGCATAATACAAAAATTAGTCAAATCATGATCAAACTTCATAGTTAAGATCATCATCATCTAATTAGCACACAAAATAAATTTCATAATTTTTGGATTTATATTTTAATTATTTAAAATCATGGAAGTGGCATTTATTAATTAAAAGAGCAAATTAAATTATAAACAAAAGTTACTGAAAACACATGGTTAGCATTTTTCCTGCAAAGAGCAAAGCATAAAGATCACACACATATTTTTCTTGCATTTTTATTTGCCCAAATGAAATTGTAATAAAATAATGAAACTCAACCACGGAAAATCAAATTTGAAAAAGGAAAAACATTTTTCCTCTCCTCTCGGGCCCTTGTGCAGCCCGCACAGCACGGCCCGACCCAACTCGGCCTGCTCGGCCCGGCTCCCTGGGCAGCTGGGCCTACCTCTCCCTCTCTCCCTCTCACCGACGGGTGGCCCCACCTGTCGGATCCTTCTCCCTCTCCTCTCTTCTTCCGGCGCCACGAGGGGCAGGCGGCGGCGGCGGCGGCTCTCGCCACCGGTGGCCTATCCGATGAAACCAACTGCCCCATCACCTTCCTCTCTGCGAACCACACCTAACGAGCTACTATACGTCCATAGCCGATCACCGGAGCGCGTACAGTGATGACCACAGTGGCTCGGCGGCGTCGCGACGCACGGTGGCCGGCTCACCGGACCTCCTCCGATGACGCCAAGCACATCAACATGCTCAGTAGATCAAAGTGAAACTATGACAAGGAAAAGGAGAGCACGAGCGGCTCGAACTGCTACGCCTAGGGCGGGGTGCTTCTGGCGGCGGTCGGCCAAGGGAAGGAAGAGCGATAGCGTCGCCCGAGCTACTCCGGTGATGTTAGGGAGCGAGGAGTGGCTCGATCGGTGCGCAAGGGAAAGGCGGGTCTGTGTGCAAGCTATTGACGGTGACAGTGGAGTGTGGAACGCGAATTTGGCAATCCAAGGATGGCGGCCGGCGGTGAGGGGGTGGAGAAAAGGGACTTGACGGCCGGCCGGTGCTAGCTTTTATAGAGCATGGACGAGGTGGAGAGGTGGCGGGTGACTTCACGAACCTGGCCAGATGTTCGGCAGCGCGGGATCGACGGCGAGGGTGCGAGAAGGCCACGGCGGCTCGGCGGCCGACCGGCATGGGCAGAGGTGAGGTGGCCTCCCCCCTCGCAACAACATTTGTAGCCGAAGCCGACTCATTTTCTTCTTTTCCAAATTACTCCAAGATTTTGAATAGAAGTTGAAAAATTCCCAAAATACAGATTGCACAAACATTTATTCTCTACAACTTTCATTTAAGAAGTTTTGTCAGAATCCAAATAATTTTTGAATTGCATTTCAGATTTGAAAATGAGCTCAAATTCTAGTTTTTGGGATTTCAAAATTACTTTTAAATTTTGAATAAAAGATGAAAATCTCCAAAAATAAAAGTTGTTCTATTTTTCAAAGTATACAACTTTCATTTAGGAAGTTTTTCATGAAACCAAATAATTTTTGAATTAGAGTTTAAAACTTAAAAGGAGACATTTTCCAATTCAAACCACTTTTGAAATTACTTCAAATTTATTTAAAAACTTGAAAAACTTTATATACCAAAGTTGTAGAGCTCAAAGAGATGCACAAACTGTATTTTTTGGAGTTTCCCAAATTTTGAATATTTTGAGATGAAATTGCAAAAGGGGCAAAAACACTTGAAATTTAGGGTTTTGAAAAGGAATTTCAAATTGGACTTTTGGGCAATTAATTAATGATGTTGTGGTACTTTTCAAACCCAACCAATAGTACATTTTCAAAGTACAAAGTTCATACTTTGAAATAGTGCCATTGGTTAGCAACTTTATTTATAAAATTAATTATGGTTAGCTCCTCAAAAGTGAATTTGAAATTCAAATCCAACACTTAACCACTAGGGTTAGGGTTTTGGGATTCGGATTCAATTCAACTTTGATTCTTTATTTTGCATCATTGACTTGTAAAACATAGTTAGGGTGTGAGTCGAGGGGTTAGCCAAGCACTTGCAAACATCAAGGTTGGTTTTAGTTGATTGCTTTTATAAACAAAATTAACTTGCAGGTGAAATTTAAATGGTGTACACATACACATATGATATGAAATGTAAAGGAGCTCAAACAACCCTAGAAATGTGTAAACTTATTTTAGTTATACACATCATGGTTCTCTAATTATGAATGCTTACGACATGCTTATGATGACATGTGGCAGGTTTAGGTTAACGTAACACCGAGGGGTGTTACACACTACCTCTGCCTCCACCTCCCCGGGGACGACAGAACCGGCCGTGGCCCAACGGTGCGGTCTCACTCAGAAGACTGGCGTCCACGTGGAGTGGATGACAAGGCTGCGGAAGCTCCGTGATTATTGTCGCATGAGGGGCTTGTGTGTTGGTTGTGGAGAAAAGTGGTCCAAAGATCATCATTTGTGCCGATAATATTCAGTTACATGCACTGCAAGAGTTGCGGGATATTTGCCATCTTTGATGAGGGGCAGGATCAGCCTTCTTCGATTCGAGAGGATGCCGCGTCTCAATTACATATGGCTCTGTCGGGTTTCGGCTATCAAAGGTCCACCATCCGTTAATGCCATTCGGTTTTTCGGGCCCGATCCAAGATAGACCAGCTTGTATCCTTTTTGGATTCGGGGAGCTCGCATACATTCATCGGCCAGAGAGTTTCTTTGCTACTCTGCAGGGGTCGAGACACCACTATCCGATGTCTGCAGGTGAAAATTGCGGATGGCCAAATTTTGCGATGTTCTTCCGAGTTTCGCCCGATTAAAGTGGTCGGTTCAGAAGTGTCGATTTCGATCAATAGCTAAGATCATTCCGTTGGCTTGTATGACCTCATCATTGGTATGGATTGGCTATCTCAATTCAATCCAATGCAGATTGATTGGCACCATAAGTGGCTCTTGATTCCGTCTGAGGGGGCTCTACCACGGTTGCTACTGAGGGGGACCTTCATGAACTTCCTTACGGTTCGGTGGTTCGGTGCACACCGGTACTTGCAGCGTCTGATTCGGGTGATCAAGCGCCATTGCCCGTGGAGGTTGCAGCCTTACTACGCAATTTTCAGTCAGTCTTTGATCCTCCAGCAGGTTATCCCCCGAACCGCGACTGTGCTCATTACATTCCCTTGTTACCTGGAGCAGCACCAGTGCGCGTCCAGCCCTATCGTTACCCACCAGCGATCAAGGATGAGATAGAACGGCAAATTGTCGATATGTTGGCCACTAGAATTATTCAACACAGTTCTAGTCCCTTCTCTTCGTCGGTGCTCTGGTGAAGAAGAAGGGCGGCTCCTTCAGATTACGTGTGGACTTTCGGCACTTGAATGCAATTACGAGTTAAATCCAAATATCTGTGCCAGTCATCGAGGAACCGTTGGACGAAGCGCATGGGGCTTCGTGGTTTTCTTGTTTGGATCTTCAGCAAAGGCTACCATCAAATTTGTTTGGGGCCTGGGGAAGAACCAAAGATGGCTTTTCAGACTCACTCGGGGCAATATGAGTTTCGCGTCATGGCTTTTGGGTTATCAGGTGCACCGGCGACATTTCTCAAAGCAATGAACACAACTCTCGCACACCCTGCAAGCAAATGTGTTCTCGTCTTCTTCGATGATATACTCATTTTCAGTCGCTCTTATGAGGAACACTTGGAGCATCTAGAGCAAGTTCTCACCTTCGCAACAACATCGGTGGCAAGTTAAGATGAGTAAGTGTGTCTTTGCTCGGCGGCAGTTGAGGTATCATGGCCATGTCATATCGGCGAGGGGGGTCGCCACCGATCCCTCAAAGGTCCGAGCGGTGTTATCATGGCCACCTCCGATTGTCGGTGAAAGAACTACGCAGTTTTTTGGGCTTGGCAGGCTACTACCGACGTTTTGTCCAACATTTTGGCCTGATTTCAAAGCCTCTTACGGATCTTCTCCGGAAGGGTTCAGTCTATGTTTGGACTTCCAGCCACCAGCAATCATTTGATGCTCTTAAGCAAGCCATCACGTCTGCCCCTGTACTTGTTTTACCAGACTTCAATAAACCATTCGTGTTGGAAACTGACGCAAGTGGGTCTGGTGTTGGTGTTGTTCTCATGCAAGGGGGCCATCCGATAGCTTTTATGAGCAAGACACTCGGTCCTCGGCTGCGAGGGATTGTCCACATACGAGAAAGAATACCGGCTATCTTGATGGCAGTTGACCAACGGCGCAGCTATCTGCAACATGCTGAATTTCACATTCTGACGGATCATAAAAGCCTAGTGCAGTTGTCCGAACAGCGGTTGCACACTCCATGGCAACAAAAGGTCTTCACTCGATTGTTAGACCTTCAGTATCGCATCATTTATCGCAAGGGAGTTGAAAACGGGGCAGCAGATGCTCTTTCTCATGTTTCTGCTAACCAGTGTACAGCAGTTTCAGTTTGCCAACCGCAATGGGTTGAAGAAGTCCGCCTCTCCTATCAGACAGACTCTCATGCTCAAGAGTGCTTATCCAAGCTTCAGAGTAATCCTGATGTAGTACCCCGATTCACATTGCAGGACGGTCTCTTGCGCTATGATGGACGGCTCTGGGTAGGTTCAGATACTGCTCTGCGCTCTAAACTGATCTCTGTTATGCATGCCACAGCAGTTGGCGGCCACTCTGGAATTCCAGTAACTTATCGCAGAATGAAGCAAGTGTTTGCTTGGACAGGCATGAAGGCCGATGTGCACACGTTTGTTTCTTCATGTCAAACATGCCAGCAGGCTAAACCGGATAGGTCCAAGTTGCCAGGGCTTCTTCAACCATTGCCGCATACCCGACGAGCTTGGAAAGTGATATCACTTGATTTTATTGACGGGCTTCCTCTTTATTGAGCCACAACCGCATTTTGGTGGTGGTCGACCTTTTCTCTAAGTATGCACATTTTGTGGGTCTTCGTCATCCCTTTTCAGCAGCAACCATTGCTAAGGTATTCTTCTCATCAGTATACAAGTTTCATGGCATGCCCAGCGCTATTGTGTCCGATCGCGATCGAATCTTTACAAGTATGCTGTGGAGAGAATTCTTTAAATTGGCCAAGGTGGAGCTGCGCATGAGCACCGCATATCACCCGCAGTTGGATGGACAAACGGAACGAGTCAACCAATGTCTCGAAACTTTCCTTCGCTGTTTTGTCCACGCTTGTCCAAGGCAGTGGCATCAGTGGCTTGATCTGGCCGAAGTTTGGTACAACACCAGCATGCATTCGGCGTTGGGTCGCTCACCTTTTGAGGTCCTGTATGGATATGCTCCTACTCAGTTTGGAATACCTTCAGCTGAGGATCTGCCGGTGACAGACATTTCTAGCTGGTTGAGCGCAAGGGAGTTCATGTCTCAGCTGGTCCATCAACATCTGGTTCGGGCTAAAGACCGTATGAAACGTCAGGCCGACGGTAACAGGTCTGAACGGCAGTTTCAAGTGGGTAACTGGGTATTCCTAAAGTTACAGCCTTATGTCCAATCATCGGTAGCCACTCGAAGCAATCAGAAGCTGGCGTTCAAATTCTTTGGGCCCTTTCAAGTGGTTGGCCACGTCGGTACTGTTGCTTACAAGCTAGAGCTTCCACCAACTTCTTCCGTCCATCCCATCTTCCATGTATCCCAACTCAAGAAGGCAGTCGGCACCCATCATCTTGTCACTCCAACTCTTCCTCCATCCACGGTATGCTGGAGTGTCCCTGAAAACATCATTCAACGGCGTCAAGTTACTAAGGGTAAGCGGTTGGTTCAGCAAGGTTTGGTTCAGTGGTCTGACATGCCGTTGTCTTTGGCTACTTGGGAGGATCTTGATTTCTTGCAGCAGCAGTTTCCCCGCGCCAGTGTCTGGGAGCAACTAGGCGCGCAAGGGTGGGGGAATGTCAGCGCTGCTAACGATACTGAACCAGGAGGCATCATTGACACACAGGTTCTATGGAGCAGTCTACAGATGTGGCACCAAAGGATGGGCTGGACCCGGATGACTCTCTAGGCCCAGCTATCGTCAGGACCTGAAAGCGGAACCCAACGCTTCTATGGGCCGGTGTGGAGAAATGTGGGAGTAAGGCCACTGCGTTGGCGAGTAGATATATTCCCATGCCTTCTTGCAGAAGGGGCATCAATCAACTTGTAATCAAACTATGTTTCGTTACCTGCAATAGATTCGTCTCGTCCCCGCCTCTGCTTTGCTTTTCTTCCGTCGATTGCCAGCTTATGGTGGCTCATTCGTCGATTGCCAGCTTTACGATGCAACCTACAAGTTTACCACCAAAAACAGTTGCGTTGCTACGTTTTTGCCATTTTTGCTGATGTGGCGTGCCACGGTAGCATGCCAACATGGAACTTAACGTCTCCGCTTGCCATGCCCCAACGGCGTCTGTAGCTGCCCGTTTCTCCCCCTCTCCGCTGGTCACTGGTAGTGGGGCCAGGATGTTTGTTGCTTTCTTCTTCCTCGCTCTTCTCTTTCTTCCTTCTCTTCTGCTGCTTTCTTTCTTCCAACAAAGTCGCACGCTCGAAGCCAGTACCCGTGTTGCTGCTTGCCAAGCCACGTTTGCCCATAGCGCTCCAACACTGCCGCTTGCCAATGCTGCCGCTTGGGGAGCCACACCTGCCCATGGCTACTCGCCTTGCTCGGTACTCGCTCACGCACAAGCTCACATCCGTTGCCAGCTTGTCACGCGCGTCGGAGCTCGCCGCGGCCACTGGCTGTCGGTGCGGCTGCCAGCTCAACCGACGGGGCTCGGCGAGGCTTGTCCAGCGGCGGGACAGGCTAGCGCTGGAGGTCACACACAGCCTCGGACGCGCGCGCAGCTCTCCGTCTCGTCGAGACAGGAGTCTGGCCTTGTGCATGTGCTCCGCCTAAGAGGCTAAGACGACACTGTTCCCCCCGTCGCCTCCGGCCCGCCAGCTGCATAGCCGTCATGACCACGTTCACGACCTGCACGCTCTTGATCTGGCCGTTCTTGCCGGAGTTCACTCACCTCGCCGTTGCGCCATGCCGACGAGCTGACACCATCACGGGCATGCGCCCTTGCTTGGTCGCCAGTCCACCACCACCAGCACGTGACGGCTCCAACTGAATCGACATGGCACAGCCCCAGGCGATGCTGGCAAGCTTGGTCCCAGGCACGGCGGCGCGGTGATTTCGGGCACGGCAGCACGGACGAGTGGAAGCCTGCAAGATGCTATCAACATATGGTGGCCAAGATGCTTGCCGCCGCGGATGGAGGTGGCTACGAACAGAGCAGAAGCCAAGATGCTAGCAAGCTATTTTCTACTGTCCTCTTCCGTTAAGCATGACGTTGAGATACATGCAACCGCGCGCACGAAACTTCGTTTCATCGAGCAAGATGCTCACGGGATGGACGGCCACGGCGCGCAGAAAGTCTTTGCTGCGCGCGCGCGCCTGCGCGTCGTGCCACGTAGTGACCGGGACGGCCCCACGGAGCTAAGGGAGGCGGTGTTAGAAGAGGGCCACGAGGAGCTGCAGTGCTCGCCGACGCGTTGTCCACAGTCCGTCTCGCAGCGCTCGTGCTGATGAAAGAAGAGAGGATGGAGGAAGAAGACACCCACAACTGGACCCCATTAGCAGTGAGCAACAGAGAGGGAGAGCTGACATGCAGCTGTTGACGCCGTTGAGACTGGACAGACGGAAACGTCAAGATCCGAGCTGGCAGGCTGATCTGGCACGCCATGTCAGCAAAAAATGGCAAAAACGTAGCAACACAACTGTTTTCGGTGACAAACTTGTAGATTGCACCGTAAAACTGGCAATCGGCGAATGAGCCACCATAAGAGTGGCAAAAAATTAAATATCCCAATTCCGTTCCTCCATTCCCCATCCTACTCTGCTATTAACATTTTTTCCCTCCGAAACTGTGAGAGTGGGGATGGCGGCCGCCTCCAAGGGCGGCGGTCCGGCGGTCGGCATCGATCTAGGGACGACGTACTCGTGCGTGGCCGTGTGGCGGCGCGACGCGGCGAGGTCATCATGAACGACCAGGGCAACCGCCTCACGCCGTCCTGCGTCGCGTTCACCGGCTCCGAGAGGCTCGTCGGCGAGGCGGCTGAGAACCAGGTCGGCCTGAATCCCGCCAACACCGTCTTCGGTAAGTACCACGCACCCATCTCCGTCACTAGTACGGAGTAGCTCTCAGTAGCTGTTAACTTGGGGGATGCGGAGTAAGAGATGGATTAGGCACTAATCAATTATCTCGGGGAGCAATTATCCTTTTGGGGTTTCGGGGAGATTTTGGTAGCTGTTCAATCACCCACCTTTTTCTCGTCACACTGTATACAGCCATTCAGGACTATTAATCGATATAGTCTTTCAATGTAAATAACGCCCAACTGAACAAACCTGGCGATCCATTCGTGCCCTTGCTACTGAATTGGATTTCGAAGGCTACCTCTCTGTGATCCCTATCTATTGTTGTGATGTTGTCTACCGCTTCGTTCAGCCGCAATTCAAATTTGTGCCTTCAGTTTTCAGAAGGAGAGGAAAACCCCCCGTTTCTTTACCTTCTTATTTGCAGGTTTTAAATGTAATCTACGTAATCTACACGATTTGTTTAGTTAACCTAAGCATGAATATATATTATATATATACTCCTGCCATGCAAACCCTTTGTTAAACTCATCATACTCGATCTGGACTGCATAGCGCAACTACCAAAATTGCATGGCATATTTTTCAGGGGTAAACGTTGACAAAACTGACACTGAGGTGTCCTTCAAGATTCAAATAAATAGATGAATAAATAAATAAATAAATAAAGCAAACTAAGAACATGTGGAGTCGATTGGAACTAGTTTGCACTTTGCAGTAGCTGATCATTCATAGCACAGCTTGCAACTATCCAATAGATGCAGCATTGAGTTTTCGTTGTCTATTTATTGATTCCAAATTTACAGTATTTTAAGATGCTACTCTCCCAGCATATCCAAATGAAGGCAGTATCACGTCAGTTCCTTTTTTTTTTTTTTTGGCTAACAGAAAATATTTTGAACTGAACTGAAATGACAAGAGATGCAGATCAAATACTAAAGCTAAGCTGCATATGATTCACTTGATTGACTACATAAGTGATTTTCTTACAGATGTGAAGCGACTGATCGGCCGCCGATTTAGTGACAAGTCTGTACAAGAAGATATCAAGCTGTGGCCTTTCAAAGTTGTCTCAGGTCGTGAGGACAGGCCGATGATCTTGGTGCAGTATGAAGGTAAGGAAAGGCAATTCGCACCCCAGGAGATATCTGCCATGGTGCTCGCCAAGATGAAGGAGACGGCTGAGGTCTTCCTTGGCACATCAATCAGGAATGCTGTCATCACTGTCCCTGTCTACTTCAGCAACTCCCAGCGTCAGGCCACCATTGATGCTGGTGCCATCGCTGGCCTGAATGTCATGCAAATCATCAATGAGCCCACTGCCGCTGCCATAGCCTACGGTCTTGACAAGATGCCTGTCAGCAACAAAGGGAGGACCGTTCTTGTCTTTGATCTTGGTGGAGGTACATTGGACATCTCTCTGCTTAATATTGATCCGGGCCTTGACATAGATATGGGTCTCTTCGAGGTGAAGGCTGTTGCTGGTGACACTCACCTTGGTGGCGCAGATTTTGACAATGAGATGGTGAAATTCTTTTTACGTGAGTTCATAAGGAAACACAGGAAGATAGACATCAGAAACGACCAGACGGCACTTCGGCGGTTGAGGACTGCCTGCGAGAGGGCGAAAAGGATGCTGTCTTCTACAGCACAGACCACCATTGAGGTTGACTCACTGCATGATGGCATCGACTTCTCTTCCACTATCACTCGCTCCCGCTTTGAGGAGCTTAACAAAGACCTTTTCAACAGCTGTATTCAGGCCTTGGAGAAATGCCTCTGTGATGCCAAAGTGGACAAGAGCAGCGTCCATGATGTGGTCCTCGTGGGTGGCTCCACCCGCATCCCCAAGGTGCAAAGAATGCTCCAGGAGTTCTTTGATGGGAAGGAGCTCTGTCGTGGCATCAACCCTGACGAGGCAGTTGCATATGGCGCTGCTATCCAGGCCTCTGTCCTTAGTGGTGAAACTGAGGATGGGAAGTTGGGTGATATGGTTCTGCTTGATGTTACGCCACTCTCTCTTGGGATTGAGGTATTGACAGTTGAGACTGAGATGGTGATAAATGGTCTGATGGAGGTGATGATCCCACGAAACACAGCCATTCCAACCAAAAAGCAGCAGGACTTTTCCACTCTCTATGACAATCAGACCAGTGTTACCATCAGGGTGTACGAAGGCGAAAGCAAGCTTACCAAGGACAACAACCTGCTCGGTGAGTTCAAGCTCTCCGGCATTGACCCAGCACCTGGTGGTGTACCTTGTATCAATGTTACCTTTGAAATTGACGTGAACGGCGTCATGGCCGTTTCGGCGGTGGACCAAACCACTGGGCGGAAGAACAACATCACCATCACCAACCACAGCGGGCGGCTATGCATTGAGGAAATAGAGTTTATGACGCTGGAGGCTGAGAGGTACAAGGGGAGGGGGTTCAAATCAAGGAAGGGGAAGGGGAAGGGGAACAGATCAATGCGTGGAAAGTGATGCTGGCACTCTGCCATCGCCAAATTACATCAACAGGATGTAGTGCAATGAGGTGGTATGGATTCAGGGCGTGCAAAGGTATGGACATAGCCACTGATGTCCATGAAGTCGTCCCTGTTATTGCTGCTGATGTTTAGTGCGAATTTCTGGCTTGTGAGTACGTATCGACATAGCTTAAGTTACATTTTCTTAGCTTTTGGAAACGTGGTTTAACTGATGATATTGAATATTAATCGTATCTGCTAATCATTGAATGAACATGCATCCGCAGAACTAATGTTATGTTGGGCATATTTTCAGTGCTCTATGCACATATAAATCTGCCATTGTCTAATCGCTGCCTAAGCTAAGCAATCAGGTCAATGCTCCTTTCGCCAAGGTATTTAAAGGAAACAAATCGTCTCCATGGACAATTGGTAAGGCAGTAAAGCAGCTAAGCATGATGTAGGATGGAAATGCTCTGTGTCATTGTGTCTCCCAATTATCTAGAGATGTTAACTGATGATCTTCGCTGCGTTCTCTTTGGCCTCCCTTTTTCTGCCATCAGGCCACAGGCAGGCGTCAGGAGTAGAATGGTGTATTGGTACTAGCGCTTATTGCCGAAGGACGAAAAAGGTCAAACAGTAATGTGTATCATAACCTGATCCTGGATGCGAGCAGGCAAGAAGTAACCTTGAGAAATCCTTCCCCATCGTTCCGTTTGTAATGCAGCTTCATCGTTCCGTTTGTTCAAGGTCAGGCAGTCGAGGAGGCACACATTTCTGCCATGCAAGGCTAGGCAACAAACACCAAATGCCTTTGGGTTTATGCACAACACAACGCAGCAGCTTCCAAAAGGGTTCTTATAATTAAAACCCAAGCCGTTCAAGCTGGACGGCTTGGAAAATGGAACTGGTGCTAGCCGGTTGCATTTTTTTTCTGATCAATCACGCCCCCTTTCCTTTCCTGGCGTTGGCATACAATAAATGGAATTATGGAAAGGCCCGGTTTGGAATCTCCTTCCTGTTCCTTTGGAAAGCGCAGTTCTATTCCTTCCTTGCCTATATAAGTATACATACTAGCTTTCATTACGTGCCTAGATATATAACTAGCAAACATGCCCGTGCGTTGCAACGGGAGATAAAAAAAATATTAAGACGTTGTTTATTTTAAATGTTTAAGGAACATACTATCTATTTATGTTTTATCTTTGTAAAAAAAATTACGAATCTAAAAATTATTTTACCATGATCACGATACAAAAGCTAAACAATTTGTGGGTTTGGGATTTACATAACGATCATATCATCTGTTTCAATATGTATTGAATCATCAGACTCATATTTCCATTAAACGCACAACACATATATTTATAACTCGTATGAGCATATGAGTCCTGAGTCTAAGAATCATTTTATTTAGGGCCCGTTTGGTTCGTGACCAAAACTTAACATGTCAAAGTTTAGTCCTTCCATAGTTTTTTCGCAATTGTTTGGTTCACTATCACAACTATATGGCGTGCCTCTCATTCTTAGCACCCTGTCATATGTTTTCTAGGCTCATTTTCATACAAAAATTTGCTAACCACGACTTCGATTTTAGTTGTTGCACTTTATGTGGCCACCACAGTTTGCAGGTTAGACATGGCAAAGTACGGCACCAACCAAGTAGAACCTTAGGGGTGTTTGGAACTACTTCGCTCCACTTTTTCAGCTTCGCTCCATGTTTTTTAGCCAAACGATTTCTACTTCGTGCATGTATCTCTAGAAAAAAGGGGTGGAGTTGTGAGAGCACCTAAAGAGTTACTCTATAAACTCTAGGTTTTTGTGGAGTTGTTTCATGGTGGAGTTTGTGGAGTAGATTTCGTAGAGCAGCTCCGCTCCGTGTTTTCTAGCTCCGCTCCATGTTTTTTAGCCAAACAGTTTCAGCTCCATACACGCAACTCCAGAAAAAAAAATGTGAAGTTGTGAGAGCATAAGAGGTACTCCATAAACTCCAAATTTTTATGGAGCTGCTCTATGGTGGAGTTTGTAGAGCAAGTTAGGTGGTGCAGTCGAAACACCTCCTTAATATGAGGCTAGCAAACATGTTTTTGTCCCTGCAATTAAATTTACATCTTATGTCATTTATTCTAATACAATTTGGAATTAGACTACGTATCATAATTGAAATATATGTTATTCTAACTTATATGAGCATAAGTTATAAGTTTGAGTCGGGAGCATGACAATAAATTAATTAGAATTCAAATATCTAATTATCATGCACTACTATTTTTAGTAAACATGTTATGTCTCTTAGATATTTGGAACAAGGAAAGATCGAATCAGATCAAGAAAACACAAAACATAAAAAAGCAATCAAGATGCAGAATCAATCGTGATCAGAATCTCTCTCTCGATTGATTTCGCCCCTGTTCTTTTGAGATACCACATTTGACAGTTCTAATCATTTACATGTTTCTAATTTCTCGTTTTGGCTCTTATTGCCAGTATCGGATACGGTTACTATTGTCTTATCCGTCATGGACTCTGTTGCTTCACGAGACATAAACATGTCCCAAGTTAGTTCTTAACGGCTAGACAAAAAATAGACGGACAAAAGAATTAGAAAAAAACAAAGAGTTTAACAGAGGGAGAAGTGGCATCCTCTTGAAAAGGAGTCCAAAAAGTATTGTACTCCGTATATCATACAGAGACCATATATAGAATAATTTGTGGAGCAAGTTCGTGGTGCAGTCCCAAACACCTCCTTAATATGAGGCTAGCAAACATGTTTTTTGTCGTGCAATTAAATTTACATCTTATGTCATTTATTCTAATACAATTTGGAATTAGACTACGTATCATAATTGAAACATATGTTATTCTAACTTATATGAGCATAAGTTATAAGTTTGAATCAGGAGCATGACAATAAATTAATTAGAATTCAAATATCTAATTATCATGCACTACTATTTTTAGTAAACATGTTATGTCTCTTAGATATATGGAACAAGGAAAGATCGAATCAGATCAAGAAAACACAAAACATAAAAAAAGCAACCGAGATGCACAATCAATCGTGATCAGAATCTCTCTCTCTCGATTGATTTCGCCTGTTCTTTTGAGATACCACATTTGACAGTTCTAATCATTTACATGTTTCCAATTTCTCGTTTTGGCTCTTATTGCCAGTATCGGATACGGTTACTATTGTTTTATCCGTCATGGACTCTGTTGCTTCCTGAGACATAAACATGTCCCAAGTTAGTTACGAACGGCTAGACAAAAAATAGACGGACAAAAGAATTAGAAAAACAAAGAGTTTAACAGAGAGGGAGAAGTGGCATCCTCTTGAAAAGGAGTCCAAAAAGTATTGTACTCCGTATATCATACAGAGACCATATCTATTCTATCCATAATATATAATATATATAATATATATAGGGTAAATTTTTCGTACTCCTAGGGAGTAACTACTCCCTACTCTTAGCCACACACGAGAGGCCAGCTGGTCTGTTAGCGGGGCTGCTAACGGGTTAAAAAATTTACCCGTTTATACCCAGCGGTCATACGTGTATATACGCGAATTAAAAATCAGGTTATGTCTTGGATGGCAGGATAATTAGCGTGAAAAGCGGATCAAGCTATACGTAGGCACAGATGATGGCTGATATTTATAATCTTCTCTCTCCTCGTATCTCTCCAGATTCCAGAACGGCGGGCGGCGGCTCCCCGGTGGATGCGGCGACTGCGGTGAGCTTTCCCCACTTTCACTAGCGGCGGCGACGGCGAGCCTCCTCTCGGCGACATCGACGGCGGCGGCGCGGGCCCCCTCCACCACTGGCGTGCATCCTGCAGGGGCGGCTCCGGTCTTCTCCACCACTTGCGAGCATCAGTCAGGGGCCGTGGTGCCCCCGTACACACCTCAGCGGCTTCCAGATCCAGATCAGTACCTTGCTGCGACTCCCCTGCCTTCCACCCGGTGATGTTGCGACGCACACGCAAATCCTTCTCTGTTCTCCATCGCGCATAAGAAAGGAGGAGCCGACACCGCTCTGATCTCCGTCAGCGGTGTGACCTTTGCATGCGTCCGTTGGTATGTGTTCTCCTTCATAATACGCGATCTCTCTTTTTCCATTCTTGATCTTTTGGTTTCGATCTACATGCTGGTTTCTGAATTAAACTAGCATTTTTTCTTGCCACAAGACTGGTGTCCGGCCAAACCAGATCGATCTTTTGGTCACGGGTCACCACACACCAGATGCGGCAAGCCAGAGTACTCGGATCATTAAGGCAAGCGACTACCATGTTTGCTAGATCCTCCTGCATGTCTTGAGGCATTTCTCGATCTGGTTTCAACGGTGGAGTATCCAGCTTTGGCTTTGACGGTGGACGTATCTATCTTGGCTTTCTCCATGGCGTGAGCATCCAGCCGAGGAGCACGAATTGCCAACCAGAAAGGAATCCTTGCGGATAGGGTGCCGGCATGTTCTATTATCTTTGAATTTTTATTATTAATGCTTTGATTTCTGCATGTGAGTATCACATTGGTGTAATTATGTCAACAGAAGTATATAAACATACTTCATTCTCACAGAAGTATGCACATATATTTTGTCCCAAAAATAGTATGAATACATACTCTCGTTGTTTTGTATATCTGCATACGTGAATGAATATATGCACATACACTCCAGCCGTGTTGTTTAAGTATGTATACATATTGAAACTGTAAAAAAGTATGTATAGATACTAGCTAAATCTGGGCGTATGTATGCATACTAGGAAAAGTATACATACATACTCTTAAAAAAGGTGTGAACAACCTCCTTTCAAAGAAAAAAAAGTATGGGTATATCCTCCTCTTCAAAAAGTATGAATAAGTACTTATGAAAAAAGTATACGCCCATAAATTAATCACGCTAAACAAATACTGTATACAAGTGAACTCATTTTTTTATTATTAAAGTATGCATCCATACTTTATTTATACAAAAGCATATGTGTATACTACCGACAAAAAGTAATACGTCCAAACATACCTTATCCGCTTTTCACGAGAATTTTCTGGCCATTCACGTATATACGTCCAGATAAATACTACTCCCGTCTACTCCCGTATCGCCATCGCCAACTAAACGGGTCGCGTTTGTCAGCCCGTTAACCTGCGCCTAACTAGCCGGACACCAGGTTGCTATGTAAAATCTAGGTGGGAGTAGATACTCCCGGGTGTGTGTGTGTGTATATATATATATATATATATATATATATATATATATATATATATATATATATATATATATATATATATATATATATATATACTCTTAAAAGGCAAAATTTCTCCCTAATTTTTTGTATGGTCTGGTCATCCTTAACTAATCCTATACGCTGTCAGTGGAACTCCTAATCCTACGTGTTTTCAATAGAGATTGGATTCGTATACAACCTACACATGCGCCAATAAGAAGGGCAGACGGGCCCCAGCCTCGCGTGCTAGATGCCTAGACGCTGCAACTGCAAGGCCAGCGCCCTCGTCGCCCGCTGGTTGTCGCTCCGCGAGGCGCAAGCTATTGAGTAAAGAGAAGAGAATCTAGATGACCAGGCCTTTTAAAGGATGAATTTAGAGTACCACGAGTGCGGATAGCCTTACCCCCGTGCTTCTGCTGTGCTGGCGACGAAGCATTGCTGCGTGTGCGCACGAGTAAATTATTTGTTGGCTGCATAATACGTAACGTCCCGTTGCAACGCACGGGCATTTTTTCTAGTATAGAATAAAAAGCATAACAACAATGGTCCGTAAACAACGGATGCAGATTTTAACAAATTTTCACCACCATCATAGGTTATCGAAAGGGGCCAGACCAAAATAATGGGTACCGAAAAAATGGAGAGAAAATTTGTTGTTTTATTATTACAGAAGAAGAAGAAGAAGATAGAGGATAGATATATTATGTCATATGTATACTGAAAGCTATGCATCTAATAAAGATAGAGTGACTTATAATTAGAAATGTAGCGACGAAAGATGTTTCAACGTAAATGTTGGACTGTCAATCCAAATTTTTGTACTTGTTGTACACATATGTACTAAATTGTTATAAGGGTGTGTATTATTTTCTGAATAAATAAATATAAATTCATAACTTATCTAGTAAATTTCATAGAAGCGAATTGACCACAACAAGTATGGAGGAAAAGATAATAATAAATAAAGGGGGAAAAAAACGTAGCGGTAATGGGCTAATTTAGGCCGTAGCGGGCTGCCGGATCTACTGGTTTCATGCACAAGCCCACGGAGCACCAGCTCCAGAAACATCTGCCCTAGCTAGGAGGCCTCGCAAGGGTCGCCTGGTAGCATCCACATCTATATATGCAACAAACATTCCCAGAATCTGAGACTCACACACGTTGAGCAAGTGCTAGTACTTTCCATTCCACGGCTCTGACGGTACGGTAGAGATGGCGGCGTCGAACGGCGGCGGCCCGGCGATCGGCATCGACCTGGGCACGACCTACTCGTGCGTGGCCGTGTGGCGGCACGACCGCGGCGAGATCATCGCCAACGACCAGGGCAACCGCCTCACGCCGTCCTGCGTGGCCTTCAGAGACAGGGAGAGGCTCGTCGGCGATGCGGCCGTGAACCAGGCCGCCTTAAACCCCACCAACACCATCTTCGGTGAGACTATACACGGGCTGTTTCATTTCTGCTTAAATAGACGTGATTTTCTTCCATCGTCACGCACGTGGACTCGCTGATTTGCGTCACAGATCTATCAGCTGTGCCTACGCGTACGTGCTAGATTGCGTGCAAAGCTGCACTGTTAGGAAATACTGCCTAGCTTCTTTAAAAATTATAAGATAATTTGACTTTTTTAGATCCATAACTTTAGTTATATGCAGAAATACATTATACTCCATCTATTACGTAATAAAAACTATGTATCTAGAAATGTCGAGAAGTCTTATTTTTTAAATAGAGCGCGGAGGGAGGACATAGGAACTATAAAGTTTGCCGCTCCATCATCAACCAATTATTCAAGCGCAAGTAGGCGCAGTAGCTCGATCATATCCTTGCATGAAACATGCATGTGCCTCTTAAATTTCTGCATGTTCACATTATATCAGTAGGACCAAACCTAATCTGGTGTATAGCAAATAGTTATAAAAAATCTGGTGTATAGCAAATCAAACCTTTGTTACTTTGCAATGAACTCGTAGTACAGATATTCAGATCAAACTACTGCTGCTATGCTATTTATGCTTCACTCTGTTGAGTAATACACGACTAAATTTTCACAGAAGTGAAGCGACTGATCGGCCGCCGATTCAGCGACGAATCTGTACAAGAAGATTGTAAGTTGTGGCCTTTCAAAGTCGTCGCAGGCCGCGACGAACGGCCAATGATCGTGGTGCAGCATAGAGGCAAGGAGATGCAGTTCATGCCAGAGCAGATCTCATCCATGGTGCTCGGTAAGATGAGAGAGACAGCCGAGGTGTATCTCGGTAGAACGATCAAGAACGCTGTCATCACCGTGCCAGTCTACTTCAACAACTCCCAGCGCCAGGCTACCATTGACGCCGGCGCGCTCGCCGGCCTGAACGTCATGCGCATCATCAACGAGCCGACAGCCGCTGCCCTCGCTTATGGTCTCGAGAAGATGCCAGTCAGCAACAAGCGAAGGACGGTGCTCATCTTTGATCTTGGTGGAGGTACCTTTGATGTCTCCCTCCTCAACATCGATCCAGGAACCAACAAGGATAACAAGGCCGGTGTCTTCGAGGTGGTGGCCATCGCCGGTGACACTCACCTTGGCGGGGCTGACTTCGACAGCGAGATGGTGAAGTACTGCCTCCGGGAGTTCACACAGAAACACGGCAAGATGGACATCCATGGCAACCAGAAGGCGCTCCGGCGGCTGCGGACTGCCTGCGAGAGAGCAAAGAGGATGCTGTCCTCCACCGCACAGACCACCATTGAGGTCGACTCGCTCCATGACGGCATTGACTTCTGCACCAAAATCTCCCGATCTCGATTCGAGGAGCTCAACAAGGATCTTTTCAGCAAGTGCATCAAGGCTCTGGAGAAGTGCTTGTGCGATGCCAAGATGGACAAGAGCAGAGTCCACGACGTCGTCCTGGTGGGCGGCTCGACCCGTATCCCCAAGGTGCAGAACATGCTCCGGGAGTTCTTCTGCGGGAAGGAGCTTCGCCGGACCATCAACCCTGATGAAGCTGTTGCGTACGGCGCCGCCATCCAGGCCTCCATTCTCAGCGGCGAAACCGACGATGGGAGGTCGTGTGTGCTTCTGCGCGACGTCACGCCACTTTCGCTTGGGATTGAGACTGGAGATAATTTCACAATGAGCGTGGTGATCCCGAGGAACACTGCGATCCCTACCAAGAACAAGAAGACGGCGCCTTTCACCACCATCTACGACAACCAGACTGCCGTTTCCTTTCGAGTGTACGAGGGCGAGAGCGCGAGCACCAAGGACAACAACCTGCTCGGCGAGTTCGTGCTCACCGATGTACCCCCGGCACCGAAGTGTGTGCCTATGTTCGATGTCACTTTCGATATCGACGCAAACGGCATCATGGAGGTGTCCGCGGTGGAGAGGTCCACTGGGCGGAAGAACAGCATCACCATCGTTAACCACGGCGGCCGAATGCCCAAGGAAGAAATCGATCGCTTGGTGCCAATTGAGATTTAAAGGAGGGTTCAAATCAAGGCTTCAGCGCGTAGCGTAGCTGACTAGCTGCTACTACTGCAAGGTTCCAAATACTACTGTCACCGACCGACTCACCGTTACGTGATATTTGGCTTGGCATTTGTATGGCCATGGCCTACTTTACATTTGTTTTGTTCTGGAACCATGGTGACATTGTCGTAATATATTCGATATCTATGGGATGTTTTACATCTGCCTAATTGATTTTTAGCTAGCAAGTTGATTAATTAGCTACTGTTTTATTCGGGCCAAGCTGCTCACGAAATCGTTTTTCTTTACTCCCTTTGTTGCAAATTATAATTTATTTTGATTTTTTTAGTATATCTATTTCACTATGTATCTAAATATAATATTGTGTCTAGATATCTAGTAAAATGGATAAACTAAAAAAAATTAAAATAAATTATAATTTAGAACAAAAGAAGTACTATGTGATAGTATGATAGAAGGGCACACACCAAATTTCTGTATATAATACTGGAGTGAGGCCCCCCACGTTTCGCGTGGGGAGGAGGTCTTTTTCTTTTGGAAAAAAAGGAATTGGAATGATGACGCAATAAACAGTAACAGGTCTGGCAGGAACAGTAACAGGTGAACAGGGCGGTCCCAGTTGTGGACAGTGTGTTCCCGGTTAGGAACAGTGCGATCCCGATGTGAACAGTGCTATTTCTGGACTGTGGACGGGATTAGGTACTGTAGATGAAATGAAACATGTGAGGGGATCCTGGTACCATGAACAGTGCAATAAATAGTGTGATCCCAGTTGAACAGTGCAATGAATAGTGTGATCCCGGTTCACAAAAACAAAATATCTTTATAGATGTTCATGTCAAATGCATAGACAGTAGTTCTTGGCAGAGTAGTAACAACTTCCAACCGTAGTAAAAAAACTCAACGGCTGCACACAGCACACACTGCTTCGATTCTATATATGTAAATCTTTACACGCGGGAGATTTGGCGTATGCAGAGGCATCTCCAGCTCCTGACCACTATGGGATCACCACGTGGCTATTATTTACTACCAGCTGATTAAACAATAATGTTCATGCGTGTGATCTACGCAGTGACATGCACGTATTTTCACTGCCGGTACGATAATGAGATGCAATTAGATATATTTGTTCGGCTCCTTAGGGGTGTTCAATTCTCTCTCCTATCAATTAAATGTTTGACATATATATAAAATAGACTAAACATATTTAGTTGTATTGATTATGATAGCTTTACAAGACAAATATTTTAAATATAATTAATTAGTCTATGATTTGATAATGTTGTGATATAGTAAACATATGCTAATGATAGATTAATTAGGTTTCAAAAATTCGTCTTGTGGTTTTTTTTTCAATTTTTTTTTTTTAAAAACTCCTTCCAACATCCTGTGAAACATCCAATGTGACACGTCAAACTTTTCACCCTAGGATCTAAACGCGCTCTTAGTCTCAAATACTCCAACAAAATTATTTAATTGTATTGCTCAAATACTATGTCACATTATTAGCTATTTTTTCTATAGCACAATATAAAAGCAAAATAAGCGAGTTCGTACACGTGCAAAAACAACAAGCAGGAACCAACCGATGCTTCTGCGTAGCTAACAGAGCTGTAACCAATGCGGCAGCGTGCGCAGCGAAGTGCGCATACCTATCTAGTATACCTTTACTTGGTGACGCATCGGGGAAACAGAAGCGAGCAAGCGACAGGCGACGACAGCCAAGATTCGCACCGTCTAGCTGTGCGGCAAGATCGTCTTGGTAGCACTCTGGCAGCATGAAAATTTAGGGCTTGCTCGGTTAGGATTTAAAATTTATCTAGCCAAAACTAAAGCAAGTCAAAACTAGGACATACTAAATCATAGTTGTCAAAACCTTTACAAGAATTTTGGTATAGCACTTGGTTGGTTATTAAATAAAAGTTTGCCAAATTTCTTTTTTTTATATGTAATTTAAGAATATTCTAGAGATTTATCAAAACTTTGGCATAACAATTAGTGACACCAATTCTTTAGCAATGAACCAATTGATGATCATAAATTTAACATGCTATGATTTTAGTTTAATAAGAATTAGATGTCAACTAAGCAGACCCATATATACGTACGTGGACCGGTGAACCGCTGATGAGCTGGTTGAAATTCTCAGCCCAGTTGGGTGCACTGCATCGTTCCTCCACTTTTTCCCCTCCAAACTATCGCTGGAATCAGTCAACTATCAAGATCATTTTTCTCAAAAAAAAAGTATCAAAACCATTTATATTACCCCTGAAAGGCGGTTTATAAACACCTAATGAGGCTTTTAAACCAAGAAAATATCACTAAGCTCTTAAATTTTTTGATAAAAGAAAACATAGAAAGGATGGGACAACAAAAAACCTAACAAAATACTTACTTAGAGCCCATGAAGACATGTTTAGAAGCTTCTAGAAAATAGATTTATCTCTAGGGACGATATAGTCAATGTGTAGACATGTTTTAAAATAACCTTTCAAAAAAAACAAAAATATGAAATGCAACATATATTGATGTCAAATGCAATCATTCTGATTTTTTTTCTCATAGCACTACAACATATCGCTTTATGGAAGGCATTTTGTTAAATGCGTTTTTGTCAAAATGCCTTAATTTCTTGTTGTATAAAGGCACTTTTTCAAAAATGCCTCAAAAAACATTTTTAAAGGCCAAATTAAAAACGCCTTCAATAGTTTGTAGCAATAGGAGGCGTTTTTTCAGAAAATGCCTTCAATAGCTATAACAATAGGAGGCATTTTTGGGAAAATGCCTTCAAAGCCCACGTCGATGAGTTAATGTAAAACGATCCGCTAAACTACTTCAGTAGAAAAGCAAATATACACTAGAAAAAAGCAAAGGAAAATCTGTTTTCGTATACAACTTCATGCTGCTCAGTGCTCACTGCTCAGCTGCCCACGTCGCTCCGAACTGATTCCATCAGAAACGGCTCCTCGTGCAGATTCCATCAAGAGTTGGTTCTTGCGTTCATTTTTTAGCTTCTCGTGCTTCTGCTCCTATAAACATACTAGCAAATTATCTTCCCAGCTTCTTCCCCCTCTCACTCCGTGCACGACTCCCCGATCCCACCGCCGCCTTTCCTTCCCCTACCTCTCGCCGACGGCGCGGCCGGCCGTAGCACGAGCAGCCCCGTGGGCCTTACGGGATCCGTACCAAGGGCGACGCGATGCCACACGACGGCGCTTCACCCCAGCACGGCCGAGGCGGTCCCCTCGCCGCGGGCTGCTCCGTGCGTGTCGGCCTGAGACCGACCCTGCGTGCTCTGCAGCTCCGCTCGGCAACTGGCCCTGG
Organism: Chrysopogon serrulatus; assembly: GCA_015844335.1. Classification (NCBI taxonomy): domain Eukaryota; kingdom Viridiplantae; phylum Streptophyta; class Magnoliopsida; order Poales; family Poaceae; genus Chrysopogon; species Chrysopogon serrulatus. Next base: position 56,844 of record JADLZL010001876.1, read on the forward strand.
CAATGGCGTGTCGCCTCTTCCTCTCTGTTGCGCAGGCAGCTCACCTCAGCGGCCGGATCTGGTGAGACCTCACCCTCTCCTTCTCAATTGCATGCCTCCTTGCCTAGGTCCTTTATCCCTCCGTGTTCCTCTAATCCCCTTCGTGCAGGTGACTGGCCGCTCTCGTAGCGTGAGCTATCTCCCCTCTAGCGTGCGCTACCTGTTTGTATAAATGTCCACCCCTCTACAGGTAATAACTCTGCTTTTTTTTTACTATAAGTTGATGATGGCACTGTAATGGCACATCTATTTCAAGATTAAGATGCATATTTTTCCGAATCAAACTGTAGTTCCTTCTTCCATCTACGGTATATACACAGACTAGTACATATCATTTCAGTTATTTTTCTTAAAGTGTTTTCAAACTGATTAGGGCTCTCACCTTTTAGCCATCGTAAAGTGACTTCAAACTGACTAGGATCCCTCGATCTTCGTTCTCAGTACTACTCTTTGCTTACAAGTCTGTATTCTTTGCAGAAAACTTTTTAAAGGTTGTTATATTCAGAGGTGCCGCAGTTCTTATGCCGAATTATGTTCATGCCATTCAAGCACAAGGTTTTTAGCTATTTCAAAATTAAGATGCATATTTGACTGAATGGAGAGGTACATCCTGAAGATATTAAATTCTATGGGCCATTGCAATTTCCAAACTCAGTTAAAATTTCCAAACTTAGAAGGCAGCCCCTGGCAAGAGGCCAGTTGTTGCCGCTGCCCTAGCACCTGTTTCATTAAATGCTTTCATCCATTCCTGAGTTCTCTGGGTTTCAAGCACTCTCCCAGGTTTGTGTACTGTTCTTTCTTTTAAATTTTGGTAAGTGCATACTCTATCTTTTACCGCTTTCTTGGAAAATCAGGTGCTAGAGTCATAACAAGGATATATGGCCTTACCAGACTACAGTTGTATTCTCTGCAGTCATGGGGTGGAGGAATCCCTACATCATCTATTTTTTGACTGCCCCTTTGCAACATCCTGCTGGTATAATCTGCTTGGTTTGATGATCCCGATTAATAGCTCTTCCATCCAAATTTTTGAGGCCTTCAAAATTCAGCTCCAGCTTCCCTTCTACATGGAGATTATCATAACATTCTTGATGTATGCTTTAGTGTCCCAACCTTTTGGTGAGATGAGATGCCTTCCAATTATGGGGGTGACTCTCACGATCCAGGCTACGGACCAAGAGGTTCCAATAGCCAAGCAATCGCTGAACCAACCCTTGAGATGTTGTCGGCCTAGCCAAAACCAAGCTGACGACCACTAGGGTCTGTTCCTCGCAAGAAAATGGAAGAAAACCAGCAAGAACAAGGTGCAAGCAATCTGAAAATTGCAAGGATGTAGTGAAGTATTAAAATGGGGCTTTGTATAGAGGTTGAGCTGTTGGTCTAGCCGACACAAGAGACAAACACAAGCAGTATAGTTTCCAAAGGAACTGAACTGAACTAAAACAAAACCCAACTCTTACATATGGAGGTACCCCTCCTTTTATAGCCAAAATGGCTGCTGCTTTGCATCGACAACAGCTAAGTCTATTTACTACTATTATTATGGAGGCTGTTCTATGAATGCGGACAGCTAACAAGTAACAAACAAATTTAGCCTACTATACTCTAGCTGGCTGCAAGTGGTGATCGCCTGTGGACAAGACGAGAGAGACAGCCCAACAGCCCAAAAAATATCAGCTCAAATATCTTCAACACCAAGGTTCCCGATTAGGAGCACATGACGATCCCTTCTTGTGTAAAATTTGTGAATTGTTGGCCTAGCTTCAGGTGGTGGAATGGATAGTGTTATAGCTGTAGGTGGTGTGGTTGTATCTGTAGATGTAATGTCCTCATCATCCTCCCCTTCTTGGAATGGAGTCGTCCTCGACTCAAAATCATCTTCATTTCCCATGTATGGCTTCAAATCTGAAATATTAAAGGTGGGACTTGCCCCAAAATCTGTAGGCAGATCCAGTTTATAAGCATTATCATTTATCTTCTCTAATATACGAAAAGGACCATCAGCTCTAGGCATTAATTTTGATTTTCTTAAGTTTGGGAACCTATCCTTTCACAAATGTAGCCAAACAAGATCTCCGGGTTCAAATGTGATTTCCTTTCTACCTTGACTACCTGTAATTTTATACTTTTCATTCATATTTTCTATGTTTGCTTTAGAATTTCATGCATTTTCAAGATCAACTCAGCACGTTCTTTAGCATCAAAGTTTACCTTCTCTGAACACGGTAGAGGCAATAAATCAATTGGTGCATGAGGAATAAAACCATAAACAACTTAAAAAGGACACATCTTGGTTGTAGAATGTACTGAACGATTATAAGCAAATTCTACATGAGGTAAACATTGTTCCCACATTTTCAAATTCTTATTTAGAATAGCTCTAAGCATGGTTGATAGAGTACGATTAACAACTTCAGTTTGCCCATCCTGTTTTGGGGATGACATGTAGTAGAAAATAGTAACTTTGTCCCCAATTTAGCCCAAAGTGTCCTCCGTAAATGACTTAAAAATTTTGTATCACGATCGAGAGACTATTGTATTAGGTACTCCATGTGTTTAATTATTTTCCTAAAGAATAAATCAGCAATATGTGTAGCATCATCACTTTTATAACAAGGTATAAAGTGTGCCATTTTAGAGAACCTATCCACCACAACAAAGATGCTATCCCTCTCCTTCTTTGTCCTAGGTAGTCCTAGAACAAAATCCATTGAGATATCCTCCCAAAGAGCACTAGGAACAGGTAGAGGCATGTATAAATCATGTGGATTAAGATGAGACTTAGCCTTTTGACAAGTGGTGCAGCGTGCCACATAGCGCTGGACATCATGTCTCATCTTTGGCCAATAGAAATGGTCCCTCAAAGACATCTTCATTTTCTTCACACCAAAATGTCCCATTGTCCACCTCCATGGGCCTCAGAATGCTTGACAAAAGACGGACAGAGCTAGCTGGAATGCATAGCTTGTTAGCACGAAATAAAAGTCCATCACTCACATTGTACTTATTCCAACCCTTTCCCTCCTTGCAATGCAACATTATCTCTTTAAAATCAGCATCATGATCATATAGCTCTTTGATAGTTTCCAAACCAAATATTTTATAATCAAGTTGAGATAACATGGTATAACGTCTAGACAATGCATCAGCAATGATATTTTCCTTTCCTTTTTTTGTGTTTTATGATGTAAGGAAATGATTCAATAAATTCTACCCACTTTGCATGTCTATGATTTAGTTTGTTTTGGCTTCTAATATGTTTGAGAGACTCATGATCAGAATGGATCACAAATTCCTTCGCCACAAATAATGTTGCCAGGTCTCTAGGGTGCGAACTAAGGCATATAATTCTTTATCGTAAGTGAAATAATTCAGACTAGGTCCACTTAATTTCTCACCTGAAATAGGCAACAGGCTTACCATCTTGAATTAATACACCTCCAATGCCTATCCCATTAGCATCACATTCGAAGTTCAAAAGGTTTACCAAAATCGGGAAGTTGGAGTAGGGGAGCATTGGTGAGTTTCTCTTTGAGTAAATTGAAGGCATCCTCCCGTGCTGGCCCCCAATGGAAGGGAGCTCCTTTCTTTATCAATTCATTCAAGGGTGCAGCTATAGTACTGAATTCCTTGACAAAACGTCTATAAAATCCGGCAAGTCCAAGAAGGCTCCGTACTTTGTGTGATGTGGTTTGAGTCGGCCAACTCTTGATTGCATCAATCTTGGCCGCATCAACTTCAATTCCTGCGGGGTCACAACATAGCCAAGAAACGATACTCAATCTGTGTGCAAAAGTACACTTTTCGAGGTTGCCAAACAAACGTGCATCTCTTAAGGCATTGAAAACAAAGACGTAAATGCTCAAGATGTTCAGTTAGTGACTTGTGTAAATCAAGATATCATCAAAGTATACTACCACAAATTTTCCAATGAAAGCACGTAGAACTTCGTTCATCAATCTCATAAATGTACTAGGTGCATTAGTTAAACCAAAAGGCATGACTAACCACTCATACAAGCCAAATTTAGTTTTAAAAAGTTGTTTTCCATTCATCTCCTAGTTTCATTTCGATTTGGTGATAACCACTACGCAAGTCAACTTTGGAGAACATTTTAGAACCACTTAATTCATCAAGCATATCATCTAACCTAGGAATAGGGTGACGATATCTAATGGTGATATTGTTAATAGCCCTACAATCAACACACATACGCCATGATCCATCTTTTTTTGGAACCAAAATAACCGGAACAGCACAAGGACTAAGGCTTTCACGAATATACCCTTTATCAAGCAAGTCCTGCACTTGACGTGCAATCTCCTTAGTCTTCTCAGGATTGGTCCTATATGGTGCACGATTGGGCAGGGGAGCACCTGGTATTAGGTCAATTTGATGTTCAATTCCTCGGATTGGTGGCAGCCCAGGTGGTATTTCCTTTGGAAACACATCTTTATACTCCTGCAAAAGGTCAGCAACAGCAGAAGGCATAGAAAGAGGCATGTCCTCATATGAAAATAATGCTTGTCTGAGCATTATAGCATAGCAAACTGAATTACTTGCTGTCATCTCAATAATTTCTGATTTTGTAGCTAGTAATACAGGACTTTTCAACATAATTCCATCCTTCTTAGCATTAGGTTCTTTCTTTTTATGTGAAGCAAGTTCCTTAGCTATATCTTGATTTTCATATTTGCTAGTTTCATTGTTCTCTCTATTAGCTCTTTCTATTTCATCTTTTAGAATAGCTTCAGGAGACATAGGCAACAAAGTAATTTTCTTCCCTTTAAACATGAGCGTGTACTGATTGGTTCTACCATGATGCAAGGTATCTCTATCATATTGCCATGGTCTTCCTAATAACAAAGAGCATGCTTGCATTGGAACCACATCACAATCAGCATAATCATGATATGAACCAAGTGAAAATGGTATCCTCACAATACGGGTTACCTTTAGCTTACCACAACTGTTGAACCATTGAATATAGTAGGGTCTAGGATGTTGTCTTGTGGTTAAGCCAAGCTTCTCAACCATGTCCATGCTTGCCAAGTTGTTACAGCTTCCGCCATCAATGATCACCCGACATGATCGATTGTTGATGACAAATTTAGTTTGGAACAGATTGTGGCGTTGGCTCTATTCAGCTTGTTCCATTTGCACGCTAAGCACACGCTGTACAATGAGACTTAAATACTTATCTGCTGATTCAGCACCATACTGCTCTTCCTCTTCCTCTTCCTCATTACCAGATTCTTCTTCAATATCACTAGCTGATGTGTACTCACCATTGTCTTTGATTAGAAGAGCTCGCTTGCTAGGACAGTCCCGCATCATGTGTCCATAGCCCTTACAACGATGGCATTGTGTATCTCATGATCTTCTGTTGAATTAACTGAAGAGGCAATTGGGGACGGGGGGCTGGTGCTGAGCTCTTGCTTGCCTCAGTGCACGTGTAGGTGTAGTAGAGGAAATAGGCTGCAGACGGTTGTTGGAGATCGTTGGTGTAGGTGTACGGCTAGAGGAAATTGTGGAGGTCTTTGCTTGCCTTTGATTGGGCCAACCTGTAGAAATAACCCCAGAAGGGCCCCTTGTCCTTTGTCGGTCCTGCACTTCTCTTTCAGCTTTACAAGCAAGGTGAAATAAACGAGTAATAGAATTATATTCTTTATAATCTAGAATGGTCTGAATTTCCCTGTTAAGCCCCCCCAAAAAATCTAGCCATCTTAGCTTCCGGTGTTTCTTCTAACCCACAACGTAGCATACCAATTTGCAATTCCTGATAATATTCTTCTACAGTGTGTTTACCTTGTTTCAAGCATTGCAATCTATTTAATAAATCACGAGAATAATATGAAGGTACGAAACGGGCTCTCATAACTCTCTTCATACCCTCCGGGTAGTTGGAACATCCCCATTTGTGCGACAATATTCTTGCCACCAAATAGATGTAAAATCAGTAAACTCACTAGTGGCAGCTCTAATTCTCTTATTATCGGGGATATCATAACACTCAAATTTTTGTTCTATAGCCATTTTCCAAGTGAGATATGCATCGGGATCATATTTACCAAAGCAAAAGAAGGTATGGAAAATTTTATTTTCAGTAGAGGATCATCACGGTCTCGTACCTCTCGGCGGGCGGTGGTGGCGTTGATGTGGATGGTTCACATCATCTAATTCAGTATATCCGTCGCATAGTCATCGAAGAGCGGCAGTAGCGCGAGATGTTGCGGCGTAAGATAATTGTGCTTGTTCAAGTTGCACTATGCGAGAATCGAGGGGCTGTGATGATTGTGTTGGTGCTGTTCAAAGCCTCTCTGGTCTCGTTCACCACTTTTGTGATGTTTTCAAGTGTGTTCATTCAACAAGCGTGCTAAGTAATCCCTAGTTGCTTGTGTCCTTGGTGTGAGGGTTTCGTCTTCCTCACCCGCCATTGTTAGCAAACAACAAACAATACAACAAGATTATATGTGCCTACCAACTACTAGGACGTGGGAATTAGAAATTCTAAGGCACTCACACTCAAGCTCTTACCAAGTACTTACAGGTTCTTATCAAAATCAGCAGGTGGTGTGCTGGTAGTTGGGTCGACCTCCAACGATCTTTAGGGTTGAGTTCAGCCGATGCAAGCTTATGTTACCTGAATGGCCCGTAGATAGTGTAGCTAGGATAGGTTTATTTATGTAGCAAGGATTAGACAAAATCAAATCAGCAGTGCTAAATTGAAAATCTGCTCAAAGTCCTAGTCAAATTGCTGGCCCTATAGAAGACTAATAGCTGATCAACAAACATAGAAAACAAGAAATGTAAAAGAGCTGCACAACCACTGCTGTGTTGTTGTTTTTTTTTTTTCTCTTCCTTTTTTTCTTCTTTTTTTTCCTTCTTTTTTTTTAACTCTAGTGCTGTATTTACTGCAGCCTAGAATTTGTAGCTGGACAGCTATACTCGATGCTATTTCTTTTTAGCTTTCACACTAAAGTTGCCAAAGACAAATTTACTTTCTCTTCTTTCCTTTCAAAATAGATCTCAGCTAGAAGCTTGAAGTAAGAATAGGTTGCCAAGGCCAAATTTACTTTCTTTTCTTTCTTCAAGATAGATCTCAGCTAGAAGCTTGAAGCAAGAACAACGACCAAACAACTTAACATATGACAATGCAACCCAGAGATTCAACAAAGCATTAAACTGAAAAGAGATTGCAACTAGGCTCAAACTGGTTTGGATAGGGTGTGGCAAACTCTATTTTTTTGGGAGCTTTTTCTGGAATATAGGTAAAGAATTCTACAACTACTAACTCAAGTCTCACCGATTAACCTTGCTCTGAATACCAATTATGTATGCTTTAGTGTCCCAACCTTTTGGTGAGATGAGATGCCTTCCAATTGTGGGGGTGACCCTCACGATCCAAAGCTACGGACCAAGAGGTTCCAATAGCCAAGCAATCGCTGAACCAACCCTTGAGAAGTTGTCAGCCTAGCCAAAACCAAGCTGACGACCACTAGGGTCCTGTTCCTCGCAAGAAAATGGAAGAAAACCAAGAAGAACAAGGTGCAAGCAATCTGAAAATTGCAAGGATGTAGTGAAGTATTAAGATGGGGCTTTGTATAGAGGTTGAGCTGTTGGTCTAGCCGACACAAGAGACAACACAAGCAGTATAGTTTCCAAAGAAACTGAACTGAACTAAAACAAAACCCAACTCTTACATATGGAGGTACCCCTCCTTTTATAGCCAAAATGGCTGCTGCTGTACTGACAACAGCTAAGTCTATTTACTACTATTATTATGGAGGCTGTTCTATGAATCTGGACAGCTAACAAGTAACAAACAAATTTAGCCTACTATACTCTAGCTGGCTGCAAGTGGTGACTGCACTGTGGGGCAGAGAGAGAGACAGCCCAACAGCCCCAAAATATCAGCTCAAATATCTTCAACACCAAGGTTCCTGATTAGGAGCACATGACGATCCCTTCTTGTGTAAAATTTGTGAATTGTTGGCCTAGCTTCAGGTGGTGGAATGGATAGTGTTATAGCTGTAGGTGGTGTGGTTGTATCTGTAGATGTAATGTCCTCATCATCCTCCCCTTCTTGGAATGGAGTCGTCCCTCGACTCAAAATCATCTTCATTTCCCATGTATGGCTTCAAATCTGAAATATTAAAGGTGGGACTTGCCCCAAAATCTGTAGGCAGATCCAGTTTATAAGCATTATCATTTATCTTCTCTAATATACGAAAAGGACCATCAGCTCTAGGCATTAATTTTGATTTTCTTAAGTTTGGGAACCTATCCTTTCACAAATGTAGCCAAACAAGATCTCCGGGTTCAAATGTGATTTCCTTTCTACCTTGACTACCTGTAATTTTATACTTTTCATTCATATTTTCTATGTTTGCTTTAGAATTTCATGCATTTTCAAGATCAACTCAAAGACGTTCTTTAGCATCAAAGTTTACCTTCTCTGAACACGGTAGAGGCAATAAATCAATTGGTGCATGAGGAATAAAACCATAAACAACTTAAAAGGACACATCTTGGTTGTAGAATGTACTGAACGATTATAAGCAAATTCTACATGAGGTAAACATTGTTCCCACATTTTCAAATTCTTATTTAGAATAGCTCTAAGCATGGTTGATAGAGTACGATTAACAACTTCAGTTTGCCCATCTGTTTGGGGATGACATGTAGTAGAAAATAGTAACTTTGTCCCCAATTTAGCCCAAAGTGTCCTCCAGAAATGACTTAAAAATTTTGTATCACGATCAGAGACTATTGTATTAGGTACTCCATGTAAGCGAATTATTTTCCTAAAGAATAAATCAGCAATATGTGTAGCATCATCACTTTTATAACAAGGTATAAAGTGTGCCATTTTAGAGAACCTATCCACCACAACAAAGATGCTATCCCTCTCCTTCTTTGTCCTAGGTAGTCCTAGAACAAAATCCATTGAGATATCCTCCCAAAGAGCACTAGGAACAGGTAGAGGCATGTATAAATCATGTGGATTAAGATGAGACTTAGCCTTTTGACAAGTGGTGCAGCGTGCCACATAGCGCTGGACATCATGTCTCATCTTTGGCCAATAGAAATGGTCCCTCAGCACATCTTCTGTTTTCTTCACACCAAAATGTCCCATTGTCCACCTCCATGGGCCTCCTGTAACAGCAAAAGACGGACAGAGCTAGCTGGAATGCATAGCTTGTTAGCACGAAATAAAAGTCCATCACTCACATTGTACTTATTCCAACCCTTTCCCTCCTTGCAATGCAACATTATCTCTTTAAAATCAGCATCATGATCATATAGCTCTTTGATAGTTTCCAAACCAAATATTTTATAATCAAGTTGAGATAACATGGTATAACGTCTAGACAATGCATCAAAGCAATGATATTTTCCTTTCCTTTTTTTTTGTGTTTTATGATGTAAGGAAATGATTCAATAAATTCTACCCACTTTGCATGTCTATGATTTAGTTTGTTTTGGCTTCTAATATGTTTGAGAGACTCATGATCAGAATGGATCACAAATTCCTTCGGCCACAAATAATGTTGCCAGGTCTCTAGGGTGCGAACTAAGGCATATAATTCTTTATCGTAAGTGAAATAATTCAGACTAGGTCCACTTAATTTCTCACTGAAATAGGCAACAGGCTTACCATCTTGAATTAATACACCTCCAATGCCTATCCCATTAGCATCACATTCGAGTTCAAAAGGTTTACCAAAATCAGGAAGTTGGAGTAGGGGAGCATTGGTGAGTTTCTCTTTGAGTAAATTGAAGGCATCCTCCTGTGCTGGCCCCCAATGGAAGGGAGCTCCTTTCTTTATCAATTCATTCAAGGGTGCAGCTATAGTACTGAATTCCTTGACAAAACGTCTATAAAATCCGGCAAGTCCAAGAAGGCTCCGTACTTGTGTGATGTGTTTGAGTCGGCCAACTCTTGATTGCATCAATCTTGGCTGCATCAACTTCAATTCCTCTTGGGGGTCACAACATAGCCAAGAACGATACTCAATCTGTGCAAAAAGTACACTTTTCGAGGTTGCCAAACAAACGTGCATCTCTTAAGGCATTGAAAACAAGACGTAAATGCTCAAGATGTTCAGTTAGTGACTTGCTGTAAATCAAGATATCATCAAAGTATACTACCACAAATTTTCCAATGAAAGCACGTAGAACTTCGTTCATCAATCTCATAAATGTACTAGGTGCATTAGTTAAACCAAAAGGCATGACTAACCACTCATACAAGCCAAATTTAGTTTTAAAAGTCTGTTTTCCATTCATCTCCTAGTTTCATTCTGATTTGGTGATAACCACTACGCAAGTCAACTTTGGAGAACATTTTAGAACCACTTAATTCATCAAGCATATCATCTAACCTAGGAATAGGGTGACGATATCTAATGGTGATATTGTTAATAGCCCTACAATCAACACACATACGCCATGATCCATCTTTTTTTTGGAACCAAAATAACCGGAACAAAGCACAAGGACTAAGGCTTTCACGAATATACCCTTTATCAAGCAAGTCCCGCACTTGACGTGCAATCTCCTTAGTCTTCTCAGGATTGGTCCTATATGGTGCACGATTGGGCAGGGGAGCACCTGGTATTAGGTCAATTTGATGTTCAATTCCTCGGATTGGTGGCAGCCCAGGTGGTATTTCCTTTGGAAACACATCTTTATACTCCCGCAAAAAAGGTCAAGAAACAGCAGAAGGCATAGAAAGAGGCATGTCCTCATATGAAAATAATGCTTGTCGAGCATTATAGCATAGCAAACTGAATTACTTGCTGTCATCTCAATAATTTCTGATTTTGTAGCTAGTAATACAGGACTTTTCAACATAATTCCATCCTTCTTAGCATTAGGTTCTTTCTTTTTATGTGAAGCAAGTTCCTTAGCTATATCTTGATTTTCATATTTGCTAGTTTCATTGTTCTCTCTATTAGCTCTTTCTATTTCATCTTTTAGAATAGCTTCAGGAGACATAGGCAACAAAAGTAATTTTCTTCCCTTTAAACATGAGCGTGTACTTGATTGGTTCTACCATGATGCAAGGTATCTCTATCATATTGCCATGGTCTTCCTAATAACAAAGAGCATGCTTGCATTGGAACCACATCACAATCAGCATAATCATGATATGAACCAAGTGAAAATGGTATCCTCACAATACGGGTTACCTTTAGCTTACCACAACCTGTTGAACCATTGAATATAGTAGGGTCTAGGATGTTGTCTTGTGGTTAAGCCAAGCTTCTCAACCATGTCCATGCTTGCCAAGTTGTTACAGACTTCCGCCATCAATGATCACCCGACATGATCGATTGTTGATGACAAATTTAGTTTGGAACAGATTGTGGCGTTGGCTCTATTCAGCTTGTTCCATTTGCACGCTAAGCACACGCTGTACAATGAGACTTAAATACTTATCTGCTGATTCAAAGCACCATACCGCTCTTCCTCTTCCTCTTCCTCATTACCAGATTCTTCTTCAATATCATCACTAGCTGATGTGTACTCACCATTGTCTTTGATTAGAAGAGCTCGCTTGCTAGGACAGTCCCGCATCATGTGTCCATAGCCCTTACAACGATGGCATTGTGTATCTCATGATCTTCCTGTTGAATTAATCGAAGAGGCAATTGGGACAGGGGGCCGGTGCTGAGCTCTTCTTGCTTGCCTCAGGTGCACGTGTAGGTGTAGTAGAGGAAATAGGCTGCAGACGGTTGTTGGAGATCGTTGGTGTAGGTGTACGGCTAGAGGAAATTGTGGAGGTCTTTGCTTGCCTTTGATTGGGCCAACCTGTAGAAATAACCCCGAAAGGGCCCCTTGTCCTTTGTCGTCCCTGCACTTCTCGTTCAGCTTTACAAGCAAGGTGAAATAAACGAGTAATAGAATTATATTCTTTATAATCTAGAATGGTCTGAATTTCCCCTGTTAAGCCCCCAAAAAATCTAGCCATCTTAGCTTAGGTGTTTCTTCTAACCCACAACGTAGCATACCAATTTGCAATTCCTGATAATATTCTTCTACAGTGTGTTTACCTTGTTTCAAGCATTGCAATCTATTTAATAAATCACGAGAATAATATGAAGGTACGAAACGGGCTCTCATAACTCTCTTCATACCCTCCCAGGTAGTTGGAACATCCCCATTTGTACGACAATATTCTTGCCACCAAATAGATGTAAAATCAGTAAACTCACTAGTGGCAGCTCTAATTCTCTTATTATCAGGGATATCATAACACTCAAATTTTTGTTCTATAGCCATTTTCCAAGTGAGATATGCATCAGGATCATATTTACCAGCAAAAGAAGGTATGGAAAATTTTATTTTCAGTAGAGGATCATCACGGTCTCGTACCTCTCGGCGGCGGTGGTGGCGTTGATGTGGATGGTTCACATCATCTAATTCAGTATCTGTCGCATAGTCATCGATAGCAGCGAGTAGCGCGAGATGTTGCGGCGAGAAGATAATTGTGCTTGTTCAAGTTGCACTATGCGAGAATCGAGGGGCTGTGATGATTGTGTTGGTCTTTGTTCAAAGCCTCTCTCGGTCTCGTTCACCACTTTTGTGATGTTTTCGGTGTGTTCATTCAACAAGCGTGCTAAGTAATCCCTAGTTGCTTGTGTCCTTGGTGTGAGGGTTTCGTCTTCCTCACCTGCCATTGTTAGCAAACAACAAACAATACAACAAGATTATATGTGCCTACCAACTACTAGGACGTGGGAATTAGAAATTCAAAGGCACTCACACTCAAGCTCTTACCAAGTACTTACAGGTTCTTATCAAAATCAGCAGGTGGTGCAGCTGGTAGTTGGGTCAGCCTCCAACGATCTTTAGGGTTGAGTTCAGCCGATGCAAGCTTATGTTACCTGAATGGCCCGTAGATAGTGTAGCTAGGATAGGTTTATTTATGTAGCAAGGATTAGACAAAATCAAATCAGCAGTGCTAAATTGAAAATCTGCTCAAAGTCCTAGTCAAATTGCTGGCCCTATAGAAGACTAATAGCTGATCAACAAACATAGAAAACAAGAAATGTAAAAGAGCTGCACAACCACTGCTGTGTGTTGTTTTTTTTTTCTCTTCCTTTTTTTTCTTCTTTTTTTTCCTTCTTTTTTTTTAACTCTAGTGCTGTATTTACTGCAGCCTAGAATTTGTAGCTGGACAGCTATACTGATGCTATTTCTTTTTAGCTTTCACACTAAAGTTGCCAAAGACAAATTTACTTTCTCTTCTTTCCTTTCAAAATAGATCTCAGCTAGAAGCTTGAAGTAAGAATAGGTTGCCAAGGCCAAATTTACTTTCTTTTCTTTCTTCAAGATAGATCTCAGCTAGAAGCTTGAAGCAAGAACAACGACAAAGCAACTTAACATATGACAATGCAACCCCAGAGATTCAACAAAGCATTAAACTGAAAGAGATTGCAACTAGGCTCAAACTGGTTTGGATAGGGTGTGGCAAACTCTCTATTTTTTTTGGAGCTTTTTCTGGAATATAGGTAAAGAATTCTACAACTACTAACTCAAGTCTCACCGATTAACCTTGCTCTGAATACCAATTATGTATGCTTTAGTGTCCCAACCTTTTGGTGAGATGAGATGCCTTCCAATTGTGGGGGTGACCCTCACGATCCAGGCTACGGACCAAGAGGTTCCAATAGCCAAGCAATCGCTGAACCAACCCTTGAGAAGTTGTCGCCCCTAGCCAAAACCAAGCTGACGACGACCACTAGGGTCTGTTTCGCAAGAAAATGGAAGAAAACCAGCAAGAACAAGGTGCAAGCAATCTGAAAATTGCAAGGATGTAGTGAAGTATTAAGATGGGGCTTTGTATAGAGGTTGAGCTGTTGGTCTAGCCGACACAAGAGACAACACAAAGCAGTATAGTTTCCAAAGAAACCGAACTGAACTAAAACAAAACCCAACTCTTACATATGGAGGTACCCCTCCTTTTATAGCCAAAATGGCTGCTGCTGATCGACAACAGCTAAGTCTATTTACTACTATTATTATGGAGGCTGTTCTATGAATCGGACAGCTAACAAGTAACAAACAAATTTAGCCTACTATACTCTAGCTGGCTGCAAGTGGTGACTGCCTGTGGACAAGACAGTAGACAGCCCAACAGCCCAAAATATCAGCTCAAATATCTTCAACACCAAGGTTCCCGATTAGGAGCACATGACGATCCCTTCTTGTGTAAAATTTGTGAATTGTTGGCCTAGCTTCAGGTGGTGGAATGGATAGTGTTATAGCTGTAGGTGGTGTGGTTGTATCTGTAGATGTAATGTCCTCATCATCCTCCCCTTCTTGGAATGGAGTCGTCCTCGACTCAAAATCATCTTCATTTCCCATGTATGGCTTCAAATCTGAAATATTAAAGGTGGGACTTGCCCCAAAATCTGTAGGCAGATCCGGTTTATAAGCATTATCATTTATCTTCTCTAATATACGAAAAAGGACCATCAGCTCTAGGCATTAATTTTGATTTTCTTAAGTTTGGGAACCTATCCTTTCACAAATGTAGCCAAACAAGATCTCCGGGTTCAAATGTGATTTCCTTTCTACCTTGACTACCTGTAATTTTATACTTTTCATTCATATTTTCTATGTTTGCTTTAGAATTTCATGCATTTTCAAGATCAACTCAAAGACGTTCTTTAGCATCAAAGTTTACCTTCTCTGAACACGGTAGAGGCAATAAATCAATTGGTGCATGAGGAATAAAACCATAAACAACTTAAAAAGGACACATCTTGGTTGTAGAATGTACTTGAACGATTATAAGCAAATTCTACATGAGGTAAACATTGTTCCCACATTTTCAAATTCTTATTTAGAATAGCTCTAAGCATGGTTGATAGAGTACGATTAACAACTTCAGTTTGCCCATCTGTTTGGGGATGACATGTAGTAGAAAATAGTAACTTTGTCCCCAATTTAGCCCAAAGTGTCCTCAGTAAATGACTTAAAAATTTTGTATCACGATCAGAGACTATTGTATTAGGTACTCCATGTAAGCGAATTATTTTCCTAAAGAATAAATCAGCAATATGTGTAGCATCATCACTTTTATAACAAGGTATAAAGTGTGCCATTTTAGAGAACCTATCCACCACAACAAAGATGCTATCCCTCTCCTTCTTTGTCCTAGGTAGTCCTAGAACAAAATCCATTGAGATATCCTCCCAAAGAGCACTAGGAACAGGTAGAGGCATGTATAAATCATGTGGATTAAGATGAGACTTAGCCTTTTGACAAGTGGTGCAGCGTGCCACATAGCGCTGGACATCATGTCTCATCTTTGGCCAATAGAAATGGTCCCTCAAAGACATCTTCTGTTTTTCTTCACACCAAAATGTCCCATTGTCCACCTCCATGGGCCTCCTGTAACAGCAAAAGACGGACAGAGCTAGCTGGAATGCATAGCTTGTTAGCACGAAATAAAAGTCCATCACTCACATTGTACTTATTCCAACCCTTTCCCTCCTTGCAATGCAACATTATCTCTTTAAAATCAGCATCATGATCATATAGCTCTTTGATAGTTTCCAAACCAAATATTTTATAATCAAGTTGAGATAACATGGTATAACGTCTAGACAATGCATCAGCAATGATATTTTCCTTTCCTTTTTTTGTGTTTTATGATGTAAGGAAATGATTCAATAAATTCTACCCACTTTGCATGTCTATGATTTAGTTTGTTTTGGCTTCTAATATGTTTGAGAGACTCATGATCAGAATGGATCACAAATTCCTTCGGCCACAAATAATGTTGCCAGGTCTCTAGGGTGCGAACTAAGGCATATAATTCTTTATCGTAAGTGAAATAATTCAGACTAGGTCCACTTAATTTCTCACTGAAATAGGCAACAGGCTTACCATCTTGAATTAATACACCTCCAATGCCTATCCCATTAGCATCACATTCGAGTTCAAAAGGTTTACCAAAATCGGAAGTTGGAGTAGGGGAGCATTGGTGAGTTTCTCTTTGAGTAAATTGAAGGCATCCTCTGTCGGCTGGCCCCCAATGGAAGGGAGCTCCTTTCTTTATCAATTCATTCAAGGGTGCAGCTATAGTACTGAATTCCTTGACAAAACGTCTATAAAATCCGGCAAGTCCAAGAAGGCTCCGTACTTGTGTGACTGTGTTTGGAGTCGGCCAACTCTTGATTGCATCAATCTTGGCTGCATCAACTTCAATTCCCTGCGGGGTCACAACATAGCCAAGAAACGATACTCAATCTGTGCAAAAAGTACACTTTTCGAGGTTGCCAAACAAACGTGCATCTCTTAAGGCATTGAAAACAGCACGTAAATGCTCAAGATGTTCAGTTAGTGACTTGCTGTAAATCAAGATATCATCAAAGTATACTACCACAAATTTTCCAATGAAAGCACGTAGAACTTCGTTCATCAATCTCATAAATGTACTAGGTGCATTAGTTAAACCAAAAGGCATGACTAACCACTCATACAAGCCAAATTTAGTTTTAAAAGCTGTTTTCCATTCATCTCCTAGTTTCATTCTGATTTGGTGATAACCACTACGCAAGTCAACTTTGGAGAACATTTTAGAACCACTTAATTCATCAAGCATATCATCTAACCTAGGAATAGGGTGACGATATCTAATGGTGATATTGTTAATAGCCCTACAATCAACACACATACGCCATGATCCATCTTTTTTGGAACCAAAATAACCGAACAAACACAAGGACTAAGGCTTTCACGAATATACCCTTTATCAAGCAAGTCCTGCACTTGACGTGCAATCTCCTTAGTCTTCTCAGGATTGGTCCTATATGGTGCACGATTGGGCAGGGGAGCACCTGGTATTAGGTCAATTTGATGTTCAATTCCTCGGATTGGTGGCAGCCAGGTGGTATTTCCTTTGGAAACACATCTTTATACTCCCGCAAAAGGTCAGCAGAACAGCAGAAGGCATAGAAAGAGGCATGTCCTCATATGAAAATAATGCTTGTCTGAGCATTATAGCATAGCAAACTGAATTACTTGCTGTCATCTCAATAATTTCTGATTTTGTAGCTAGTAATACAGGACTTTTCAACATAATTCCATCCTTCTTAGCATTAGGTTCTTTCTTTTTATGTGAAGCAAGTTCCTTAGCTATATCTTGATTTTCATATTTGCTAGTTTCATTGTTCTCTCTATTAGCTCTTTCTATTTCATCTTTTAGAATAGCTTCAGGAGACATAGGCAACAAAGTAATTTTCTTCCCTTTAAACATGAGCGTGTACTTGATTGGTTCTACCATGATGCAAGGTATCTCTATCATATTGCCATGGTCTTCCTAATAACAAAGAGCATGCTTGCATTGGAACCACATCACAATCAGCATAATCATGATATGAACCAAGTGAAAATGGTATCCTCACAATACGGGTTACCTTTAGCTTACCACAACTGTTGAACCATTGAATATAGTAGGGTCTAGGATGTTGTCTTGTGGTTAAGCCAAGCTTCTCAACCATGTCCATGCTTGCCAAGTTGTTACAGCTTCCGCCATCAATGATCACCCGACATGATCGATTGTTGATGACAAATTTAGTTTGGAACAGATTGTGGCGTTGGCTCTATTCAGCTTGTTCCATTTGCACGCTAAGCACACGCTGTACAATGAGACTTAAATACTTATCTGCTGATTCAGCACCATACTGCTCTTCCTCTTCCTCTTCCTCATTACCAGATTCTTCTTCAATATCACTAGCTGATGTGTACTCACCATTGTCTTTGATTAGAAGAGCTCACTTGCTAGGACAGTCCCGCATCATGTGTCCATAGCCCTTACAACGATGGCATTGTGTATCTCATGATCTTCCTGTTGAATTAACTGAAGAGGCAATTGGGACAGGGGCTGGTGCTGAGCTCTTGCTTGCCTCAGGTGCACGTGTAGGTGTAGTAGAGGAAATAGGCTGCAGACGGTTGTTGGAGATCGTTGGTGTAGGTGTACGGCTAGAGGAAATTGTGGAGGTCTTTGCTTGCCTTTGATTGGGCCAACTTTGTAGAAATAACCCAGAAGGGCCCCTTGTCCTTTGTCGGTCCTGCACTTCTCTTTCAGCTTTACAAGCAAGGTGAAATAAACGAGTAATAGAATTATATTCTTTATAATCTAGAATGGTCTGAATTTCCCTGTTAAGCCCCCCCAAAAAATCTAGCCATCTTAGCTTCCGGTGTTTCTTCTAACCCACAACGTAGCATACCAATTTGCAATTCCTGATAATATTCTTCTACAGTGTGTTTACCTTGTTTCAAGCATTGCAATCTATTTAATAAATCACGAGAATAATATGAAGGTACGAAACGGGCTCTCATAACTCTCTTCATACCCTCCCAGGTAGTTGGAACATCCCCATTTGTACGACAATATTCTTGCCACCAAATAGATGTAAAATCAGTAAACTCACTAGTGGCAGCTCTAATTCTCTTATTATCAGGGATATCATAACACTCAAATTTTTGTTCTATAGCCATTTTCCAAGTGAGATATGCATCAGGATCATATTTACCAGCAAAAGAAGGTATGGAAAATTTTATTTTCAGTAGAGGATCATCACGGTCTCGTACCTCTCGGCGGCGGTGGTGGCGTTGATGTGGATGGTTCACATCATCTAATTCAGTATCTGTCGCATAGTCATCAGTAGCAGCGATGGCGAGATGTTGCGGCAGAAGATAATTGTGCTTGTTCAAGTTGCACTATGCGAGAATCGAGGGCTGTGATGATTGTGTTGGTGCTGTTCAAAGCCTCTCTGGTCTCGTTCACCACTTTTGTGATGTTTTCAGTGTGTTCATTCAACAAGCGTGCTAAGTAATCCCTAGTTGCTTGTGTCCTTGGTGTGAGGGTTTCGTCTTCCTCACCTGCCATTGTTAGCAAACAACAAACAATACAACAAGATTATATGTGCCTACCAACTACTAGGACGTGGGAATTAGAAATTCAAAGGCACTCACACTCAAGCTCTTACCAAGTACTTACAGGTTCTTATCAAAATCAGCAGGTGGTGCAGCTGGTAGTTGGGTCAGCCTCCAACGATCTTTAGGGTTGAGTTCAGCCGATGCAAGCTTATGTTACCTGAATGGCCCGTAGATAGTGTAGCTAGGATAGGTTTATTTATGTAGCAAGGATTAGACAAAATCAAATCAGCAGTGCTAAATTGAAAATCTGCTCAAAGTCCTAGTCAAATTGCTGGCCCTATAGAAGACTAATAGCTGATCAACAAACATAGAAAACAAGAAATGTAAAAGAGCTGCACAACCACTGCTGTGTTGTTCTTTTTTTTTTCTCTTCCTTTTTTTTCTTCTTTTTTTTCCTTCTTTTTTTTTAACTCTAGTGCTGTATTTACTGCAGCCTAGAATTTGTAGCTGGACAGCTATACTGATGCTATTTCTTTTTAGCTTTCACACTAAAGTTGCCAAAGACAAATTTACTTTCTCTTCTTTCCTTTCAAAATAGATCTCAGCTAGAAGCTTGAAGTAAGAATAGGTTGCCAAGGCCAAATTTACTTTCTTTTCTTTCTTCAAGATAGATCTCAGCTAGAAGCTTGAAGCAAGAACAACGACCAGCAACTTAACATATGACAATGCAACCCAGAGATTCAACAAAGCATTAAACTGAAAGAGATTGCAACTAGGCTCAAACTGGTTTGGATAGGGTGTGGCAAACTCTCTATTTTTTTTGGAGCTTTTTCTGGAATATAGGTAAAGAATTCTACAACTACTAACTCAAGTCTCACCGATTAACCTTGCTCTGAATACCAATTATGTATGCTTTAGTGTCCCAACCTTTTGGTGAGATGAGATGCCTTCCAATTGTGGGGGTGACCCTCACGATCCAGGCTACGGACCAAGAGGTTCCAATAGCCAAGCAATCGCTGAACCAACCCTTGAGAAGTTGTCAGCCTAGCCAAAACCAAGCTGACCTGACCACTAGGGTCTGTTCCTGCAAGAAAATGGAAGAAAACCAGCAAGAACAAGGTGCAAGCAATCTGAAAATTGCAAGGATGTAGTGAAGTATTAAGATGGGGCTTTGTATAGAGGTTGAGCTGTTGGTCTAGCCGACACAAGAGACAACACAAGCAGTATAGTTTCCAAAGAAACTGAACTGAACTAAAACAAAACCCAACTCTTACATATGGAGGTACCCCTCCTTTTATAGCCAAAATGGCTGCTGCTGTACTGACAACAGCTAAGTCTATTTACTACTATTATTATGGAGGCTGTTCCATGAATCTGGACAGCTAACAAGTAACAAACAAATTTAGCCTACTATACTCTAGCTGGCTGCAAGTGGTGACTGCCTGTGGATAGCACAGAGACAGCCCAACAGCCCAAAATATCAGCTCAAATATCTTCAACACTAAGGTTCCTGATTAGGAGCACATGACGATCCCTTCTTGTGTAAAATTTGTGAATTGTTGGCCTAGCTTCAGGTGGTGGAATGGATGGTATTATAGCTGTAGGTGGTGTGGTTGTATCTGTAGATGTGATGTCCTCATCATCTCTGCTGGTCTATATGGACAGTAAGAAATGATGCCATCTTCAGAGGATCTCCGGTCTCCATTCAGCGCTGCAAGAACGTCTTCATGAAAAAATTCGCCTTGGTTATCCTTCGAGCGAAGCCTAGTCTACACCCCAGCATTGATTTATGGCTAGAAGCTTTTGTGTAATTGTGTTAATTTTCTTTATTTCTTTCTTTGTATCTTGAGCCCAATTGGGAGAACTGTTAGTTTTTTAATAAAAGCACAGTAGGGGCTCACAACCCCTCCCTGTTTCAAAAAAAAAAAAAAAACTATAGTTTATTTGTGAGAATTTTTCAAAAAAGCAATTGGACAGAGCCAATAATGTTTTATAATTTCTTTTAGATTTTTTCATATTTTTCAGTTAACAAGGATAAATCCAATTTTTTTAATCTTCTCTAGAGATATGTTCATGAGCTCTAAATATTTTATTTGGCTTTATACCATAGGAGGTGCAAGATGGAAGACCAAGCACCGCTAGGTGATGAATAAAGATGATGAGATTCGCTCACGAGTGTGGATTGAAGATTGTGCGGACTGAGCCCAAGAGGTGCATCCAATCCCGGCTTAGGCCAACTTTAAAGATGGAGAATCGGACCTGTATAGGCCAACGTCTGTGTAGCCAAGGCAAATACGACACTTCAACACTCATAATGTAATTTACCGCCGGTAGAACAACCGGTCGTTTATGACCGGCAGCCATAACGCGTATCTCAAACGGCTGGGCTTTCGATACGACGGTGGAATTCAACCCCACTAGCACTGTCGCGTCGATGGTTCCATCGTCGATGCTAGAAGTTTTGTTTGCCAGTTTGATTGCTTTCCATGCCCCACTATTGATCCAGCCGATAGTGGAAGTATCACACTGTCGCTTCTATATCTTCTATGGCAGTGAAAGGCGATAGTGATCGCTCAATCTGTAGTAATGTGTGTGTAGTAAAAGCTTGGTGCTCATAAGCTCTGATAATGACAAAGAGGTATGCAAACCTCGGCAAATACTAAGTCTAAACCTAGAGCAAGCGCTAATATGTCCTCTAACTAGTCTAAGCGCTATTCCTAGCACTATAGCTAATCGCCTAATCTTCTCTTAAGTGCATATGGTTGCTAGAGCACTTATATTTGAGCCTCGACTTAATTACAGCTTTCTGAAGCACCAACCCACTCCAAGTGGTCAACAACCAAGGCGGTATAGCCCTATCAAAACCCAAACTAGTCATTAGCAACAAATGCCAAAAGTGGTCCAACAGTCACATGCCAATTACACGTGTAGAATAGCCCGCATCTAAGCACCGGATTGTCTATTGCTTGCATTTTTATTTTCAGTCATATTGTTGTAATCTTTGCGTTATTATGTTGTCTGAACTTCAACTACATGATGTCTTGAATTTCTTACTTGTCTTCTGAGGTTTTCAATACTCCTCATTGATCTTATTTTTAGTGTTGATTACTAGCAATAGCAAATGTTATTAGTACAAATGGTTATGTTGTCCATCCACCACCAAAATATTAAACCCTTGCTAGGGGTCCATATTTTTTACATTAGTCTACTAAGGTGATAGTAGTTTATAATTTGAAAGAGTGGTTAACATGAAATAATAAAGCATTTCTCTTTTTTTGAACGAGGAAAAAAGAAAATGGAATGAAGATTTCCCGCTGCCCCTTCTACCTTCTTAATATTAATATATAATAAGTATTATATGATGCGTCGATGTATCAATCTCTTTGATCCAACATATATATTTCGACATCAGATAAACTTTGTGTTTACGGAACGCACTGTACAAAACTATTCTCGACTTGAAATTAGCTTGGCAGGTCCACCGTCCAATAGACAGAAAATGAGTTTACCCACAAAATACCATCATGGTTCTAGAAACAAACAAAGCATAATTTGTGCCACAGCCATCATACTGGTACATATGTCGAACCAGAAGTAGCAGTAGTTCTAGTCCAATGTAAGCATTAAACAGTGCAATAACAGAGACGAGTTACTTGAAGAGGACAACTGATAGATAGCACAAGACAGGTTGCAGATTCACTTGGGAGTTCGGATGCTAAAAGTTCTCCCGGCCACGCACCTTAGCCTTGGTACATTTGCTTCAATACTCGATACACCTGTTGAACATGTCGGCCTCCTGAATCATGCGTTCGATCTCCTCCGCGCTCAGCCTGCCCACGTCATAAGTGATGGTGATCTTGTTCTTCTTCAACGTCGTCTTGTCCTCCGCCGACACGGCCAGGATAGATGCCGTTGGCGTCGATCTCAAAGGTGACGTTAATCTTCGGGACGCCTCTTGGCGCTCGCTCGATGCCTTTCAGCCTGAACTTGCCGAGCAGGTTGTTGTAATCCGTGCTCATACTCTCGCCCTGGTACACCTGGATAATCACGCCGGCCTGGTTGTCGCAGCAAGTAATGAATACCTTCTCTTTCTTGGTGGGGATGGTGGTGTTCCGCGGGATGAGCATGCTCATCACACCACCGAGCGTCCTCACCCCGAGCGAGAGCGGCGTGACATCGACCAGGAGCACATCCTGCACAGCCTCCTCGCCGCTGAGAATGGCGGCCTGGATGGCGGCACCGTACGAGACGGCCTCCTGGGGGCTGACGCTCGTGCAGGGCTCCACATCCCGTCGAAGAAGTTCTCCAGCAGGTACCGCACCTTGGGGATGTGGGTGGAACCGCCAACGAGGACGACGTTGTAGATGCTATCGATGTCCATGTCGGCGTCGCGGAGGCACTTCTCCACAGCGCCTATGCACTCATCGAACAAGTTCCGGCTGAGCTCCTCGAATCGGGCGCGGGTGATGGTGGCGTAGAAGTCGATGCCGGCATGGAGCGATTCGATCTCAATGGTGGTCTCTGTCGTGAAAGATAGCCTCCTCTTTGCCCACTCGCAGGCAGTCCTCAGCCTCCGGAGCGCCCTCTCGTCACTTCTGATATCAAGCATCTTGTATCTCTTCAGGAACTCGCGCACGAAGTGCTTCATCATCTGGCTGTCGAAATCTGCCACCCCCCCAAAGATGGGTATTACCGGCGGTGGCCTTCACCTTGAAGACACTCATGTCCATGTCGACGCCCGGATCAATTTCAAGGATTGACACATGTGTGGATGAAACAGTAACTGGCCCCAATGTTATTCCCCTAACAAATTAAAATAAAAAAACAAACCCTAGTTCTAGATCTAGATCTAGATGTGGATGAAACATTCATAAAAGTTTTTAATCCTTTACTCTAATCTTACAAAACTATGCTACATAAGGCCCCAATATTATTCCCCTAACAAATTATGCCTAGCACCTTGAAAATTTGCACCATAAATGGGTCAAGCACCATAGAAGAGAGAGAAAAACTAATCCCTAATTAGCCTAAATTAACCAATAAAAACTCAAAGTAATGATTGGAATAGCATTTACTTACCTTCTATAACCCCTCCACCAAAGGAAATGAAATCAAAAGCTCCCCCCCTAAAAGAGCAATTTTTGGGAGATAGCCTAAGGCCTCCCTTCCTTCCTTCTCGGGCAACAGTAACTGGCCCGAGGAGGAAGAAGGGAGGCCTCAGTCTTTATATGGTCGTCATTTGTCAGAGCGGTTCTATATAAAACCGTCACTACAAATAAATTTGTAGAGGTGGTTTTATATACAACCGCCCCTACAAATATGGGCATTTGTAGTGACGGTTTTTAACCCCAACCGCCTCTACTATTTGATTTGTAGGGGCGGCTGAACTGGTGCCTGCCGTGCACGCTAACTATAGAGGCGCCTCATGATTAAATCGCTACTACTAAAAAAAAAAGGGCCGTTGCTACAAATCGAATCTGTAGTAGTGACATCCAACGTACCCCCGCCGAGATCAAAGACGAGCACGTTCTTCCTCCCATCATCCCTGCTCGATGATATCTGGTCAAGGCCGTAGGCCATGGCAGCGGCCGTGGGCTCGTTGATGATGCTGACGACGTTCAGGCCGGCGATGGTGCCGGCGTCCATGGTGGCCTGGCGCTGTGAGTCATTGAAGTAGACCGGGACTGTGATGACGGCGTTCTTGACGGTCGTGGCAAGATAGGCCTCTGCGGCCTCCTTCATCTTGGCGAGCACCATGGCGGAGATCATCTCAGGCGCGAACTTCCTCTCCTCACCTCCAGATTGCACCATGATCATCGGCCGGTCGTCACGCCCCGCGATGACTTTGAAAGGCCAGAGCTTGATATCTGCTTGCACAGACGGGCTGCTGAACCGGCGGCCGAGATAAGCCGCTTCACATCTGAAAGAAAGCAGTCCACGTCTTATAATTAGTCTCTAGCGATTAGCGAACCAACATAAATTTAATTTCAAGCCTTCAAGAATGTGTCACAATTCAGCAAGCTATATGTAAGCTTACAAGCTATAAAGTTAAATTACAGCTACAACAATATGTAACATGGCCCATTAGCAGGCCTGTAACAAGCCACAACCAATAATGTACTGCTGGTGATCTTTGCAGTTTACACAATGGTACAGCTACAATCCATAACTAGTGATACTGCCTCAATCACACAAGATATGGCCAATATCCTGAGCTTCATTTGAGATTCCAAGTTTACAAGTTGAGTAGTTGGGTCTCATTTATTTTTTTTAAAAAAAACACTGATAAAATGAGTTAAGAAATCTCTAGCTGTTTCACATCATCCTGTCCCTGTTTTCTTTTTCTTTGATTTGAAATGTTTAGGTGTCAGCATTAATTTCGGCCTTGGTAATTGTGCCTAGCTCATCAATAGATTTGCATGCACGAATTGAATGAGATGAATTTGTACGGAGGGTTTAATTTGAGTGGAACCATTAATTATGCTTAGGAATCTAAGCAGTCTCGCGCAAAACGGCAGAAGACGAAACACGCCAGTTTATTCCTGACCGCGCCGCCAGGTACCATCATGGTCATGGCGGCATGGATGAAGAACTATCCATCGGAGTTTCTCCCGGCGTTGGGTAGCTAGCTCGACGGGCGCAGCCGTACTCTACCGGATAGCGGAGTGAGCCGGCCGGTGACCGAGCGGCAAACAAGCCAAGTACGCGGTGGCCGTGACACAAGTACATGTACAACTCGGGCAGGAACGCGAGCAGGAATGCAGGATGCGCAGGAACAACTAGGAACAGACCCAGTCTTCATGCATGGACGCATAGGCGGACAGAGCAGCGCGAGAAAACGGAATGTCGCCGGTGAGCGCGCGTAGTAGTGGTACTCACCGTAGATGGTGTTGGCGGGGTTGGAGGCGGCCTGGTTCACGGCCGCGTCGCCGACAAGGCTCCCGGCGTCGGTGAACGCGACGCAGGACGGCGTGAGGCGGTTGCCTTGGTCGTTGGGGATGACCTCGACGCGGCCATGCCGCCACACGGCCACGCACGAGTACGTCGTGCCCAGGTCGATGCCGATCACCGGCCCATCGTCGACATCAAAGGTGGCCGCCATCACCTGTGTGGCTGTGTCAGTCAGACGCGAACGCGCGGGGAGAAGCACTGGTGGGCTAGCTGAGCTGGTGGCTGATGCGCCTAGCAGCTGCTACGGCGAAGGGTGTGAGCGCGAGCGAGGACGTGGCCCTGGCAATGCAAGTGGCAACGGCGTGAAATATATAGAGCCATGTTTGCGCGGTGTGACAGGCTGTTGGAGTGCGTTTCCACACCGCAGTTTCGAAGCGAGACATCCAGTCGCACGCCCAGCAGCAACAGACCAGATTCAGGGGTGTCACACAGTTGGGCTGCACGTCTATGATGTGCTAGAATGCCGCAACCCGCAACGCACCCAAATGCGCCAACGCCAAGCAAAGGGATGGTGCCAGATAGGTTTTACAAAAGCCCGATGCTATTATACTCCCTCTATTTTTTACACCATATTATATCTTTGATGATGCTTTTTCTATTTTTATAAAGATAAAATTCATTTTCTACAAGCGTCAAGATATTTTCGTACTCCCTCCATATAGAAAAAAAAAGAAGTTCTTTTAGATAAGATTTAGATTAAACATTAGAATCATAAATCATAAATAACTTTTAAGTTATTATATTTAAAAATATGAAAACCATATAAATATATTTATCTTAAAAATACTTTCATAAAATTATAAATATATCACTTTGTGATAAATATTTATAAAAAAATACTACCTCCGTCCCTGAAAGCTGCAACTCCTAGAATCCGTGCTAGTTAAACTTTTTTAACTTTGATCAACTTTATAGCAAAAAAATATTAATATCTATGACATAAAATAAGTATCTTAAAAAAATACATTGTATGATAAATCTAATGGTACTAATTTGGTACCATACATCTTAGTATTTTTTTTCTAGAAATTTAGTTAAAGTTTAAAAATTTTGATTTAAGACAACTCCAGAGAGAGTATAAAGTCAACGTTATATTTTAAAGATCATTATCGTTGTCATAAATGACTTCTATTTTGACAAAATAAAATCTAAGGCTAAACATAGAGACCAAGACCCTTTTACGAAAAGTACGCGCTGGGTATTAACTCTGTGTCGAATCGTAATAGCCCCGATGACACGTTGTTTCCGTCCGTATTTTTCTCAACCGAGGCGACTTTTTTTTCTTTGTTTTTGGCGACTTCAATTGAAGCGAGTTGACGCATGCATCCAACCCTTCGTTGCTGTCGACCTCTATGTCTTATAGAATAAAGGTGAATGGTGACTTAACAGAGAGCTTCAAACCTGAGAGAGGACTGAGACAAGGGGATCCATTATCACCCTATCTTTTTCTTCTTTGCGCTGAAGCTTTCTCGGCTTTGTTACATAAAGCTGAAAGTGAGGGTTCCATTGCAGGAGTGAAGATTTGCCAGGCTGCTCCGAGCATTATTTCACACCTTCTATTCGCCGATGACTCTGATTTTGATTCGTGCGAATGAGGGGGATGCCCAGCAGCTGCAGTCTCTTCTTGACCTGTATGAGAACTGCTCTGGACAGGTTATAAACAAGGCAAAGTCAGCCGTTCTCTTTAGCAAGAATACAGCACCACAGCAAAGAAGGTTGATATGTGATAGATTGCAAATCACTAAACAAACGATGAATGAAAAATATCTTTGTCTGCCTGTGCATGTGGGGAAATCAAAGGCGGAGGCGTTCGGATACCTAAAGGACCGAATCTGGTCTCGGATACAGGGCTGGAAGGAGAAATTCCTATCATGGGCTGGTAAAGAAATTCTCATCAAGGCCGTGGCTCAAGCTATCCCAACCTTTGCCATGGGATGCTTTGATCTTTCAAAGAGCTTATGCGATCAAATCGGGGCTATGATCTGTCGTTTCTGGTGGAACCAACAAGAGAGTAAACATAAGATACATTGGCTGGGCAAAGAGACAATGTTGAAGCCGAAGGAGGAAGGCGGACTGGGGTTCAGAGACATTTATGCTTTCAACCTCGCAATGTTGGCAAAGCAGAGTTGGCGTTTGTAGCAACGACCAGACTCACTCTGTGCCCAAGTACTGAAGGCTAAGTACTACCCGACTTCTTCAGTCCTGGAGGCCAAACCGAAACAAGGAATGTCATATACTTGGCGAAGCATCTTGCATGGGCTGGAAATGATGAAAAAAGGAATGATATGGAGAGTGGGGAATGGTGCCAATCTGAAAATTTGGTCAGATCCTTGGCTACCACGGGAGCAGTCAAGAAAACCAATCACTCTGAGAGGCACTAGTCTCCTGACTTTTGTGGATGAGCTGATAAACCCGATCACGGGTACATGGGATGTGGAACTGGTCGAGGACACCTTCTGGGAAGATGATGCCAAGGTTGTCCTTACTATTCCTGTCTTTGAAGGCCGAGACAATCAGCTTGCATGGCACTTCGACAAAAATGGCCATTTCAGTGTCAAAAGTGCTTATAGAGTATGCAGAGATGTGATTACCAAGAGATCAACCCAGGCAGGAGGCCAGGGGAGCAGCAGAAGCCAACCTGATCCAATTTGGGAGAAGATTTGGAAGTTGGATTGCCCAAGTAAAATAAAGCATTTCTGTTGGCGGCTTACTCACAACAGCCACCCTTTGAGATGCAACTTGGCGCGGCGCCGAATGAAATTAGATACTGTGTGCCCAGTCTGCAACAGAGAGGAGGAGGATGGAGCCCATCTGTTTTTTAAGTGTAAATTAGCCAGAGAAGTATGGCAATTGCTGTTCCTAGAAGGTGACAGAATGCTGCTAGCAGGAAAGCGCACGCCGGAGGAAGCGATGGAGTACATTTTGAAATAAAGACAGGATAACAAATTGACGATGGTCATTCTCCTCTGGTTCTTATGGACGGAAAGAAATAATATAAGGGAGGAAGGTAGAAGACGGACAGCAGAACGGATTGCCCACTCAGTCAGGCTTTATGTAAATGAGATTGCAAAAGGGAAGACAAATGCAGTATCGACAGCTGCAAGACAAAGGTTCAGGTGGAGTAGACCACCGAATGAGATACTGAAACTGAACTGTGACGCGTCATTTAGAGCTGAGTCAGGTACAGGGAGCTGGGGCTTCATTATACGTGACAATGAAGGAGATGTGGTGATGTCAGGGCGGGGACGTATCAACCATCTGCTAAGTGCTTTTCAGGCGGAAGCCATAGCAAGTTTACAAGGAGTCCAAGCAGCTCTAAATTTGGGGATCAGTAGACTCATCCTTGAAACTGATGCTCTCATGCTGCAGCAAGAAGTGACCTCGGAGGTTGCTTGTATGCGTCCCGAAGGAGGGCTGGTGAATGAACTAAAGGATTTAGTGAGCACAAATTTTCCCTACTTTGCTTGTGTCTTTGTAAGAAGAGATTGTAATAAAGTAGCTCATGCTCTAGCTGAGTTGGGGTACGGGTGTGTAGAGGGGGAAGAGTTGATCACCAACTCTATTCCGAACAATGTAAATGATTTGGTCACTGCCGATCGTTTGGCAGCTGAGTAATGGAATTTCCAGGTTCAAAAAAAAAAAACCCCTTCGTTGCTGCTGCATGGGCTTTCTTGCTAGCCATCCATTTAACTCCATGCGGATGACATTCTAGTTGAGAATGTTCTCACTCTGCCTACTATTGTGGCCAAAATAAAAAATGGGTATGCAAGTAACTGATTGGATTTGCCATGCCCCAATCTCTCTATATTTTTTCTCCATTTTTATAAGTTCAGTGATATTTCTTTTGGTTCATTAAAATGCATTATTAGGTTAACACATTTGAAAACCACTTCTAGTTTAGATAGGGAGGTAATATAAAGGTTTTGCCAGTCGGAAGTGATGTGCAGTTTTGGAGTTCAAAGCGAAGGTTCTAAGCTAGCTTGAGTGTTTTGTACTTTTGTTGGAGCGCATTGGAACCTATACAGGCGACATTTCCTATTAAGGATAGCTTGTTTTGAGAATTTATCCTGTTTGGGCAGGTTAGACACGAGTCGTGCGCCGACTCTTCCCGCCCCTCACCCCCACCCACTGTTTCTCTTAGTCCGTCCGCCCCCTTCCACTATTTCTCTTCCTCCGTCCACCTCGGGTTCAGCCCAGCATGCCTCCACGCACCCGAGCTCGCCACGGCTGCCCTCATTTCCACCTCGGATGCCCCCACCTGTGCTCATTGGTGACACCCTCGTTTCCAACTCTAGAAACTCACTCCCTCCATCATGTCAATCTCTGGAGGCTTAGAAGGAAGGGGTCGAGCCGTGGAAGCAGGGAAGCCAAGTGGTGGAGAAGGTGGCCGAGCGGTTTAGGGGCCATGATAGTGGCTGGGCTAGGCTAGGGCAAGGGGTGTTACAGCTCGTCGGTGTTGGCCTAGTGGCGGGAGTAGAGCAGGGTAGGGGAAGAAGGAAGCCACCGCTGTCATGTTAGCGTTCGCCAGAGCTCGGTCATCGTTGCCTCCACTAGCCCCCGTGTGCGCGGGGCGAGGCCCAAGTCATCGGAGGTCGGCGGCAATGCTCCCTGCCACCTGTGTTGGCAACTAGCACGCCCAGGGGCAAACACTGTGAGCAGAGGTGCAAAGCCCTCCCCCCCCTCCCCCCCCAATACAAAAGTCAGTTGTATTGGCCAACTTTTCACCATATATGCAACCCCACAATAAAAAGTATATACACCCACAAGGCATGTAACCCTTTAATTTGCTCTAGCTTCGCCACTGAATATGCCCCCACTTGTTTGGGCGAGCTCAAGGCAAGGCCAGGCTAGGCGAAGTGGAAGCATGGAAGGAATCAAACAGACCTCTAAGATCCGGATAGTTCATGTATAGAAAAGGTACTAAATCCATTCCAAATTTTAAGTCATCTAACTTTTTTAACCGTAAGTTTGACCACTCGTCTTATTCAAAAAAAATTACGTAAAATATCTCTTTTTTTGTTGTGCCTTGCTTTATCCATAAAATTTGAATATTTTTATATACATTGTACCCTGTAATACACCAGTTTTTTTTTTGCTTCGTCATCAATATTGCAAATGCTCTATTCTCTTGTTCTTTCATTTCGATTAAAAAACCATGATGTTTCTTTCAAGCTAGATCTCTCATATTGTCAGCACTGCTAAGCTGTTGTTCCTTCTTTGGCTGATAGTAGGTGTTTTTTTTTTTTTTTTTTTTTTTTTTTTTGCGAACATGCCATGCATATATTTCATTAAGAGGAGAAAGTAGTAATAGAAAGTGAAGTGTCAGATGCAAGAGGTTGGACCTAAAGTGCGAGGAACATTCCGGCCATCCCTCTTGGCAACCCTCTTGGCACGGACACTAGGCACAGAAGAACTAAAGATTCAGGAAGCTAGAAGCGACGCTAAGTTGGCAACAGATGCAGCAGCTTTGCGAGGTCGGAGTTGCCCGCTGCGACCCAGGCGTTTCCTTCCTCCACAACTGCGGACAAGGACAACAGCTCTGCAGGCAGCATGGAGATGGCATCGAACACCCTTCTGTTGCGTTCCTTCCATGTCAGAAGCATCCAGGTGTAGAAACCATTGCTTTATGCAGCCTTGGGTAATCCAACTTGTGGGTGCAAAATTGTTCTGTCGGACCAAAGTGTTATGGCTGCCCAAAACGGCTTTGAGAAAGAGCATTCAACAAGTTGTCCCAGGTTTCAGGACAATTGGCAGAAAATACCCCTGAGTTGCACCCCTACTGATGTCCAGATCCTATCTTGTAGTATCAATGAAGAATCTATATTTGTTGGGCGCTTTAGTTTTCCATATTTCATTAGCTTTGTGGCCTTTCATGTGCTCTCAAACTGGGCGATGTATGGAGAGACGTTGCCAAGTATTTACAGTCTGTAGAGAGCACCCATTTTACTGAATCTGTTTCTGCGGTCAGTGTTGTTTCTTGAAGCAATGCAAGCAGCTGTACAAATTAAACTCCACAGTTCAGGGCATGTTCTATAAAGCAGTAAAATCTGCAGCCACAGTGGCTTATAAGCTAAGCAAACAGGGAAGAGTGTTCTATTTTTCATCAGCTGAAGCATCAGCCGTTGTGCTTGTGCACTGCAGGGAAGAGTGTTGCAGGTGCCTGTCCTTGCAACCAGCGTGACACCAGAAGTCAGCCTTTTGTTCATTGCCTAACACTACCTTGGTGGCTGCAGGGTCGTTCATCATCAGACCATGAGAACGGTATTGACCGGCAGCTTGACAGTATTGGCCGATGCTTCCACTACACCACGCATGCTGAAGACGATTCCTCGAGTCTCTTGACTCAAATAAAGCAGTAGTTAATCTACTTAGCTAAAAATCAGTTAGACAGATGCAAAACATCCAACAGAAAATCATAAAAGAGTATTACGATAATGTCACCATGGTTCCAGGAAAAACAAAGATAAACTATGCTATGGCCATACACACAAGCCAAAGCCAAAAGTCACGTGATCCATCGCTGCAATACACACAGATACGCTCGAGCCTTGATTAGACCGCGTTGCCCTTTACCTCTCGGCCTCCAGCACCAAGCGCGCGATTTCCTCCTTGCGCATTCGACTGCCGTCGTTAACGATGGTGATGCTGTTCTTCCGCTTAGTGCCCCTGTCCTCCGCGGACACCACCATGACGCCGTTTGCATCGATATCGAAGGTGACATCGAACTTAGGGACACGCTTCGGTGCCGGGGGTACATCGGTGAGCGTGAACTTGCCGAGCAAATTGTTGTCCTTGGTGCTCGAGCTCTCGCCCTCATACACTGGAAACGTAACGGAGGACTGGTTGTCATAGAGGGTGGTGAAGTCCTTCACTTTCTTGGTCGGGATGGGGGTGTTCCTCGGGATCACCACGCTCATTGTACAATTATCTTCAATCTCAATCCCAAGCGAGAGCGGCGTAACGTCACGGAGCAGCATATCCACTAATCTGCCATCGTCGGTTCCACCACTGAGAATGGAGGCCTGGATGGCGGCGCCGTAAGCAACAGCTTCATCAGGGTTGATGCTCCGGCAAAGCTCCTTCCCAGAGAAGAACTCCCGAAGCATGTTCTGCACCTTGGGGATACGGGTGGAGCCGCCCACCAGGACGACGTCGTTGACACTGCTCTTGTCCATCTTGGCATCACATAAGCACTTTTCCAGAGCCTTCATGCACTTGCTGAAAAGATCCTTGTTGACCTCCTCGAATCGAGACTGGGTGATAGTGGTGGAGAAGTCAATGCCGTCATGGAGCGAGTCGACCTCAATGGTGGTCTGTGAGGTGGAAGACAGCATCCTCTTCGCTCTCTCGCAGGCAGTCCTCAGCCGCCGGAGAGCCTTCTGGTTGCTCTGGATGTCCGTCTCCCCGTGTTTCCGTTTGAACTCCCGCAGAGAGTATTTCACCATCTCGTTGTCGAAGTCCGCCCCGCCAAGGTGAGTGTCACCGGCGATGGCCACAACCTCGAAGAGACCCTTATCCTTGTTGGTTCCTGGATCAATGTTGAGGAGGGAAACATCAAAGGTACCACCACCAAGATCAAATACAAGCACCGTCCTTTTTTTGTTGCTGACTGGCATCTTCTCAAGACCATATGCAAGGGCAGCGGCGGTTGGCTCATTGATAATGCGCAAGACATTTAGGCCGGCAATGGCACCGGCGTCAATGGTAGCCTGGCGCTG
This sequence comes from Chrysopogon serrulatus, assembly GCA_015844335.1. NCBI lineage: Eukaryota > Viridiplantae > Streptophyta > Magnoliopsida > Poales > Poaceae > Chrysopogon > Chrysopogon serrulatus. Next base: position 90,458 of record JADLZL010001876.1, read on the forward strand.
GGAGTTGTTGAAGTAGACAGGCACGGTGATGACAGCATTCTTGATCTTTTTACCGAGATATACCTCGGCTGTCTCTCTCATCTTGACCAGCACCATGGCGGAGATCTCCTCAGGCATGAACTGCTTCTCCTTGCCTTCATGCTGCACCACGATCATTGGCCGTTCGTCATAACCTGCGACGACATTGAAAGGCCACAACTTGGCATCTTCTTGTACAGATTCTTCGCTGAATCGGCGGCCGATCAGTCGCTTTACTTCTGTGAACATTTAGTCGTGCAGTCAATAGAGTGAAGCATAAATGGGATAGCAGCAATAGTTTGATCTGCATATCTGTACTATGAGTTCATAAAATTTCTTGCAGGATATGAGTAATAAAGGTTTCACTTGCTACACAGCTGATATTAGGTTTGGTCCTACTAATACACTGTAATTCTCTTGATTTACGAGTATGAATTTCCAGCAAACGTCGTTCCTCTGTATGCAGAGTTAGTGCGGATTTGATCAGGAACAAGATGGACCGAATTAATGCCGAAACCTTATATTAACTTTGTTTTTAGAACTTGTTCATGATGGTTACATTATCTCAGTTGTCATGTTTTATCCTTCAATCATTGGTACATGCAAGAATTCAGTGGGTTATTTTGAAAGAAAGGTGTACATTGCATATCATGAGGAATTGAATCTAGTAATAGTGTGCATATCATGAGAAATTGAATCTAATAATAGTGTGATTAGTGATTATACAGAAACTAAGCAGCCACGAAGCAGATGGCAAGTCACCGCAAAATAAAGTTGCAAAATGTTATGCAAGAAGAGAAATTTCAGAGGCATGTTTCATGCAAGGATATGAATGAGCTATTGTGCGCCTGCTTGTGCTAGAATAATAAAATAAATAAACATTGCAGCTGAGATGATGGAGCGCAGGAGCGGCAAATTTTATACGGTCCCTGTTTCCAAACACTAACAGTGCAGCATTGCATTGCTTAAATCTAGCTACGTAGGAAGAGTTGATAGATCTGTGACGAAATTTTTCTCTCGACCGTATACCATGCGGCACATATTTCATTATATAAGCGAGTGATGGAACAGCAGGTGTGTAGTTCTCACCGAAGATGGTGTTGGTGGGGTTCAAGGCGGCCTGGTTCACCGCCGCCTCGCCGACGAGCCTCTCGGTGCTGGTGAAGGCGACGCAGGACGGCGTGAGGCGGTTGCCCTGGTCGTTGGCGATGATCTCGCCGCGGTCGTGCCGCCACACGGCTACGCACGAGTAGGTCGTCCCCAGGTCGATGCCGATCGCCGGTCCGTCGACCTTAGAGGTCGCCATCTCAACAGTTTAGAGGAGAGCAAAGTAGAAAGTACTCGGAATTTATGGATGTGCTACTAGCGCACGAGGTGTGCGTATATGCGGAATAAACAGGTGCGTGCTAGGGCAAACGTTCTCTCCACGATTTCTTTGGCTGGGCTTTTTTCCTTAAAAAAAAGGGCTATCTATCTCGTAGGTGCCGCACCCGCGAATCCAACTATCATCGCAAAATCCCCTAAAAAAACTGTCATCACAAACGGAACTGCCCGGGCTCATTCATCCCACTATCGACTAGGTGCAGCCCATTATTAGAGCTAGCTAAAAGGGGGGCTATTTTTTTCCTTTTTCTTTTTCTCAATACTTTTTCAACTAATTCATCACTTATTATAAACGACAATAATGATAGTTATGAATGTTGTTATGTTTATTCAAGCATTAAAAATAAATTGTTTAAACAATTTGCAAGAACAATTCTAACAATTAGGAAGAATAGTTATAACACACATAATGCACGGATCGAAGAAAACGATGTGGCAAACAAGGAAGAGGACAAGCTTTCCAAAAGCAAGACAACAAACACAATAATAAGGAAGATGAAGGAGCTGCCAAGGGTGCCTTCCGCACATCCCAACAAAGGAATTGAAAGGGGCGTGATGGATGCAACCGACTACCACTGTTATAGTGTTTCAATAGCTATCTGAGACTATTTGGAATGGCTTCTTCATCGACTTGGATTTGTCCGGAGCTTTCTTTCCATCAAATTAGTAAAAAATAGCTTTTTTGGTGAAGCTCCTTAAAAACCTCTTCTTTGAAGTGGGATAAAGCTTAAAATAGTGGCTGCACCTGGCTTCTCACGCCCATAGGCCCCACTAGATCAAAAGGCCAGCTTTGTGTCGGTGTTTCGCCACCGATAGCCCGCCACGGGGTTACCCGGGGCGGTGTTTTGTTCGGAGGGGTGTCGGCGTATGCAGGAACTCGATGGTAAACACAGGTAAACACGATTTATACTGGTTCGGTACGCCGGAAAGTCATGGCGCCTTACTCCAGTTGGAGTGGATAGTGTATTGCGCCCTGCGCTTGGTGTTTTTGGCTGTTGAGCCTCGTTGTGAGATTTGTTAGTTCAGGTGCCGACCTAGAGAGCCCTGCCCTCCTTTATATAGTCCAGGAGGTAGGAGTTCTAGTCGGTTACAAAGTAGAGATCCTAGTAGGATTATATGTAACTAGTCCTAATAGGATTACATGAAAGGAATCCTAGTTGGACTAAGTCTTCTTCTATCTTCTCCCTGGGGAGTCCTGTGGGTCCCCCGTCGACAAGCCCCCGAGCATTTCATGATTGAGCTTCGGAAGCCGGGTTCTTTTGAAGTGAAATCTTGAGATGGTCTTTCTGCTTCTGCTTCTTTACCTGAGATGCACTTTTCCTAGAAAAGTGCACTCAGTGAGTGTAGCCCCTGAGCCTCTTGCTTTATGGAACAAAAAGTTGGAGGGTCCTTGAAAAATTTTGAAGTTCTTCTTTGCGGGTATGTACCCTGCAGCCCCCGAGCCTGCTAGAAGGCGCCGTAGAAGTCTTGTAGCAGGGTCAAGAAATAAGTTTGAGATATACTAATCAAGGCTCCTGACGTACTGCTTAAAGTTAGCACCCTGACTTGAACGATGACGGAGTAGCTTGATAGCTTATGTAAACTTGAGGTGTCCTGATTGAGTTCTTTTCTTCTAATCCCTGCTGGTGGGGTTCTTTTTTTTCCTGCTTTCTATCGGTTGAGTTCTTTTTTTTCTGATCCCTGCTGGTAGGGTTCTTTTTCTTTCGATCTCTGTCGGTTGAGTTCTTTTTCTTCCGATCCTTGCTGGTAAAGTTCTTTTTCTCCCTTAAGATTGAGCCCCCGAGCGTGGTAAGAGTTCTTTTTCTTCTGATCCCTGCTAGTAGGGTTCTTTTTCTCCCGATCTTTGTTGGTTGAGTCCTTTTTCTTCTGATCCCTGCTGGTAGGGTTCTTTTTCTCCTTTAAGATCGAGCCCCCGAGCGTAGTTGGAGTTCTTTTTTCTTCTGATCCCTGCTGGTAGGGTTCTTTTTCTTCCGATCTCTGTCGGTTGAATTCTTTTTTTTTCTGACCCCTGCTGGTAGGGTTCTTTTTCTTCCGATCTCTATCGGTTGAGTTCTTTTTCTTCTGATCCCTGCTGGTAGGGTTCTTTTTCTCCCTTAAGATCGAGCCCCCAAGCGTAGTTGGAGTTCTTTTTCTTCTAATCCCTGCTGGTAGGGTTCTTTTTCTTCCGATCTCTGTCGGTTGAGTTCTTTTTGTCCCTGACCCCTGCTAGTAGGGTTCTTTTTCTCCCGATCTCTATCGGTTGAGTTCTTTTTCTTCCAATCCTTGCTGGTAGAGTTCTTTTTCTCCCTTAAGATTGAGCCCCCGAGCGTGATAGGAGTTCTTTTTCTTCTGATCAGTCAGCTGATTGACACGTCCTAACATCAGATTCAAGTGTGCTTGCTATCCTCTCGGACAGTTATCAAATGGACTACTTGCTGCTGGCCTGGATGGTTCGCTGCTTGGTGTCGTATTTTTGCCATGGATATGGTCTCCTTTTTGCTTGGCTTTGAAGTGAGGTTGAGTGCATCCAGATGAACTCGGCTGCTGCATAATTTTATTTCATGGTCTTGTAGGTAGCATGTCTCCAAGTATATTAAGGCCTTGTTTAGTTCCACGAAACTTTTTGAGGAGAGAGATTATAAAGTCCTGTAGCACTTCGTTTTTATTTGGTAAATATTGTCTAATCGTGGCCCAACTAGGCTCAAAAGATTCGTCTCGTGATTTACAACAAAACTATGTAATTAGTTATTTTTTTATTTATATTTAATACTCTTTACATGCGGCAATAAATTTGTGAGAGGAGAGAGATTGTAAAGTCCTGTAGCATTTCGTTTGTTTGTGGTAAATATTGTCCAATCGTGGCCCAACTAGGCTCAAAAGATTCGTCTCGTGATTTACAACCAAACTGTGCAATTAGTTATTTTTTTTATTTATATTTAATGCTATTTACATGCGGAAAACAATTGATGTGATGGAGAGAGAGTGGAAAAACTTACAATTCCAATTGAAAGTTGCATGGAACTAACAAGCCCTTACTCGACTGAACCTGATATTTGAAGTAGGCCGTAGCTGGCACGTCTTGTTCAGTCCAGAACCTGATGGACGTAGTTTGTGGTGGAAAAGCCTGACATGTACGTGGCCTTTAATAGTGGTAGGTTGTCATATAATGCTACAGTATAGCGTCTGATGCTTCCTTCTTGGTTTAAGAAGTCCTCCAGATCTTCAGTAGCATAGAAGCGAATGCTGATAGGTCGAGCTATCTTTGCTCTCATCTAAGTCTGAAAAGGCGTTAGGATTTTCGGACCGTAGGCCCTCATCCGAGTTCTGTATATAGAAGTCGGGATGTGTCGAGCTATCTTTGCTCTCATCTAAGCCTGAAAAGGCGTTAGGATTTTCGGACCGTAGGCCCTCATCCGAGTTCTGTATTTTAGAAGTCGGGATAGGTCGAGCTATCTTTGCTCTCATCTAGTTCTGAAAAGAAGCTAGGATATTTCGGACCGTAGGCCCTCATCCGAGTTCTGTAGTCTAGAAGTCGGGATAGGTCGAGCTATCTTTGCTCTCATCTAGTTCTGAAAAGAAGCTAGGATATTTCGGACCGTAGGCCCTTATCCAAGTTCTGTAATCTAGAAGTCGGGATAGGTCGAGCTATCTTTTGCTCTCATCTAGTTCTGAAAAGAAGCTAGGATAGGACGAGTGTTGGCTCCTTAGTCGTACTCTTATCGGTGTTGTGAAAACAACCCGGAATGGTTGGGCTCAGGCTAGCTTGTAGCCATTTTGCACTTTAACAATTTGCGAGCATCTCTACTCTCATCCAGGCTGAAAAACCCAGGATAGGGCGAGTGTTGGCTTCTTTGCCGTACTCTTATCGGCGTTGTGAAAACAACCCGGAATGGTTTCGGCACGCCGGAGCAATTGGTTTTGATCCTTTGTTGCCTTGCGCGAGTTACGTCAAGTTGCCCGGCTTATCCTTTGGCCGCAGAAGGATGGTGTTGCAACAGACCGATGTTGTTTTGAACGGCCCTGGTTTAGCCATGGAGGCACATGGTTAATATCTAAAAATATATAAAGTCTTAAAGTATATTTTAAAAAATAAATATTAAAAATAAGACTTAGCTTATGCATGGCCAAGTGGATAACTCGGCATGAGGTGTAATTGGACCATGGCATGCTTGCCTGTTGGCTTGATGTAGTGGAGTTCACAGGGATTGGTAGTCGGGCAGCCGCCTGGTCTTGAGCTTTGTGTATGTCAACGAAGGATGTATGCCCAAGTGACGTAAATATCCGTAATTAGCTTGTACATGGATGTACTTGTACATGGATGTACGGAACTCTTTGCTTGCTGTTGGCTTGTTGATCAGAACAGCATGCGACCGTGCGTGCTTGCTAGTGGTAGTCGGACAGCTGTAGCGGAGATGCACCCGGAGAACTTCTCTGATTAAAATTTAAATATCTTTTTTGATGATGTCTGATGCCTTGCGTTTGGCTTTGAAGCATGTATCTAGCTTGCTTGTAGAGTTCCGACGGTGTACGTTCTTTGTATGTGTGCATGTATCTTGTCATAATTGCCAAGGTGTGCCTTCCATATGTGTCGGAATCAGTATAAAGAGTTGAAGATTTTTTTTTTTTTTTAGAAAGGACGGCAAAAGCTTTGCCGCGGATTTTATTAGACGATAGAAACGAAAAAAAGGCCGATAGTACAAAATACTTACAAGGCAACGACCAGACCTGACAAACTACCACAAACCAGGAAAGAAAAACGACTGAGACTACTTACAGGGAAAGCCACTACGAAAACCCCAACCGTTGAGAAAAACAAAAACAAAAGAAGAGACAGGGAGCGGATAGAGAACAACTAAATCACACAGTTGCTGCATCTGCCCTTGGTGCCATGGCCAGTTCATACTGCATGATGTCATCTTTGCATATTGCGGCCACTTGTAGTGGGCTAAGGGCACTTTGTTGAAATTGTCTTCTATTCCTTTCCTTCCACATGTTCCACCAAAAGTAAATGAAAATACCGTCCACCCTTCTCCTCTCATTTTTCTGGAATTTACGCCGACATCTCCACCAGTAATTATAGAGCGAACCCGAGTCATTTACATTGTGAATTTCTCTGAGTTGTAACCATTGCACCAGAATTTTCCAAACTTCTTTTGTGTAGGTGCAGTCCTTACACAAATGTGCCGGAGTCTCGAGTTCAAGTCCACATAACCGGCAGTCCGTATCATCTGTCCATCCCCGCTTTAAAAGGTTGTTTGCTGTTAAAATCCGCTTATGCAACAAGGTCCAAGCAAAGAAACGACATTTGCGCTCCGCCTTTGCCCTCCAAACGGCCGAAAGCTTGATTCTAGAGAACGTTCCCACAAACTGAATGAGGTAGGCGCTCTTGGCAGAGTATTCCCCATCTGGAGTCCATTTCCATCTCAGTTCATCCTCTATAGTATCGTTGAGTTGCACCGAATTGATGGCCGTCCATAGTTTGATGAACTCTCTTGTTTCTTCTGCTGATTCCGGCGGGAAGATGTGGTCTATCCATTTTTGATTCGTCATCCCCTGTTTTACAGTTATTTTTTTTCTCTTTGCTTTCCTGTACAGCAGTGGTGCTATTGATTTTGCTGCTGCTCCATTGATCCAACTTGATGTCCAGAAAAGTGCCTTCCTTCCATCACCAATCATCACCACTGTGGAGGCGTTGAACAGATCATGGTCCGTGCTATCACATGGCACCTCTAGATTGCACCATGCTCTCTCTGGTTGCTTCCATTTGTACCATAACCAGCGCAGACTGAGCGCCCTCGAGAACCTCTCCAAATCCAGAATCCCAAGTCCCCCTCTGTTTTTGGGTAAGCAAGTAGTTCGCCAGTTAATCAATGAATGTCCCCCGCAAACCTTGTCAGGTGTCTCTCCTCGCCAGAGAAAACTTCTTCTAGTTTGATCAATTTTCTTCAACAGTCCCTTTTGGGCTTGGAATACTGTCAAATGGTAAATTGGGATCGACGACAATACTGTTTTGACCAGAGTTTCCCTTCCTGCAGAGGATAGAAGTTTCCCTTTCCACCCTGGTAAACGGCTACCAATTTTATCGACCAGTGGTTGGACCTCTATTTTCCGCAACTTTCTTGTATGCAGCGGTAGCCCCAAATACTTTCCTGGGAAGGAGCTAATTTTGCCCGGGAAATTTTGGATTAGATTGTGGACTGCCTCTGGCTGTAGCCTAATTGGGAAGATTTCAGTTTTACTCATGTTGACCTGAAGACCCGAGCACTGTCCAAAAAAAGATATGATGGTGTGCAAATTGGACAGATCTATCGACGAAGGTTTTACAAATAAAGCAGCATCATCCGCATAGAAAGAGCATCTTAGATTAGCAGCTTTGGGCAGGACCGGTTGGAGCAAGCCTGACTGCGCCGCCCTTTCAATAATTCTTTGTAATGGGTCAATGGCTATGATGAACAATAGTGGTGAAAGTGGATCACCCTGCCTGAGTCCCTTGGCGTGCATAATGTTGCTACTCGGGACACCATTTATCAGTATTTTCGATGATGACGATCTCAGGAGGTCAGAAATCCAGTCTCTCCACTTCATACTGAACCCCAGCGCCTCAAGCACTTCCAATAAATATGGCCAACTCACTGAATCAAAAGCTTTAGAGATGTCCAACTTGACGAACAGGGCTGGTTGTTTTCTTTTGTGCAGCAGCTGAATTACCCTTTGCACATATAAAAAATTATCATGGATACACCTTCGCTTGATGAAGGCATTTTGCGCGTGGGAGACTAACTCATTCATGCGAGGGGCTAATCTTGCCGCTAAAATTTTTGTAATTACTTTGGTGAGGCTATTGATGAGGCTTATAGGTCTATAGTCTGTGATTTGCACTGGTTCCTGTTTTTTTGGGAGCAGCACAATATTGGCTTCGTTGAACAGGTGCATGTTGGATGTCTTGTGCGTGTAAAATCCCATTAGAGCCTCGATTAAATCACTCTTGATTATCCCCCAGCATTTCTTGTAGAAAATCCCGACATACCCATCCGGTCCGGGGGCCTTTTCCGCTGGTATTTTCTTAATTATATCCTGCACTTCAGTTTCTGTAAACGGCACATCTAGGTCTTCTAAGTTGTGCTCAGAATACCCAAGCGCTTTCCAGTCTAATCTCTTTGTCCTCTTGACACTCGTCCCCACTGCCTCTGCGAAATATTCCACCGTCACCTGCATCTTATCATCCTGAGAAATTGCGACCCCCCTGCTATTGTGAAGTGCCTTAATGTAGGTTTTCTTTTTTCGAGCATGGGCATGTATTTGAAAGAGCCGGGTATTTGAGTCCCCTTTACGAATCCAAGTGAGCCTAGCATGCTGTCTAGCCCTCGCCTTTTGAATGACTGCCATGCCTAGCGATTTAGCCTTAAGAAATTTCTTAAACTCTAGCTCCTCTTCTGATAGATTCCTCCTTTCTTGTGCTCGTTCTAGCTCCAGCAAAATAATTTCCAAGATTGCTGATTGGAGTTTCCATTGACTGAATAAGGTCCTTCTCCAAACCTTAAGTGCCCTTGATGTCCGCAAAAGTTTTACATGCATGCGGAGCAAAGCGTTTTGAGTGTTTACAGGTTGATCCCATGCTCTTTCCACAGTCTCATAGAAACCTGGCATGTTAACCCAAAATGCTTCAAACCAAAAACCTCGGTAGAAATCCATTGCCGTGTCACCTTGGAGAAACAGTGGGCAGTGGTCCGAACCGAAGGACGCAAGGGCCTGGAGATCAGTTCTTGGAAAAATTTCAAGCCATTCGGCCGAGGCTAGGAAGTGGTCAATTCTTGTCATGGTCGGGTTTTGTTTTTTGACGAAAAGGACTGTGGGGGAGTTCCCCACAGTGCACCATGGTCGGGTTTTGTTGGTCGCTACACCAGGTGAAACGTCTCCCCTGTAGTTCTAATGGCGCCAACTCCAAATTATCAATAGTACTTTTGAATCTATTGAGCATTCTGATGTTAATCCGCTGGTTGTTTTTGTCCTGCACCCGATAAATTAAGTTGAAATCTCCTAGCACCAACCATTTTTCCTCCATCTGTGGTTTTAGGTCTGAAATTTCTTGCATGAAAGCGATTTTTTCCTGGTCTGTCTGTGGGCCGTAGACTCCAGTTATGCACCACGAAATATCTTCCTGCAACATGGTTATTTTTGCAGAGATTGAGTGCTCAGTGGCTTGTAGTGGCTCAAGATGAAAGTATCTGTCTGCTGCTGCTAGTAGAATTCCACCTGCGGACCCAGTTGCAGGTAGGAATACATGATTTGATGACAAACTAGGTCCGAGCGTTTCATTGAGCAAGGTTGTGCTCCAGTTCTCAATTTTTGTCTCTTGAAGACAAACAATCGTAGCCCCTGAGGAGGTTATCAGATTTCTCACGCTCGCCCTTTTCGCGCCGTCATTGAGACCTCTAACATTCCAACACAAAATCAGACAGTCCTTTTGTGCCATTTAAAAGATATAGGAACCACTGCAACGTTAAGTTCTTGCCGCAATACATGGTCTTGTGGTGTCATTAACCGAAGGAAACAAAGCCAGCAGGTTTTGGGCGCCCGACGGGAATGACCGAAGGGTACATAGCCAGCAAGCCGACAGAGTCTTCCCCACAGTAGCACTGGTCCAGACACTGAACTAAAGTCGAAGGCAACAAGGCCAGCAGGCAGAAACAACGAGGGTCTTGTACGATACACGAGCAAGCTCGCCCAACGACGGCCACGCAGGGCCCAACACACCTTGATTTGGAGGTCTCCGACACCTCCCTGCTTCTTACTGTTGATGACAGATAGAAGACTCATTGAGGATAGTCCCTACCGCATCAACAGCGTATGATCTTCTAGGCCATAGCCGTCATGTGGGCAGTACCCTTCGACTTGATGGCATTGCGCTTCTCTTCCATCATGTTGCCGTGTTCCACTAAAGCCTGAAGAGCCTCCATCTCTGTCTTGTTAAGCGGGTGGTCGAGGTGTTGCGAAAAACTTTCAAAGTCAGGTTTGGTGGATGGTGTGGTCGCTTGATTCACTTCACCCAGTTTTTTAGATAGCAAATCCTGGGCTAGCTGCATTGTGTGCTTGCCCATTCTTGATTGTGCTTTCTGTGCTAAGCGAATACTTTTTCGCTGGGTGTCTGGGGCCGTCAAATGTTCCTCATTGTTCGGAAGCTGTGCTATTGCGACTGGCTCTGGGTCTGGTAGCAGTGGTTGATCTACCGGGTTTGAGATGGACAGCAGGAATGCTTCTACAGGTTCTAGAGGTGTTGGCTCACTGATCTGGAAATTTTCCCCCACTGCAGGTGAGTTGGTTTGCACCGGTTGGTCTCCTCCTTGAGCGGTTTGTGAGAGTTGCATCTGTGGCTGAGGGGTTTGGGAAGAATGCGCTTGGCAATCTACATTTATGTGCTGATTGGTAGTGTCTCCTGATTGCAGGAATGACTCTGTGATTAGATCAGCTCCTGATTGTGGGTCTGTATTAGTCGCTACTGCATCATCTGTTGCAAAATTCATGGGGAAGCCTCTTGGGGATCTCTCAGGCAGGGAAAGTTGTGGTGGAGGTGAGACTGGATGTGGTGATATATTCAGCTCACGTGATGGACATAATATATTTATGTCATGTGAATCAGCAACTTGCATTGATCTTTCTTCAAGTTGCAGTGTTATAGAATTGTGAATGCTTACTGCTTGTGGCGAGATGTGAGGAATGTTGGTTGTAGCCATCGCCACAGCCCATAGGCACCATCTCAATGCTTGGCTTGCTACTGGCCTTGTACCTGTTTGTATGTCAGCTTTACATGCATGTAGTCGGCATGGTCTTGTGATCAGTAGAAGTCTCAACGTCTTCAGATTGCCATTTTTTTTTTTTTGCCTGTCTACACATGTTTGAGTACGTGGTGCCGCTGGATTAGCTCTTACTGGATTGGCTTTTATTAGCTTCCTTATTTATCCACTTGATGATGGGAACGATCAGAGATCCAACTTGAGTTCATAGCAGGCCTTGTCTTAGAAGGAACGGACTGCAGCTGCTATCGGAGTCTGAGTTGGATTTAGCCGGTTGGAGTCGGAGTGGAACTTGGCACGAGTAGAACTGATCTCGGCGGGATGAAGTCAGAGTCGAACTCGGTCCTGTTACTCATCGTTGATGCTGTACCCGGTGCTTTAGAGATTAAACGTGCGAGCCTTCCTCATGCACGCCTTCCTTTCTTGATCTTACTTCTTCCTGTTTGCAGTCAATAGAGAGAAGCGAATGTGGTTGTACGTGCCACCGTTGAAGCGTGAAAGCTGAAATTCTGGACTATGTGGCTTGAGATCAGATCAAGCAAGAATTTGACGTTGTCAGCAGATACGTTGACTCGCCATGAACACAGCGAGTTATCGACGACCGTGGCAAATCTCTTCGAGGTCCATCGAGCCATCGAGGATCCGTGTGGGCAAACCGAGCCGCCGTGGATGACGCTGAAGGTGCATGTTGATTCCGCCAATGCCATGATGCTGATCTATTGTATGACGAGTTGTTGATGAGGTTGATGAGTGCTGTAGTGATTTATCGACATAGACCGTCGAGCGCTGCGTTGAGCCACGGCGAGTTGTCGATGAGGGCCAGCAAGTGGCGCAGCAAATCTTGATCTTTGAGGTCCATCGAGCTCTCGAATGCAAAGCGCCGAGAACTCCTACCTGGCGCGCCAGCTGTCGGTGTTTCGCCACCGATAGCCCGCCACGGGGTTACCCGGGGCGGTGTTTTGTTCGGAGGGGTGTCGGCGTATGCAGGAACTCGATGGTAAATGCAGGTAAACACGATTTATACTGGTTCGGTACGCCGGAAAGTCATGGCGCCCTACTCCAGTTGGGGTGGATAGTGTATTGCGCCCTGCGCTTGGTGTTTTTGGCTGTTGAGCCTCGTTGTGAGATTTGTTAGTTCAGGTGCCGACCTAGAGAGCCCTGCCCTCCTTTATATAGTCCAGGAGGTAAGAGTTCTAGTCGGTTACAAAGTAGAGATACTAGTAGGATTGTATGTAACTAGTCCTAATAGGATTACATGAAAGAAATCCTAGTTGGACTATGTCTTCTTCTATCTTCTCCCTGGGGAGTCCTGTGGGTCCCCCGTCGACACTTTGCCTCCCCAAAGGTGCAGTCGTCAAATCGCCATGGAGCACGAGCATGGAGCGTGCAAACTTCGAGATTTGTCAAGGCGTAGCCATAACCCGAGGCGTGCGGTCGCAGCCACGACCATTTGGGTCCGCGCGGCATGGCTATCGAGCCGAAGGTCGTAGGGGCGGATGAGCACACACTACTACAAAAATCTTTACCGCACCCTTTGAAAATGGGCCTCCGAGGCGGACATGACTTTCAAAGTTAATGCTTGGCATTAACCTAGGTGGACAGTTTTAATTAACCGAGACGGTTACAAACAACCGCCTCATAAAATCGATTAACCGAGACGGACACCTTAAAATGCCCACCTCGGTTAATATTAATTAACAGAGATGGTTGCTCTAATACAAACGCCTCGATTAATTTTTTTAACAGATGCAGGCATGCTATAAAACCTACCTCAAATAATCGGGATCGCCGAGGTTACTTTGGTTAGCAGACCGGACTTCCAAACCGATAATTTGGCCGCGACTGTATTGTATCCACAAGCTGTTGCTCCAGCGCACGGTTGGAGGCGCTTCAAGGACAATGGAATTCCCAGGTGCCGGCATGGAAAGGACGCGACAGCACAAGGAAACGCCCCAACCTCCCTTAACTGATCGTCGGAGCAGCGGATCAGTGAGACTGCATTTATCAACGTTGGTTATCGGACCGATCACGTCATGACGCGTCGGCGCAAGGAACATGACGAAGTCGTCGGCCGGCCGCCGGCGTGGAGCGACGCCCCGTGCCCGATGACAGCACCTGGCAACGACGAGAACAGACCCCGGCTGTCAGCGGCACGGAAGAGCGCATTCAGCGCCTCCCTGGCGACCATGAAGAGCATGGGAGAGGGCCCCGTGCATGGTAAATCCTACTTCTAGATTTTTTTTATTCTAGATTATAAAATAGGGCCTACACTATGAATAGCACAACTTAAAATCTAACATATTAAATACTCTGCGATATAGATGATTGTCCAGACAAACACTCTAGACTTATTCATGACTTATGATAGAAGAAAAATATTATTTTTTTGTGAATAATAGAAGAAAATATTTAGACTGACCTATGGTATCTATTGAACCATGAAGGCCATAAACTTTAGGTAAAACAGACTGACCCACGACGTTTAAAATTGGCCATGGTCTAGGTCCAAGGTCAAGACCTGAATTAACCGATTTCCATCCTTAGCGTTTGACAGTGTGCTGTACTATGATGATAGGATACGGCAAGGGGGGGCTCCAGCCCTCCCAAACTCAATTAAAAAACAGTAAAATCTTTTTATACTTTATTGTAGAAATTTTAGTTAGACACCATAAAAACTATCATTTCACATACTTTTTTATGATAATAGTGTGGTTTTCTCTTTAAGAATACTAAATAAATATTAAAAAAATCTATTGAGACCTATATTTATGTATATATTTATCATATTATGAGATGCATCGCATCGATTGGCCCCGCTAATTCAAAGTGCCAGTTCCGCCTCTGCTCAATGGGACAATAGCCCTACCAGAGACTTTCGGACGAGAAGAGCCGGGGACAGGGAGCAGAAGAAGCGTCGATACATAGGGAGAGGATACATGCGTTTTGTTGAGCAATTGGAATTAGAAGAAAAGATATTTTTTTCCTCCCTAAACTATTGTGGAAGTTTAATTATGTTTTCTTCTTAAACTTCAAACCAGATAAATTGTCTCTCTCAATTCTTGAAACCACTTAAAATTTACCTCTTATCCCGGTTAGGAGTGGTTTCATGGTGATTTCATCCCTTTTATTTTAAAAATCTAGATGAACACCTTATACTGTTTTAAACCATGAGAAATATCTATAAGTTTATGAAAAATTCAAGAAACATTATAGAGATAGATTGGGACACAACAAACCTAAATAATTCGAGCTCATGAGAGTATCTCTACAAACTTCAAAAATTAGATGTAACTCTAAGAAAATTGAAAAAAAAACATGAAAATATGAAATTTTCTAAAACATTATAGGTGCTCATTTGTATTTTTTTTTAGAAAAACTTTTACAACAAAAACATAAGCTACAACCAGAATGAATCATTCGACATTTATGTTTATATGCATATCATTTTTGTGTAAAACGTGTTTACAGATCAACTAGATTACAAATATTAGTAATTTTTTGATACTTTATCATGAGATAAATCCAAATGTTATAGGAGTTCTAAATAATTTGATTAGATTTCTACTATCATAATCTAAATATGACTTTCTCAGAAATTTTAAAAGTTTAAAGAAAATTTTGTAGTTTTAAAACCTTGAAAACCACATCAAGTAATATGTGGAGGTTTTGAGGATGGAGAGTTTTTTTTACGAAAATAGAATTATATTATATGAGCTGGTACATCAACACGTTACAAGTACTCTTAATTACAAAATAGTACCCACATCGTGAATAGATAACTTAAAACCTAATCTATTAAAAGCTTTGTAGTGTGGATGACCGCATAGGCAAACACTCGGCAAATGACCTGAGAACAAATGCCCAACGAACGGCGTCCAGCATTCCCTGTAGGTGGAATTGAGAAACTTTTTCTTTGTAGTGTCTTTCTTCTTCTTTCTGCCATAAAAAAATGAGGAAAACCGATCTGAAAATTATTCTTTTTAGTCTTTCATCGTGGCCAGGTCTAACCACAACAAAACGGAGAAGAGACCAGAGAAAATTATTCTATACGGCAACATCATCTCCGGCTTGATGCCCTAGTCCAGAAACAAAAATCTCCGTGTCATCATATCGATGAAGACGTTAACGTCGGAAGTTGTCACTCTTATCTTCAACGGAGCCGTCATGAAAAAACCAATTCCACTGTTCTCCTTCACCATGGCTGGAGAGGAGGAGGAGGAAATAAAACTCTAATACCAAAAAACTTGATATAGAGAAACCCTGCCCTAACGACTTGATCTAATAAGAAATGCTTATTAGAATTAAAAATAATGGATCCACACTCTTTTCCGCTTCTGGCGAGATGTTCCACGCATGTAATGCCATTATACGAGTCTAAATGGCTGAGACCCATTCAACACGTACAGCGACGAGTGAACCATCAACCATAAGGTTCCACCAACCTGCTTATGTTTTCCTCCTCAACCATTAACCCATGTGCAGCAGTTCAGGTTTCAAATTTACTCCAAGGGACCGGGTTGGAAGCGGTAATTTGACATAAAATACATGAAGTATAAATAAGTTCTTTGGTGCATATGCCTTCCTGTCTCATATATGGTAAAGACGATACCTTGAGACTCAAATGAAGTAGTTAGTCTACTCTCTCAGTCTATGAATAAATTTATAATTATTATAACTCAAAAAAAAAAAGTTTGATCAATGTTATATAAAAGAATACTACCAACATTACCAAATTATGAAAATACATTTCGTATAGTTCATCTAAATATACTAATTTTGCACCAAATATATAAATAGGGAATTAGTGACTGAGACACAAGTTTAATTTACTTGTGTTAATAACTAAAAGTCAGTAAGACAGACGCATGTAAGACATCCATCCAACACATATATGGAATATGTTACGATAATATCATCAAGGTTTAACAAATAAAAATAGATAGATAAAGGCTATGGCCATACACACATGCCATTAAGCCAAGCCAAAAGTCACGTGATACGGTGAATCGGTGATAGCAATATTAGCAACCAAATTGCATAAGTCTGTAATAACAGATACGCTAGAGCCTTTATTTCACTCCATTGCTCTCTACTTCTCGGCCCCTTGCACCAAGCGCGCGATTTCCTCGCGCGCGATTTCCTCATTGCGAAGTCGGCCGCCGTGGTTAACGACGGTGATGCTGTTATTACGCCTAGTGTCCCTGTCCTCCGCGGACACCTTCAAGACGCCGTTTTCATCGATATCGAAGGTGACATCGAAACCAGCTACACCCCGGGGCGCAGGAGGGATGCCGGTGAGCTCGAACTCCCCCAGCAGGTGGTTGTTCTTGGTGTTCGTGCTCTCGCCTTCGTACACCAGAAATAGGGCACTGGTCTGGTTGTCGTTGAAGGTGGTGAAGTCACTCACCTTCTTGGTCGGGATGGGGGTTCTCCTCGGGATCACCACGCTCATTGTAGAATCATCTCTGATCTCAATCCCAAGCGAGAGTGGCGTGACTTCGCGCAGAAGGATATCCACTAGTCTTCCATCGTCGGTTCCACCACTGAGAATAGAGGCCTGGATGGCAGCACCGTACGCAACGGCCTCATCAGGGTTGATGCTCTGGCAAAGCTCCTTCCCACAGAAGAATTCCCGGAGCATGTTCTGCACCTTAGGGATACGGGTGGAGCCACCAACCAGGACGACGTCATGGACGCTGCTCTTGTCCATCTTGGCATCGCATAAGCACTTGTCCAGAGCCGCCTTCATGCACTTGCTGAAAAGATCCTTGTTGAGCTCCTCGAATCGAGACCGGGTCATGGTGGTGAAGAAGTCAATGCCGTCATGGAGCGAGTCGACCTCAATGGTGGTCTGTGCAGTGGAAGACAGCATCCTCTTTGCTCTCTCGCAGGCAGTCCTCAGTCGCCGGAGCGCCTTCTGGTTTCTATGGATGTCCATCTTGCCGTGTTTCCTTGTGAACTCCCGGAGAGAGTATTTCATCATCTCGTTGTCAAAATCAGCCCCGCCAAGGTGAGTGTCACCGGCGATGGCCACCACCTCGAAGAGACCCTTATCCTTGTTGGTTCCTGGATCAATGTTGAGAAGGGAGACATCAAAGGTACCGCCACCAAGATCAAAGACGAGCACCGTCCTTTGTTTGTTGCTGACTGGAATCTTCTCAAGACCATACGCGAGAGCTGCAGCTGTCGGCTCATTGATGATGCGCATGACATTTAAGCCGGCGACAGTACCGGCGTCAATGGTAGCCTGGCGCTGGGAGTTGTTGAAGTAGACAGGCACAGTGATGACAGCATTCTTGATCGTTCCACCGAGATATACTTTGGCCGTCTCTCTCATCTTGGCCAGCACCATGGAGGAGATCTCCTCAGGCATGAACTGCTTCTCCTTGCCTTCATGCTGCACCACGATCATCGGCCGGTCGTCACTCCCTGCGACGACTTTGAAAGGCCACAGCTTGGCATCTTCTTGTACAGATTCGTCGCAGAATCGGCGGCCGATCAGTCGCTTCACTTCTGTAAAAATATGGTCGTGTAGTCAATAGAGTGAAGCACACAAATAGCAATGCAGCAGTAGTTTGATCTGCACCTCTGTACTATGCGTTCGAAAAAATTATTGCAAAGTAATAAAAGTTTTATTTGCTATCCAACAGATATTAGGTTTGGCCCTACTAATACACTTTATTTTTCTTGATTTACTATGAATTTCCAGTAATCCTCGTTCCTCTCGGGTTGTGGAGGAGATGGTGCAGTTTTGATCAGGAACCAGATGGACCTACGCACTCACTGTAACTCACCAACACCAAACTCTTCAGTGAATTGTTGTGCGCACATCTTTAGGAAACTAGAAATAGTGATTCTACAGAAACTAAACAGACACGTGGGAGACGGTAAATCACCACAAAACGAAGTTAAACAAAATGTAAGAAATATAATGTGAACATGCAGGTATATATAGAGAAATCAGGCAAGGATGTGAACGAGCTATTGCAGCTGAGATGATGGAGTGGAAAACAGTGCAGCATCGCATTGCACTCAATCTACGTAGGCACAGTTGATAGATCTCTGACGCAAATCAATCAGCGAGTCCACGTGCGAGACGATTGATGAAAGAAAAGTAAGAAATTATATAAGCGAGTGCCGAGTGAAGAAACACAGAAACAGAACGCGTGTAGTTCTCACCGAAGACGGTGTTGGTGGGGTTCAAGGCGGCCTGGTTCACGGCCGCCTCGCCGACGAGCTTCTCGGCGTTGGTGAAGGCGACGCAGGACGGCGTGAGGCGGTTGCCCTGGTCGTTGGCGATGACCTCGCCGCGGTCGTGCCGCCACACAGCCACGCACGAGTAGGTCGTCCCCAGGTCGATGCCGATCGCCGGCCCGTCGCCCTTCGAGGCTGCCATCTCAACAGTCAGAGAATGAGAGACGAACAGAGTTGAAAGGACTCGGAATTTATGGAATAAATGGACGCCGCTTCGATAGTGGTGCGTGCTAGGCAACCATTCACTCCATGATTTCTGCGGCTGCGCTTCCATGATTTCTGCGGCTGCGCTTTTCCTTAAATGCCATCTAAAGGCAATCCTAATGGTAGAAACTTATATACGATTTCCATGATGGCAAAATTCATCTATAGAAACTATCTTCTCCAATGGAGATTTCTTTAACTAATAAATGCTAGTCTTTCTCTCTCCCTTTTCTCTCTTCCACCGTCATGCTCAATCTCTCTTGACCTCTACTATCCAAAGCAAGGAGACAAGCAGCGCCAGGTACGCAAGCATGGTGGCTTCGGCGGGTGAGCGTGCTAGCGTTGTCGAGTACGTGTGGCACCGCTCCGTCGAGCACTTGCGGCGTGGACGTGTGCGCGGTGCCAGCAGTCAAGCACGGCAGCCATGGTGGGCGAGCGCGGCGGCTCCGGCGGGCGGACGGTGCAGCTCCGGGAGCGCGGTACCAGAGGGCGAGCACACGCGGCACCGCCCGAGCACACGTCGCGGCCAGCTCACGAGCGTGACGGCGTGGCCGAGCTTCCACAACGAGCACTTCCGATCTCTTGCGGATCCGACGTAAGATAGAAATCACCGGTTTCTTCCCAACGGGGAAACGGTGATTTCTTGCTGCATCGGGTCCAGTGTAGACTTCGTTTCCTTGTGAAGAAACGATTTCTTCCCTTCTTCATCTCTTTCTTCATTAATTAAGGTGCCATGTCAGCATTTTTGTTTAGGTGGCAAATTATTTAATTGGGATAGAAACCACCATTAATACTCCACTGAGACTGCCCTAATACTCATTAGAACATCTCTGGGAATCTTTTTTAAACTAAGGCATGTTTCGAATTGCCCTACTCCATCTATTTCAACTTTGCTCTATGTTTGAATGTTCCCCTCAAAAAAGAATTGCTCTAAGTATTTTTAGACAAACGGATTTAGCTCCACCCACTTACTCCCCTCCGTCCCTAATGTTGGTTTGCATGCCACGAATTTGACTTGATTTATAGAAAATACGTATAATATTTATATCTTCAAATAAATTTGTTAGAAAATTAGATCCAAAGATCTTTCCGATGATACTAATTGATAATATTTATTATTTATTAAAATTGTTAACATTTATTTCTCGAAAAACACAAGCGATAATCTTTTAGGAATGAAGGGAGTAGGAAAGAAAAAAGTTAGAAATGTGAAAGCATCTAAAATGCTCTTGAAACTCTAGTTTTTTTTTTTTGTTTTTTAAAGCTACTCTATTATAGAGTTTGTGCAATATACTTTGTGGATCAGTTCCAAACAGGTCTATTAATATCTCGAAAGTATCATTTAAATAAAGAATCTCTGAATAAAAATCGTTCTTTATATCTTTTGCGCCGTAAGAAGTTTCGATATTTGATCGTGAATCCACACATCTCTCTACATTTGACACTCAATTTGCACGTCTTTAAAAAAATTTAACCCTGAACATGCAAGGTCTTTCGATTCGAAGAATTCCTTTCATTTTCTCTTCCTTCCTATTTTCAATATTCTATTCTCTTTATTTACCCAGGCCACAAGAAAAGACCAAAAGTTTCATTTTCTGTTCCTTTCTATTTTCAGTATTCTCTTCTCTTTATTTACCCAGGCCACCAGAAAAGATCAATAATATCGTGCCGGCGGCCATAGCTATGGATGTACCCAGAGTATAGCCTTGCCAGATCGTGGATTCCTCTCTGATCTCTGCACTATCTTCGTGAAAACATGGTGCACCACGAAGAGTGATTATTCCATCATTTAAAAAGAGGAAAAATGCTCATTACATGGCCCAACAGATCAACCAACCCGGCTCAAAAACATTATACCCAAACAGGCAGTGTAGACAGAAAACATAAAGGCAGTGTAGAGAACATAACTGTGATGTGCCTTCATAGGATGAGAAGAAAACAGTATCAATATACTGTTTATATATTACTGTTTGACATAGAATTATTTGCTGACCATTGTCCAATCTAAGCAAACACATTAATGTCCCATTTCAGCAAATCTACTTTGAAGAAAATAATTGTCTTCCTGAACTTCAGTACAAGGCAGTAAAGCTTGGTGAGGAAATTATCTCAACATCACAGCACCTAGAGGAACTTGCCACGCCCAAGTCGCTGGAGATGGTAATTGATGGTCTTCGCTGCGTTCTTTGGCCTCCCCTTCTGCAATCACGTCACAAGCAGGCATTAAGAGCAGAAGAATTGATGGTTTAATGCTTTGACTAAACAATGCCTAATGATAAAAAATGCGAGAAGTGATGTGGATAATAACCTGAGTCTGAGTGCATTGAACCAAAAGATCCTTCTGCCTGATGCACTTGTCATCGTTCTGTTTGTTTAAGGCCAGGCAGTTGAGGAAGGCCACCATTTCTGGCATGCAAGGCTTCGCAACAGCACCAAACTTCTTTGGGTTTATGTACAAAGCACCAGCCTTCCGACCCATTCTGCTGATTCACCTTCACCTTCATGGAATCCACCAATATGTGTAAATACTAATTAGCTCAACAATATGTATAGCCCTAAATCCCACCTGTGGGGGTATAGCCCCCCGGTACCCTCAAGACGATACATGGGCCGCACCATCTGCGGGTCGGCCCATGAGTTATGACAGATATTGTAATCTGGATTAGTACCAACTTGGATACTTTACTTGTAATCCTGCCCCTCCAGACTATATAAGGAGGGACAGGGGTACCCCCATAATCAACTCGAATACAGTATAGAACACGGGATGTACGGTATTACGTCACCGACGGCCGGAACCTGTATAAATCTGTGTCTCGTGCTTGTGTTTGGGTTACCATCTCGTTCTTGATCTCGCGCACCCCGCCACCATCATCTAATCTACTACCTAGGGTAACCCCTTGGTAGGCTGCCGACCAGATATCGTCGACAGCTGGCGCGCCAGGTGGGGGTGTGCTCCTGATCCATCGCTGAGCGGGATGGCAGTCTTTATTGATATCTATATTAAACCGGGTGAGTCGTTCTTTACAAAAGAATTAGATTGATCCTGTTTTACCGTTACTAATCATCAATTGGTTTCTTGTTTCCGATCTACCCGAATCTCTTCCGTGGCCGGGCGGCGGATGGAGTACGCCTCCGTGATCCACCCACGGCCACCGTGTGCGAGGGGAGGCTGCCGTCTCCAATTGCCACCGATCGGCATCATGCACGATCGACATGTCACGGTGGGCGGAGCCGGCGGTGACGATCCGAACTGCTGCGGCGTCCCCCATACAAAACGGCGCCGTCATCATGCGGGAACAACCACCGATCGCCGACCCCCAAAGTCAGCCGGCCAATATCTAAGGTCCTACAGCCAGACCGGCAAGGCATGCAAGTTGATTGAAACAATCGGCGGCTTGCATATCGCGCCGTCACCCCACCGCGCAACAAACAAAGGCCAAGATCCAATCTACAGAGCATGCAAGATATGGAAGTTTTTTCTTGTATATATGCATGTGCGGGTCCACATGCACTCTGCATGTACGAGGCACACGCCGATTTGCTACTATTACTCATCTTCGTTGTCAAGGACAAGCAAAGCGAAACTACGTACATATGCGTGCACTGTGCTCGTCTTGTTCGTGGCCAACTCCACTCTCCACGCGATACGCCCTCTCCCGCTCGGCCACCGGCCACCCCAAGACGATCGTCAACCGTCTTTCGGCCGCCAACTACTCCGATCAATTCGTCGATTCCTCCACTTGGGCGCCGACCACTCCATTCGACTTCGCCCCGCACGCATCGATCCAATCTAACGAATCCGCCATGCATGCCTCGGCTCTTGCATACATGCCAAGTTTGCCAACACACGCTAGCCACTCCGACCAGCAGCACCGTGCGATTATGCGTACCTCCGTCTCCACCGAATCATGGGCGGCACTTACATGCGAGCCAAACAGATCTTGGTTTCCTACATGAACACGTATGTACAGGCGTGTATCATGCATCTATGTATGGGAAGGAAGGTTGCATGCTACGCATCTACGTTTAAAGGCGAATCGGCTGCACATCTAGATGCGTAGGCCCGACTATCGTCTCGGTTGAACACGCCCGGGGCTCGTGGTCAAGCCCGGCCGTATCACGAACAGCACGCCATGGTTCGTGGTTTGCATCGCCGACTACTCCACCCGATCGCCGATTCCTCCGCTCGGACGCCCGACTTCTCCGCTTCGGACGCCCGACAATTCGATCGATCGACCAATTACTCGGCTTGGGCGTCGGCTTCTACGCTTGACACGCCCGACTTCTTCGCTCAACGCACCAACTTCTCCACTCGGCGTGTCGACTCCTCTACTCGGCCACCGGCGGCGACCCGTCTCCACTACTCGCCGCAACGGCGACCCGTCTCCAGCGACAAGCTAAGTCATAATTTTAATATATTTCTGAATATTCTCCAATCTTTATATATCTCCACATATTTCTCCAACAATTTTTTATCGCCATATCAATTAATTTTTACAATGATTTTTTATCCGCCCGACCGGCCGCCAACTACGCTTTCATTCGAGTCATCTAGAAACGACCACGTCCTCGATCTCGACCTACACGTGCATGCAGCTCCGCGCTCTACGTTATGGTCGGTCGGCGCCGGTTCCTCGGCGACTCTTGTGCTCCTACGCATATACGAGGCATGAGCTCCTCCCGCTATGGGGTATGAGATAGTTGAAATTTGGGTAACAAGATACAAAGCTCTGCTGCGGGGCACTACTTATGTTTTTCACTTTGTTCGGGTTGCCGACCCGGCCACGTTCGATTTGCATTGTCGAGACGCGGTCACGCTCTCGACTTAATCGAAGGCGTGCATGCGGCTCCGCGCTGCGTTGAGGGTCGGTCGGGCGGCGGCTCTTCGGCGGCCTTTGTATCCCCTGGCGTGCATACGGCTTCCACGCTAAGCGCTATGGGCTACGGGCTAGTCGGAGCGGCAATAATGCGATAAAGAACCAAGCGGGTTGTACTCCACTCATCAATAATTTTTCGCCGAAAGCGAATATAATATCGCCGATATTATCAATTGCAGTTTACACCATATTTTATATTTATTTTTACATCATGTACTACCGATTCTCCACATTTGTATTGCGGGGGCCCGGTTCAATCACCGAGCTTATTTCTACGCTCGGGGGACCTGGATCACGAGGGGTTATCACCAACCGGATGGTTGCACCACACGGCGCTCGGGTTTCATCGCCGACTAGCCGCTAGGCCACTCGTCGTTCATCTCGCTCGGCGCTGGCGCCGATCGCCACTTCGCCGTTCATCTCCGCTCGGCGCTCAACGCCGATCGCCACTCGCCGTTCATCTCCCACTTGGCGCTCATCGCCCGATCCGCTTCGCCGTCCGTCTACGCTTTCGGCGCTCGCATCCCGATCGCCTTTCAGCGTTCATCTCCCGCTTCGGCGCTCAACGCCCCGTCGCCACTCGCCTTTCATCTTCGCTCGATGCTCATCACCGTCGATCGGCGCTTCGTCGCTTTCGTCTCCGCTCGGTGCTCATCGCCCGATCGCCGCTCGTCGCCGCTCGGCGCTTCGGCGCCCTCGCCGCTCACCATTCGTCTCCGCTCGCCCGTTCGTCATCACTCGCCGCTCGTCACTCGCCATTTGTTCATAGAAAAGTCGTTAGCTATGCTAGTGTACTATCAAGTTTCTCCATCTTTGTTCGGTTCGGTGCGATCTGGCGGCGCTTGGGGTCTTGATATACACATGACTTGACTAAAGCTGGGGGACTGTCTATTCGCTTTGGATATTGGAAATCTTCTATTCTTTGACCTGCTACAAGATGCTTTGCTATCTTCCAAAGAAGCTCGGGGACTATGGGTGTACGCGTCACCTCCGGTGACTTGGCGGGTGTACACGTCTCTCGACATGAAGAAATCTCAAATTTAATTTTGAGCCCCTTGCATCCTTCTTTGCAAGCCTTATCCGAATAAGCCCGAGGTCGGTAGGCCGGTTCACGCTTGGACTCTGTCGCCGACCAGCTTGCTCGAGCTTCATCGCCCGGCCGATGCGCATGACCTCATCGCCGACCGGCGGCCGGACTCCATTGCCGATCGGTTAGGCCCGGTCGGATTCTTCGTTCCAACCGTTCGGCTTCGGGTTTAGCTACTCGGACTAATTCAAAACAGCGTTACTCAAAGGATACAAGGCGCTCGGGGACTAGGCGTGGGGGGGTATAGCCCCGGTACCCTCAAGGCGATACATGGGCCGCACCATCCGCGGGTCGGCCCATGAGTTATGACAGATATTGTAATGCGGATTAGTACCAACTTGGATACTTTACTTGTAATCCCGCCCCTCCGGACTATATAAGGAGGGACGGGGGGGTACCCCCATAATCAACTCGAATACAATTATAGAACACGGGATGTACGGTATTACGTCACACCGACGGCCGGAACTGTATAAATCTGTGTCTCTCGTGCTTGTGTTTGGGTTACCATCTCGTTCTTGATCTCGCGCACCCGCCACCATCATCTAATCTACTACCTAGGGTAACCCCTTGGTAGGCTGCCGACCAGATATCGTCGACACCACCTCAGCACCACAATACACACAGGAGAGCAACCTTTTTTTAAGACTCACTGGAGGGGTGACTGGGTGAGAGCCCCACCAAAGAGCAATAATTCAAGGAGCAACAAATCAATGTGGGAGGTGAAACGTTTGAAAAAAAAAAAATGGGGGTGAAAGTACAACGAATGGTGGTTGAATACATTTTACAATGAATATGTATTGACCCAGCTATGGCATGCACTATATCAACACCACGCCTTATCCAGTTTAAGCATTCTAATTTGGATAGCAGAAAGCAATCAAAGCAACAAAGCATCAATCAATGTGATTCTGCGTTATCCAGTTTAAGCATTCTGATTTGGCTAGCAGAAAGCAATCAAAGCTACAAAGCATCAATCAATGTGATTCTCACTACAGGGCCAAATGACTACGAGGTAGAAGCTTTAAACCGATAGAAGATAGAACAATTGTAGAAGAATACGAGTATGAAACTGAAAGAAAGCACGCAAGACCGGATACAGCAAGGTGAGACTAATTTCCTTCGCAGAAGCATTTGGTCGAACAGGTTGCAGGCGCCAGCAAAGTTCTCCCAACAGGCAGAAACACCTCAACACCGCAGAAGAGGCAACCGAGCGGCGGTGAGGAGTAACGCACCGGCATAGAGGTGGAGTCCAGGCTCAAGGCAGGCTAAGGTTGACAGGCGGGTCAGATCTACCGAGTGGCAGCCGGAACCAGTGGGCGGGGATTCTTACCGCGGCAGTGCGAAGCACCGATCTGGAAGGGTAAGCCATGACAGAGAAAGGGAGGAGAGGTGAAGGGAACGAGACGCTCAGACGCGTACCTGGAGAAGGAGACTGCGGCGGGCAGACGGCCGGCGCGGCGAGCCGGCGACGGGGGTGCGAGAACTGGAGAGGCGGCGTTCTTGAGATCGTACGAGCTGTTTCTGGAAGGTGAGGTGGACCGTGGATGTCCAAGTTGGGCTTAAGTGCCTTGAGGTGAGTGGGCCATATTTTTAGCCCATTGCAGTCATTGAGGAAGGAAGGAATACAGAGAGGCCCATAATTGCGATATTTAACGTGACCCGTCGTCATTCACTTTTGGTTAAAAAAAACCTGCTGCAACGCTCAGGAATTTTATTTTACCCAAAAAAAATGTTGGCAAAAAAATTATGATAAACTCCCGCACGAACTGAATCGTTTTATTGAACAGGCTAGGGCCAAAACCTCGAACAATCTCTCATATCAGTCTGACTGAAGTCTCTGATTCTCATCGGTTGCTGTACAGCCGTGGAAGTGATGAAACAGCAAGAGTAGATGTATCATGTATGATCTCAAATCACTTTTGAGTTGAGCTTTCCAGTTGCAAGTATACAACAACACACCTGTATGTATGCCTACTTTACTGCCGCAACAGCCAGAAAGATTTCAGCAAACTTTGGCCTCTGAACACTACCCTCCAAAAAAAAAAACTAAAAATCTGGCTACCAAGTAAAATGAGTGTTATTTACACTGTTTAGGCCTGAAGTTATCAGGTTCCAAAAGTTTCAACAACAATTTCTCTAGCTTGGCCGAGCCTTTGGTCGGCCTGAGGATAAAGGACCTTCCCAAGAAGGTGCACGGATCTTTCCCGCCTACTGAGCTACCCATGCACCATCCACCTGGCGTGAAGCGGTCAGGTGCTCGGCCCAACAACTTGGCGTCAATCATATCAAGGACAGAATTATCATTGGCAAAGGAGTGTGCAAATGGCGCCCCACTATTTGCCATTGCATCAAAATGCTCTGTTGTGAGGTTAGCAGGGTGCGTCCGAGGGGGGTTATCCCAAGCCATGAAACGCAGATCACTGTTGACAGTGGTGTTCTGGTAGTACTCTGAGTTGCAGATCACTGTGTGGAAGTAGCCTTCTGAGGATGAGAGGAAGTTGGTGAAATACATCAGTAGTGTACGGGGAAGGTTGTCCCATCCCAATAAGCAAAACTCCAGGAATGATCGACTAAGCATCACCCAAGACGAACCTGTATCAAAGGAGTTGTATTCATTAGAAGTAGAATTTACAAGAAAGAGCATTGCCTTAGCCACAACACAAAGGATAAAGACTCAACTAAACTTTGATCAGGAACATGCTTCTCAGCTGTTGAAGTTCTATAATTATATTAATGAGGAAAATACTCAACAATATAACCAGGCAGAGCATTCATGATGTCAGTTGCCAAAATTGCAGGTAAAATAATGATTGAGAAGGCAGCATTTTGAAAGCTCTTAACCAACACATTATATATCAGCAGTACGCAATATAAGATATACATGTTTCACCAAAACCATCTATCAAAAGGATGCAGTATGGTATGGTATGATGCTACATCAATATCATGCAAGGTGGTTTCATCAATGATTTTTGTACAGCTTGGCTCCATGCAGTTACTGATTAGTCTCCTTTTAGAAGAGTTTAGAGGTATCTTTTTAACATGTCAGGTAAGTATAAAAAAAATAATACTCCACCAACACCTAATAACTTGACTGTAGCAATCAGACAGGCCCAAATTGGTAAGACTGATAATTTCATAACCATCTAAGTAAGCATCGCTGTGACCCATGACACTTGACAACTATGTTGTCTAATAGATGGAACACACAAATTATCACAAGTTTGCTTAAAGAGATTCTTCGGGAGTGCACAAAAGACAAGTAGGCAACATTGCTACAGCGAAGTGTTCTCTGCTACAGGGCACTGAAATTGAATATTAGATCAGTCAAAGAGAGATTCCGTAGTCAGGAAAGATGTCAGACAGTACCTACAAATATTTTGAAAGCTGAGGGCATACTCCTTTTCTCCTTTGTTGTTACAACCTCAGTTTTATTTGGGACCTGCAATGCTGGATCTACAATGATTGGTCGGGCTCTTTGATGCCTGCACATGCAACCCAGTAGTCATAATAAAAAAAAAAAAAAAAGAGGCTAAGAATTAAGAACCACAGAACATTGAAATGATATGCTTACTCTTTCCAACCAATATTGCTTGTGTGCTCAATGAAATTGAGGTCCCTTGGCATGTATGAGAAGATATGAAGGATGTCTGATAAATATAAGGGAAACAACATAAATATTAGTTTCAATAATTGGGAGGAAAAAATCAATCAGCTTGTAGAGCACTTCAAACAATTGCTCTACTACAAATCAACATATTGGGTGAAGGTTAGTAATTTTTTGTTTTGAAAAAATATGCATAGATATTGACAGCCTTAAGAATTTTGAGCAAGTCCAGAAGCTTAAACAACTTTCGTTCTGCATCCAGACCTTCAAACTCACAAAAGTATTATTAATATTGAGATCCAGCATTTACTGTTCTTGATAATTGGTTGTTGTACCTAAGGTTACACATTAAGATGGACCCAACTGTGATGAACATGATTCTCTAGCTGTGTCATGTTATGAACTTAGTTGATTAACTTGGTAATTGGTACAATGCTAAAGCTCAGTTGAAGGGTTATAAGGGATAGTATTGAACAAAGAATAGGGTTCCTGGAAGTGTTAAAAATGAACTTCAAAAAGGCTGAATTTGACGCTGCTAGATCTCTTTGTTAGATAGTACTAGTCTACTAGATGATATTTCCAGAATTCAAAGAGTAGCTTATAAAGTTATACCTATTCAGTTTATCTTTCTATTTGTGGTGTCTGTGGCATAACAACTTGCATCGAAATTTGAAAAAGCTGGCAATCCCATCCCTGTATGTAATTTCACTAACTATATATAGCCTGAAGCCCTGAACTTGGTTCTCAATAAATCTGGGCCTCATTAAATTAGAAACCATAAGCACTATTCAATACCCCATAATAAACATACCAGAAGAGGTATGTTAAAAACCTGTCAGGCTGCCATCTTGTAGTGATATGCCTGAAGCCACTAACATGACATAAATTTCAACAGAGTACCATAGAGAGTCAACTAGCAGAACCCAGCTGGTGAAACGTTAGGGAATTCAGAGAACAAATAAATTTGAAGTGTACAATGTTGTTCACTATGGAATTGCATGACCCTGTCAGCTAGCAGACCCTAACTGGTGAAACGGTAGGGAATTCAGAGAACAAATAAATTTCAAGTGTATAATATTGTTCACTATGGAATTGCATGACCCAATAGTTCCTCAAATGAACAGAAGATGGAACCAGTCAGCCTGAAAACACTAAGCTCCTTCAGCTGGAATTTGCATAGCAAGCACTTTGGCAAGTACACGACATTATGTAACTATTATCCATTTCTGGGACAGAGCATATAACACATTTTATGGTACTCAAATATATCACATTGATATCATGGATATGAGAAGAACTTGGCAGCATAAATTTAATTAAATGGCAAAAGGTAACTAAACAGGGCCATTTTTTGGACACGCAATTCTGTACTAGTAAGTATATGGAAACCAAAAATTGGTGATAGAGCTAGTTTAGCATGATGCTGCAATTTCATGTCGAAACATAAACTCATTCGTAGTTGCAAGCTACAAAACAACATCGTGGGGACTCGAAGCTATCCATATGGACAAGGGAGTAGAATTGTTACCATCTTGGGGCATGAGCGGGTAATCCGAGGCGCTGAGATTGATGAACCAGCTCCAGCCATCGAACTCCCGGAGCAGCACCGCGGCGGCGTGGAGCGTGGCGGCCAATTCGGTGGGGCCCCTCCGCGAGACGGCGCCCCACTCCCCGGCCGCCGCCACCCGGACGTTGCCGTACCGGCGCGGCGCCTCCTGGCCGCGCACGAAGGCCTCGAGATCCGCGCGCTCGTCCTCGCCCGCCACGCCGACGAGGTAGTAGTTCCACGGGTGGTAGAGCGCCCGCAGCAGCCTCCGGATCCGCGGGCCGTCCCCGGGGCCCGCGCCCGTGATGAGGTACGCCAGCCTCGGCGGCGGCCTCCGCTGCTGCTGCTGCTGGTGCGGCAGGCGCGGCGCCGAGGAGGACGACGCGCGCGCCGCGCCGAGCGCCGCGTAGAGGATGGGGAGCGAGACGAGCGGGAGCGCGAGGAGCAGGGCGCGCATCCACCGGAGGCGGTGCGCCGGCGTCAGCTTCCTCATGGGTCGGCGGGTGGAACACGCCGCCCCGGGCGTGGCGAGGCGCCGAGGGCTAGAGCTCCCGCGGCATTCGCTCGCTCGCCGGCGCGAGGCGTGCCGCGTACGGGCAAGGGGCGGTCGGTTGCTTGCTGGCTCGGTGGCTGGTGGAGACAGACGGGCAGAAGGCGAGCGAGATGTAGGTGAGGCCGCACCGCAGCGCAGGCCGGGGCAGCAGCGGCGTTTCGTGCAAGGAAATCGGGCGGGGTGTGCGCCGGCGGTGCGGTACGGGCGCGCAGCGTTTGGCGTGTCGTAATTATTGCCTGCCGGCTGCTGCTGCTGCTGCCTCACAGGAGGAAGGGAGAGGGAGTCCTTCAAAGTCCAAACTCCAAACCCAAGAGCTGAGTCGAGAGTTTCCCAAACAAATCTTGGTGAATGGTCAACTAAATCTTGGTGCAGTCACGAGGAAAACAACGGTGATTACTCTTTCTAATCTGAAGAAATCTACAATGCTAGTATCGATGGCTACAAGGGGTGAAGCACGCGTCCGGAGCGCAGACTGCAGACCACCAGCCAAGCCTGATGGTGATGGCAAAAGAGTCGATGCATACGTGGAGTTTCTTGTTCCAACAAAACTTTCGCGATCAACGACAACAGATGCCTAGGAGTAGTCCACCTAAACTGGATTTACTAAGCTTGCTACTCCAGCTGTGCGCAGCGGAGCGCGCATCCGTGCCTTGTTATCTTTGTACTAGGAGCACACGCTTTTCACCTAACCAGAGGTCGTCTCAAAAGAAAAGGAGAACAGCCTATTCAATTGTGCGATTTTTGAGACCTCTTTTATGCCCCATATTAAAGCCTTGTTTAGATGCACATTGGATTTGCAAGTTTTTACACACTCTCTCCATCACATCAATTTATACCCGCATGTAAAGAGCATTAAATATAAATAAAAAATAACTAATTGCACAGTTTGGTTGTAAATCACGAGACGAATGGGCCACGATTGGACAATATTTACCACGAACAAACGAAATGCTACAGGACTTTTCAATCTCTCTCCTCTCACAAATTGTTTGCCACATGTAAAGAGCATTAAATATAAATAAAAAAATAACTAATTGCATAGTTGGGTTGTAAATCACGAGACGAATCTTTTGAGCCTAGTTGGGCCACGATTGGACAATATTTACCAAATAAAAACGAAGTGCTACAGAACTTTTCAATCTCTCTCCTCTCCCCATCTAAACAAGGCCTAATATAGAGTAGTTTCGTTTCCAACAAAAAAGATTCAGGCGGGCATGTGGCGTCACTCAAAGATGCTAGTAGATGACAATGATTTCGTCCATGATGATACATCAAATCCTGTACCGGTGTTGAGTAGTTTGAGACCATCCGCACCGGGGGGCGGCAAAGCTCCCTCTACCCGGTTTTACCGTCTCGATTCATTTGCCGCGGGGGGGGACGGCAAAGCGCACGCAAAAGCTCCCGACAGGGCCTCCGTCCAGGGGACTTTGGCGTTCATACGGAGCGAACTGCAAACAACGGTGCGGGCCCGCCCGAGGAGAGGGAAGAGAGGGAGGGAGCAGAGAAGGAAGGAAGGGAGGGAGAGAGAAGGGGACGCCGCCGCGGCGCCCCGGGAGCGCCGCCAGAGGATGGGACCAGGAGGAGGTCACGCCGCCCGCCGCCCGCCGCGCTGCTCACCGTTATTTAATGGGCGGCCGCCGCCCATTTCGCAGTGAGGCCATCGAGCTCCTCAAGGGAGCGACACCCGCCCCTCGAAGGCGATGGAGGTTAGCCAACCTTGGAGGGGATAAATGAACAGGAGGAGGGGCGTTGGCGTGGGAAGGGAAGGGCGCGGCGCGCAGCGGCTACGCCACGCTGCGGGGGAGGCGAATGGGCTGAGGCGCCGCCCACGGCTAGCAGCAAGCCCGGTTTGGGGCGCCCGTTATTGCGGCGGCTTAAACGGCGGCCGCGGCGGAGCTGCCGCCACGGCTCTTGGCGCTCGCTGATGGAGCCACGCCCGCGGCTTCTTGGCGGCCGGGGGCGGAGGCACTCACGATGCGTGCGCGGGCGGAGGCAAGCACGACGACGAGGCGGGGAGTCGCCCGGTGGGCGCGGCTCACCGTCGGTGGGAGGGAGAGAGAGAAATGAGAGGAGATAGTTTTTATTCAATGAAAAAAGTCGACAAGTGGGTCCGCATGTTGGATAGAGTTTGGTATAGAGGTTGGATGAGTGCGGAGAAAAATAGTATAGAGGAGGGAATCTTGATGACCAGGACAGATAGAGGTTGAATTTAGAGGTCCAAGAGTGCGGATGGTCTGAGCCCACACGCCATTGTTTGTGCAGCCTTCGTCTTCATAGCTAATAAAATTTGTTATCTGATGAACTGTCAACTGTGCATGACATTTTAAATTTGTGTAGCCTTCATGCTCTGTTCGTCCTCTCTTGTTAACCTTTTCCGTGTCGTGTACGGTCATTGTACGCTGTACCAATTATAGATCATGCAAAGCTGGGTCTGGGAGCGTGCAGGGGCCGCAACTTCGTGGTGTTATTATTTTTTATCCTGTGGCCATCGGTGCAGTGGTTACAGGGGGTACTAGAACAGAGTATTTCCCCCGGCGAAGCACTTGGTCTGCAGATACGAACAATGCAATGAATCCGTAACCTTCATTTTCATCAGCCAGGACAAAATAAAACTCGAAAAAGAAAGAAGCCATGGATTTTATATGTCACACATTCATCCATGAAAGTAAATAGAAGAAACTGACGAAGGAGACCCTCTAGAAGAAACTGACGAAGGAGACCCTCTAATGCTTTCACACATTCACACACCAGTGCCAAAAAAATCTCCAGCAGCAGAGTCATGCATTCAGAATTTCAGACACACCATACAGGGAAAGATCATTCAGAATTTCAGGCACACCATACACGGTAATACTCCTATCATTCAGAATTTCAGACACACCATACACGGAAAGATCAGTGTCATGCATACTGCAGTCCACGAGTGTCGATTCTGGTGGTGTTAACTCTAGTAGCGTTCGATTGCAGGCTCATCCAGATGACCCAGATAGCTGCCATCTTGGGAAAGGGCTATCGGATGCCCAACAGAGTCAACTGTATCATCATCATCCAAATCGTATTTTCTTATCCAAGCGAATCTCACAATCTCCACATTAGGAAATGGTGGTGAAATACAAGTTGGCTTTTGAAGCAATTATTTTTTTTTTAGGAAAAGAAGCAATTATTTTTGTGGCATGAAAAGGATAGTATGTCCGCTTTTCTCTCGCGTGGGCTGGCCATGGGCCGGCTCCTGCTGAGGGCCACATCACATGAGCCTCCCAAGGCCCGTCCGGAGGGGAGCCCAATGGATGTCCACGGACTACAGACTTTCCGATCTAGGGGACTGGTCCACTAGAAAAAAGGAGACTTATCTTACCCTTGTTCAAAAAAAAAATGATAATATGCTACGAGTATTGTACTACGAAAGCGAGGATGAGTATTTCGTAAGCTAAACCCCACTTAACTTGTAGCACGACTAAACCGCACCTCTGTCATGGCGGAAGAAAAAAGAATACAGTAGTGTCTCAAGAAAAAGGTTAAAAGGTTGGAAAAGTTTTTAGGTAATAAGCTAGTAGGCCACGCCTTTGACAGATTAAAACAGTAAAAAACGTGCCGAATGAGTGGCCATTATTATCCCATCATCTTACTACCTTGGCTTTTTGACAGGCTCTGGCGCCTGCGTACTGGTCTTCCGATGCTGATCCACATGTGCCCATTAGCCTCGCTCGGCTTGCATGGGTCAAACCTGTTCATTGGGCGTGCGATACAAATCGTATGAGACAACGACGCCCACTTCGGAAAAAGCCAGAAAATGACGCCGGATTGTCGCCAAACGAGCACCATTGGCCGCCCCGCCTCGAGCGGTCTGGACTCTACTACTCCTAGAGCCCAATCAATCGAGACTAGCGTCGCGCGACGCGTCGCCACGCCGGTGATCGAGCTTTGATTGGACGCGTCCGCGATTCTCCCTCTCGTTGTTTCTCGCTTTGAACTCGAGTTCAAAGCAGGAAACAACGGGAGGGAGACATCGGCCGACGCGCCCAATCAAAGCTCGATCACCGGGCGTGGCGACGTGTCGCGCGACGCTAGTCTCGATTGGATTGGGCTCTAGGAGTAGTACTCGAGCGGCGAGCACAGCCACGCGCTAAGATAGCTCTCCGATGGATCACACGTAGTAGAGGTAGAGTACGTACGCAAAGGCATGCAGCTGGGAAGATCTGTCCCTCCCACTCCCAGTCGAGAATCACGACGCCTCGCACGCTTTGGCAGCATCAGGCTTCCTTCGCCTCCAAGTTGGCTCCAAGCACAAAGATCGTTTGGACGGCGGGAGTCGGCCGTGGCCCGTGGCCGACGCTCACGTTCTACAGCCATTTCCGCAAATCAAATCGCATGCGGTGCTGGTGTGGGGTTTGGTGGTGGGCTGGTGGTACCAGAGCCTACCAGGCGAGTATATTCTGCACGTCCAGTAGCAACGTGATCCAAACCACTTTTACGTTAAAGCCAGTTGCAGCACCAACCAAATAAGCTGCCGTACGTACGTCGCCAACAGCCTAGCAAGCGGTGCAAAGCTACAGCCGCTGCTGGCGTCGTTAAACTGCCGGCCGGCAAGCCCGGACCGGCTTCTCACAGCCCACCATCAAATCAGGTAGTACTAGCAGATAAGCACTCCGCCCCGCGCGCTCCGGCGCCGTGGACTTTGGAGAGAAGCGCCTCCCCAGATTGGCATCCTCCGAGACCTTATCGCGCGCGGGCGCGGCATAAATAATCCGTCGTCGTCAGCCCTCAGCGGCGGGCGAGCCCCTTTCCTCCGCTGTTCACGCCAGCCAGCGGCCAGCCTACCCACGACCATGACCATGACCCAACAGCTGGCCCCGGCCTCGGCTGAACCCCCGGTTTGGCCGAGCAAAGCCGCGGGGACACGCCAGGGAGGGAAGAAAAGTTGCCGCTCGCGCACGGTCACAGCCGGAGGCAGCCCACAGGATGGGCTCGTGCTGCACGCGACGAGCTGAATCGGCGGTCACGTCAGCACGGTAACAATCAGTAATCGAGGGGACGACGGTGTTGCTGTTGCGCTAAATGACCCCATGGGGACATGACAACTCACGAGTCATGGCACTTGCCGTTTCAGACTCTGGATATACTGTAGGAAAACAACACTTTTGTGTCGAAATGGTGAGGTCTGCAATTTGGTAAGTGGTTGATAAACTTTTCTTTTCTCATTTCATGTCCCTAGCCTCTAGGTGCCTACACAATCTTTTATTAGCGGTGTTGACGCAATACATCACAGGGCAGAACGTGTGCATTGCAGGTTGGTGCCGACTGTCAAATTTGACTACGAACAAACAGACGACAAGAGTAGGAAGGGATAAGATTGCGATTGAACCGTCATTTCACGTAATTTGAGTTGGAAAAGAAATGAACCGAAATGGCATTGGATTTTTATTAGTTAGCTGAACAAAAAAACCAACGTTTGTACCCCTTACCTATGGCCTTGTTTAGATTGGAGAAAAAGGTGAAAAATTTTCAACTTTGCAACTGTAGCACGTTTCCTTTGTATGTGACAAATATTGTCTAATCATGAACCAACTAGGTTCAATAGATTTGTCTCGTGATATATAACTAAACTGTGTAATTAGTTATTTTTACTTGTATTTAATGCTTCATACCTGTGGGTTAAAAATGTGATGGAGAGAGAGAGTGAAAAAATCTGGAATCTAAATAAGGCCTATGGCTCGGGGTTTTTTACAAATTCAGGTTTACGTATATGTCATTGCAACTCATGAATTGTCTATGTTCTGGTGTGACTCCCTCGTATCATGTCATGGTAAAGGCAACTCCAAAAATTGACTCATGAGCTAGCTCTAAGTATTTGTTTATTTTAATATAAGTGAGAGAAAAATTAGCTCTTGATCAAGAGCTAAGCTCATGCATACTCCCTCCTTCCCTAAATAAGCTGTAAACTTGCGTTTCACGAGAACCAAAGGCCGGTAATTTTAATAAATAATAAATATTATCGATTAATATCATAATTAGTATCATCAGAAAGATCTTTGAGTCTAGTTTTTTAATAAAATTATTTGAAGATATAAATATTACCTTTATTTTCTAT
Organism: Chrysopogon serrulatus; assembly: GCA_015844335.1. NCBI lineage: Eukaryota > Viridiplantae > Streptophyta > Magnoliopsida > Poales > Poaceae > Chrysopogon > Chrysopogon serrulatus. Next base: position 126,851 of record JADLZL010001876.1, read on the forward strand.
AAATCAAGTCAAACTTGTGGCACGCACCCACGGCAATAATTATTTAGGGACAAAGGGAGTATATTACAAGATCATGTGAGTGTCGTGTAAAATCTAGCACTATTGAAGAGAGTTGGCTTAGAGCTAGTAACTAATATTATCGTCGGCCAATCAAAGCTTTGGGCCTCCTCAGACTATATGAATCCCTCCTGTATAGTTCTCATTATTAAAGTTTTGGCTTCTCGAGAAGATGAAGATCTACAATTTTGTGTTTTCAGCTTCAAGACAAAAATAGCTTGGGCTTTGTTGTTTTTCCTCCTAGTTTTAGCTTCACAAGTTGTTTTCGACATTTCGCATGTGTATGATTGGTAGGCCTTTTGATTAAGCCTTTAGAAAAGCTATGACAAGAGGCCAAAGAGAACACAATCGACGTAGATTAGATGCAAATAAAACCATAGTACAACATATGACATGGCTGTTATGACAACAGAGCCGTACCAAACAGTGACGGCAGGAAAAGCGCTTATATGTGACACGATGAGCAGCCGGAGCTCATTTGCGAGTGAGGAGAGCCACGATTTCTTCTCCACCTCTCCGGCTCCGGCAATGGAGCAAGTGCTGGCAGAGTCTGGCCAAAAACGTCCAGAATACTACAGTAATGAATCAAACGGGAGAAACATCTTTACGGAAAAAAGTTTGTGATCGTCCAGAATACATATGACCATTAACTCATTAAGCATTGAACAAAGGGACGCTGACAATGTGTACGCGCAGCAACTACTCCCTCACCTCCGGTTGTTAAGATAATTAATTAATTAATTATAACACGACTTTTGATTATTTATTTTTATATTCAGTTGTCTATGATTATAAGCTTGTGATCGTTACTACTTTATTATTATTAGATAGTGCATGGATTTCATTTGAAATCTAACCGTCTCATGTTTGAATTATAATATTAAAACCATCCGTGGAAGTAATTGTAAGAGTTGTTCGATGCAATTTCCCTGTTGGAAGTACATGCTCCCTCGTCAATAAAATAAATGTTGTTTTCGCTTTTCGACAAATAAATTTAATTAAATATATTTTTAAATATATTAATATTTATAATATATAATTAGTATTGAAGTATTTTTAAATCTAATTTTTTAATAAATTTATTTAAAAATATAAATATTGCACGTATTTTAGAAATAAGTGAAACTTGTGGCGTAAAAAACATTTAATTTAAGACAAAGAGAGTACTGTTATTGCACTGATCAAATCTGTCATCTGAAAAGGAGGTTGTTGGACAGGGTCAAAGAACTCGTCCCCAGCACAGTAGCTGGACATCCGTAGGACAGGCACAGGACACAGGCACGGCTTGTACTTCCAGCTCAACCGCGATCTCTAGTCAACCCACCCCATGCACTGTTTTTTTTCTTTTCTTTTTCGTAAGTCTACTGACCGCACTATTCTAATTTCTAATGCGTTGCTAGTTCCAAAGTTCTTTTTTTTTTGTACTCGTATCACTTAATCCAACTGCAATAATACACACAATCTTTGGAGGTCGTCGACATGATTTCGCAGTAGCAGTACTATAGTAATAATATCGACAACACTCCCCCGAAAAGAGAAAAAAAAAATCGGCGAGCAAGATCAAGATGGGTGGTGGCAGTGGCACACCGATACAAAAAGAAGCAAAAACAAGCAGGGATGCGCGAGCGAGACTCGGGGGACGAGCCCATCCACCCACGCCGGCCGCACCACCCCCACCCCAACCCAACAGTGCTTGCTTTGCCGCGGCGAGTTACCAGGCAGCAGCGCCGCGGGTATGGCCGTCCCCTTCCGTTCCGCCTCGCCGATGCGGGTTGCCCCAGCCGTCACCGTCAAGTAACGGCCCCCCCCCCCCCCCGCATCGATCCAGGCTCTTTCTGGGGAGGCCGCGGCTCACCGGGCTGGCTGCGCCCCCACCGGCGCCTCCTCGCCTTTAACTCTCCCCGCCTCCGTTACCGTCTTCCCCCTTCCCACCTCCCCACCCGCTGTCCTCATCCATCCACCGCCACGAGCGCCCGCCCGCCGATTCGTTCGACCAACGTTTGATTTCTCATTTGATTTGATTGCAACGCACCGTAGCAGCCGGAGGAGGGGAAGAGAGGGATCCTTGGCCCGTCGTTCCTTGGGCTGGATGGTGGAGGCGGTTCGTCGATTTGAGAGCTCCGGGTTTCTTGGACCTGCGTAGGTACGTGCGTGCTCCGCTCCGGATCTCTGGTCCTGTGGATTCCTACTGCTTAGATTTGGGTCCTGGATGTGGGGGTATTGATCCGGTTTTCCGCGTGGTTTGTTTGAATGGAAGGTAAAAGCAACCACCCCCCATTTCCTCTCGGCCGGCGGATGGACGCGAGGGAGGTGTGAAGCCTGGTCGCTAACTGATGCTCGTGGAGCGATTCGGAGGAGAGGAGCGCGCCGTGCGGAGGCGGTGGAGGAGGAAGCGCCGACGATTTGGAGGACGACAGCGCAGCGACGGAAGGGGAGCAGCAGGCGGACGAGGAGCGGGCCGCCAGGAGGACGACGGCCGCCGCCGCTGCCGCCGCCGCCATGGGCGAGTCGCTGCTCACCGCGCTCTCCATGGACACCGCCACGGCCCACCACCCGCACCAGGGGCCCTCCACCTTCCTCTCCATGGACACCGCCTCCCACGACGACTTCGACCTCTTCCTCCAGCCACAGGGGCCCTTCCGCCGCTGCCTACATGCCGCGGCGGTCGCCCCTGACATCAACCTCCCCCTCGCCGCCGACCCGTCTCCGCCCCCTCCGGCGTCGCACGACGCCAACGTTGACATGCTAGATGTCGGCCTCGGCGGCCCACAGCACTACGACTCGGATTCGCCCGCCGCTGCCACCGGGCCTGTCTCGGCACCAGCAGCAACAGCAGCGACCACCATGGTCGCCGTGTCCCACACCAAGGGCTCCGGTTCCAGTGCCGCGCGCAAGTGCGTCAAAAGGAATGATAGCATCTGGGGAGCGTGGTTCTTCTTCACCCACTACTTCAAGCCAGTCATGTCTGCCGACAAGGGTGGCAAGGCGAAGGCAGCCACCACCGGCGGGAGCGGGAACGGCAATAGTGCCACACTGGATGCTTTCCTGGTGCAGCACGACATGGAGAACATGTACATGTGGGTGTTTAAGGAGCGGCCGGAGAATGCCCTGGGGAAGATGCAGCTGAGGAGCTTCATGAATGGGCACTCGCGCCTTGGGGAGCCACAGTTCCCTTTCAGCGCGGACAAAGGGTTTGTGCGCTCACACCGGATGCAGCGCAAGCACTATCGGGGGCTCTCTAACCCCCAGTGTCTTCATGGGATCGAAATCGTGAGAGCGCCAAACTTGGCAGGTGTACCTGAGGCTGATCTGAAGAGGTGGATGGAGCTCACCGGGAGGGATGCCAATTTCTCGGTCCCAACTGAGGCGAGTGATTTTGAGTCCTGGAGGAATTTGCCGAGCACAGACTTTGAGCTCGAGAGGCCAGCAACCGCGGCTCCTGCAAAGAGCAGCTCACATGGGAACCACAAGAAGTTGCTGAACGGTTCTGGCCTTAACCTCTCGACACAGCCATCCAATCACAGTTCTGGGGATGGCATGGAGATCACAGCCACCTGTAACAAGCGCAGGAAGGATTCCTCACCAGCTGCAATGGACGAGGACTGCAGCAATTCGAATTCAGACAAGGCCCAAGACATGGACGTGAGCCACACCTTTGAGCCGTCATGGATGAATGACTTCTCAGGTGTGATGCGCCATGCTTCTGGGCCAGTAACTGCTGCAAAAACAATCTATGAGGATAGCAAGGGCTACTTGATCATTATTAGCCTGCCTTTCGCTGATTTTCAGAAGGTGAAGGTTTCATGGAAGAATACTCTTACAAATGGGATTGTTAAGGTATCATGCACTAGTGTTGGTCGGATGCCATTCCTGAAAAGGCATGATCGGACTTTTAAGTTGGCAGATCCTGCTCCTGAGCATTGCCCACCAGGAGAGTTTGTCCGGGAAATTCCATTGCCTACCCGTATCCCTGAAGATGCCACTTTGGAAGCATACCGTGATGAAACAGGGACAGGCCTGGAGATTATTGTCCCGAAATTCCGTGTTGGTCCCGAAGAACATGAAGTGCATGTGTCCATGAGGCCACCTTCATCATGGTGCCAATGAAACTTGTTCAAGGTGTGTGATGGATGCCCCTGTAGTAGTTACTAGTCCGTTCTTGTTAGTACTTGACTGATGTTTTGTTTTCTCCTAACCCTATAGCTCGCAAGGAGACACATATGGTGCGGAGGTTCCCTATTTGTTACCATAAGGCTAAGGTTACTGTACAACAAATGCAGCTCAGTTTTGCTAATTTTGATGGGAAACAGTCCTAATTGATTGAAGCATTTCTGGTAGTTGGCCATCTCAGCATTTGGAACATTTTAGGAATATGCTACAGGTCACAAGGAACATGTCTGCATTACTTAGTTCGTGGTTTCAATATGTCTGTCTGGGGATACCTAATGTATTATATTTTGTTTTCAAGTTGTGTGCTCGATGTGCTATATTCCTTGCATTGCATCAACTGGCACGAGCAATCTGTTTTATCTACAGAATGGCAACTGGATGTATAGGGCATTTATAGTCATTTTTCCATAGATTTGAGGTTTGCTTTGTGGGCATTGTTGGGAAATTCATCTCAAATTGATGAAACTAGGAAAAAGGAGAACATGCCAGTGTCTTTAGGATTTGTCAAAAGTTTAATGGGGATTCGTAGTGGTGCTGTAGCATTATGTCTAGTTTCAGGAATTTCTGGAAGAGAAGTGTAATCTGTTGGAAACTGTATCTTATCTGTCATCAATATAGAAGTGATCAGTGTTTATCAGCAATGTCTTCCATTCATTCATTCAGCAGTTCAGCACATTCTATACTGTATTTATGAACCACAGCCCACGGGTGATTTTGGGTTCAATCTCATGGGACTATTCAGCCTTGCAGGTCTACGGACTACGGGGTTAGGTTTGCTGTTATATATGCTTCTGAATCTGAATACTTCCAATGAATGTGTCTAGTCCGGCCGCATCCTATGTTTAACTGAGCTAGTATATTAGTTTAAGTTTTTGGCTATGTTCAACTCAGCTATATTAGTTTAAGTTTTTGGCTTGATGCGATGCCATTGAGACGGCAGAGTGAATGCTGACACAATTGTTTCTAATGCTTCCCTGAAAGTGACAAAATGTTTGGATATTTCACCCCCGAGCCCGGAGGCAGGGCTTAACCGGACCGGTCGACACCTCTCCTGTTGTGTGTGCTCCATGCGCCATGCGGTGCCGCCTCCATCTTATCAGGTTATCAGCCACGCAACCAAAGAGCGCATCGTTTTCAGAGTCCCCCGCAAGTTGGTGTGTTGTTCTCCTTGCCCCATCCTGCCAGCTTTTATGATTGATTGAATTCGCTCCGTGTCAGGTGTCGCGCGCCGAGGCGGCCGGCACGGCCTTGTCACCTCTGCTTCAAGTCGCGACCAAAGGCCCCCTCGTTTTGTGACGTGTTTTATTCGCCCTGGCTCCTCCTGTGATGCACGTGGCTAGTTGGACGTACCACTAGGTACGAGCTGTATATGGTGGCGGTGTCCTTCGTTTCTCCACCACTTCTCCGGCCCTCTCAGCTGCCAAGCTAACGACGATTATAACAACAACAACAACAATGTCTCGTTTCCCGGAAGATAATGATGGATTAGTAATAATTTGGTACAATCTTGGTTGGTTGACTCGAACTGTCGCGCAGGAGGCGGTACAGTACAGTAGTATTTGACAGCGATTGCGAAGTGGCACCTTGGCGCCGCCCCAAGCTCGCAACGGTATGGCCCTCTTATCTGCATGCACCCGACCTCATCGTTATCGTCTCGATAGGCCGGCGAGGTGGCCTGTCCGGCACCCAGGGGCCGCTTCTCTCCTCCTCTTCTCTCCCAGCGGCGACTGCGATCGCGATCTGCCGAAAAAAGAAACAAGCAACCCTCGAGCACCGGGGACGGAGCAATGTTGAGTTGATAAGCCGGGGGCGCCCTACTTTTCCCCATCGTGGGCGCCGAGTGCTTGCTTATTGGCACTAGTCGTCGCCTGTCACAACGCTGGCTTTTGGCTGCAAATCTTTGCCGTGGATTAGTTAGAAGAAGCAGCTAGCTATAGCAATTCATCCTGCCAATGGGGTTGCATCTGCGTCCACCGAGCGTTGCCATTACGACTTACGAGATGATTGCCTGGTGGCTTTACCTAAAATCTTTTGATTTAAGTAGCAGAGATTTAATCTGGGCGGTCACTTTCGTCGTCCATGGCTTAATTTGGCCTATGCTGTATTCGTACGGGCAAGCCGTTTGCGTGCTGATGTATTGTGCTCCCACCTCCCATCCCAAGATTAAATATTGGCCTATGCAAAAGTAGTAGTGTATAGTACTCTATACTTATTCTGGAGTCTGGAGTGGAGTAGTTGTATACGAGTAGTATATACTAGTGCTCCTTTTGCATGCATGGTTATATACCTTTTCCTTTTTCTAGGAACGAAATGGATTTTGCTTCCTTCCGTGAAAGGACGTTTTTTCTTTTCAGGGGTTCCGTGAAAGGACGTTGACGGACAGGGGACGGCCGGATCTGGACGGGGCCATCCATCGCCTGAATCTTTTTTTGTTTCTTCTGTATATGTTTCCAATTTTCCATCCACGGCCTTGTTTAGATGGAAGAAAAAGATGAAAAAATTTTAACTTTACAACTGTAGCACGTTTTGTTTGTATGTGACAAATATTATCCAATCGTGTTTAGATGGAAGAAAAAGGTGAAAAATTTTAACTTTGTAACTGTAGCACGTTTTGTTTGTATGTGACAAATATTATCCAATCGTGGACTAACTAGGCTCAATAGATTCGTCTTATGATGTACAACTAAACTATGTAATTAGTTATTTTTTTACTTATATTTAATGCTCTATGTATGTGGGTACAAGCTTGATGTGATGGAGAGAGAGTGAAAAAAGTTAAAATCTAAACAAGGCCCACGTCAAGCGCACTGGGACGTGCGACGGTTGCCAACTTCATTCCTGTGGGCTTTGCTGAGTTTGTCAAGCAGCGAACATTTATTTTACATACAGCAGAATGAGCAGATGGTTATTGGTTGCACGTTTCTTCTGAAAAAGAAATGTGGGCACGGTTTGCATTCACCCATCAGCGATAGACTGCCGCGGCTAGGATCATCTCGTGCAGCCCAGCCGTGAAGGAGAGAGACAGGTGGAAGCAAAGCAACCGAAGCTGGCTTGGCATGCCAGCATGTAGGCTCAGACAGTGCGATGAGCTTCAGATCAATGACGAAACAGCTTAACTCCTCTCGAGTCATATAGATTGAGTGTATTTGTGTGCAGCTAATAAGACCTTAGGGTGACTAGAATAGACTAATTTCGGATTGAAAGCGAGCAAAATAGGAGGTAAAAGGACTGGAAATAACCCACTACTGGTTAGGTAGCCAATCCCTCCATAATACCCCACGAATGTGATGTAGACACAACGGTTTGTAACGCTCGCATGAAAGTGACAAGATCTTCTCATACTCGGCAGGGGCAGGCCCTAACCAGCCAGGTTGACACCCTGGCTCCTCCTGCATCATCCTGGCACCTGCATCGCATCACTCTCCATGCCCTGCGCTGGAATTTGCTCTGTTCCCGCAAATACGATTGATTGGCCCATCTCACAGCCATGCAGACCAGGAACAGCGTTGGGTGCTTGTAGTGAGAAAAAAAAAACAGAAAGAGATGCGTACTTATAGACGAAGAAATTCCCTGCTGCTGTTGATACTTGCGCTTGGAAGTAGTTGTACTAGCGTGGCAGGCTCAAGAGAAGACGACGTCGCTGTCCATCTGATCCAAGGGATTTGGATTTATAGTATCGACAGATTCAACTGCAAACATTTTAAAGCAAGTATATTATAAGTTTATAACTAAGTTTCTAGGAGATAATACACTTGTTTAATAGTACAAGATCCTGTTGACTTGATGGCCCAGCAGCACACCGCAACAGGGAGATCGGACCTGCTGGCCTGATGGCCTCGACAGCGATTGCGAAGTGGCAGCTTGGCCCCGTCCCGCCCGCAGCAAGGGACCTCCCATATCAGCATCTCACCGTTTCGATAAGTGGCCTCTCACCCTCCCAAAGGCCATTTCCGAACTGCGAGTTCTTCTGCTCCGTTGCCTTATTATTATAAGAAGAAGAAACAGGCCCTGTTGCACACTTGCAGCTGGTCCATGAAAGCGAATGAATGGCAGCTTGGCCTCAGTTGCTCCGGGAGCAGGACAGGAGGCAAGGGTTAGGAGTTTGATAAGCCAGGTCGCGGGACTTTTTCACGTCGTGCCGTGCTTATTGGGCACTGGATGTCGCTTATGATAACGCTACTTTTTTCTTCTTTCTATTTTAATTTGGCCCTGTCCAGGACCCAGGATCTTTGCTGTGGATAAGCATCCCGTTGCCTCCTCTATCTGTTGGTCACACTCGTGCTTTGGACTTTGAAAGCTAGTAGTAAGGCGGAAGGACGAACAGAAGCGTAGTCCTTTGGTCGATTGATTTTGCTTGCTGGTGAACCGAATTCTCCGTGAGAGCGATTTGTGATGGAGAGTTCTCCCTGCCGGTGAAAAAAAAAAAAAAACAAAGAAACGATTGCTGGTAGTGCCCTGTAGTTGCTGCACTAGTCTGCCTGCCACCCGGCTGCATCACCTGCGCGTCCACTGAGCGTTCTAGTGTTCTAGAGATTTGTTTAGTGGCTTTACCGAATTTCTTTCGCGTCAAGAGTTTCGTTTCAGTCGCTTTCGCCCCTGACCTTTGGTTGGTCTGTGATGTGTTAGAGGGTACAGCCAGGGATTTGCGTCCTGATGTACAAACATCCAAACTTCCAAATATAAAATATCCGCTGACGTGTTCAAGGTAGTCTGCATCTAATGGCATAGGAGAGTCATTTTTGTGGCTCCATCTACCGGTCTAAAAACGGCTCTAGCTTCTCTGCTGTCCATTAAAAAAATAGCTCCTCCTTTTAAATCGCTTGTTAGTCTCCTCCAACTTCTCTATAGACACTGGCTGAGTCAGAGCCGGAGCCATGCCAAAACTGTCCATAAATAACATAATTTGAATTTTATGTATGAATTCGATCTTGTCTTCCCGTAGTGATGTCTGAAGCTTTATTTCATTTTCGTTTGCATTACAAACGGTGGAACCAAACAACTCATAAGTTTTCTAGCATAGGATTAATAACTTGTTGAATGTACGTGACTTTTCGCACGAAATTGAAAAGACGAGCATTATTCCTTTAAAGTTGAAGATCCAATCTAGTCTTTATATGCTACTATTAACATGTGATGGTAAAGTTTCATTTTCCCTTTATCCTAAAAAATGTTATGGATTAAGTTATTCTAAGCCGAATCATCCTATTTGATAAAGTTTACAAAAAGGACAATAATATTTATCAAATCAATCAAATGAACTTCATTAGATACACTATCAATTGTATTTTCATAATGCCTCATTGATATTGTCGCACCGATTTTTTTTTTTTATTTTGTAATGTGAACAAGAAGCACAATTATTTCTAAAATTTCCTCAAGTTTTTTATTTTGTAATGTCTTGATCTTTTATTAGGAAAAAAAATAATTTATAAATCAAATTAACTAAACATAGGATAGGTCTTTGTATTTAAACTGGAATTTTAGAATAGTTTTCTGAAATTTTATATGCATTATTCATTGTTTCTCCGACTATTAATCCAGATTTTTTAATTTATAATTTTCCCGCTGAAAATTATTTTTGACCTGCTTTTCTTTTCCCCCGGAGACGAGCTTATTTTGCTGCCGCAGTGCTCGTTGCTCCTTCTGCTGCGGCCTGTGGGCCGTGGCCGACCAAGTAAACCGGCAGCACCAGCCAGCAGACAGCAGTACATATTCTTGCGCTCGATCATTTGAGCCCAAACATTCAGGACTGAAGTTCTGCTTGCCTTTCCGTGCGCTAGTGGTGTTGTCAGGAAGAAGATGGGCCAGCCGTGGCACTGTTACTACTCCGGCAACCAAGTGGAGGCGGGAACAGAGACAGTGGCTGAGCTCTGCTACTGCTAGCGGGCTTGTTAGTTGTTAGTTGGGCTTAAGTGCGATATAATGGGCCGGAGGCCAGGTCTTAGCTGTGAATAGCTTGTCAAGCGCAGTACATAAGCGCCAAACTCCATTGGAAGGCATCGATGAACAAAACCGCTACTCTCCCGAACCTGACAGACGTGTGCTCGCACATTTTGGCAGATACCAGTTGAGCTGACGACGACGTCCCTCACTTCCACAAATTTAAAATTCCTGTATGCACATTCAACGAGGACCAGACTCATTCTTCGAGCTTGTATCTTTGTCGATGTAATGCCAGGGATTTGTGAAAAAAGAGAAGGCATCGCAAGCAATGTGAGCAAGTGCAATGTGAGCAAGTAGGCGGAGCACTGTCAAAAGTCAAAAGTCTAGGAACAAGCAGAGTGATGTTTGGTTTACGGAGTAGATCAATAGCAGTGCGATTTCATTTCGTAGCTCGCCTCTGTAGTTGTGTCTTGATATACAATCAAATATTATTCCCGTAATCTTGAGGAATATTGAATTGTCTTATTACTGATTAGTTGACACAGCTCTGCAAAGCCCCGAATTGCTGCGCTTCTGAGTAGAGCCTGATATCATCCCAGACCAAGCGGGGAGCTAGAAGCCGATTGACGAGATGCGACTCCTGAGGTAGGTTGTTCTTGTTCAGGAATGGCGAAGGCATAGGATGATATGAGAATGCCAGAACGTGCAAGTGACAGAAACTAACAGCATATATATTTATCTCTCTTGAACTCGCAGATACGCTTACAATAATAACATATTTACTTCACTTACTAAGCCTAATGCATATGCTTCCAGCCTTCCACCATACTGAACTACTACCACTTGACAGTGAAAATAGTAACAACACCCTGCAGGTATATATTAACCCCTTATTATTATGGCAAACTAACATATCAAGATTAAGACGCCTTCAAGTAGCACACTAGGACCTGCACGCAGAAGCATTCCATCCAGCTCAAACTCAGCACCTTCCATGGCTCGCTTTAGTCGACCTCCTCAATCTTGGGCCCGGCGCCGCTGCCACCTCCTCCATTGGCGGCGCCGCCGCTGGGCATGTCCTCGTCCATGCCCGCCGCGCCCGCGCCGCCCTGGTACATCTTGGAGATGATGGGGTTGCAGACGTTCTCCAGCTCCTTCATCTTGTCCTCGAACTCCTCGGCCTCGGCGAGCTGGTTCCCATCGAGCCACTTGATGGCGTCCTCGACCGTGTCCTCGATCTTCTTCTTGTCTTCCGCCGGCAGCTTGGACGCGATCTTCTCGTCCCGCACCGTGTTGCGCATGTTGTACGCGTAGTTCTCCAGCGCGTTGCGGGCCTCCACCTTGCGCTTCACCTCCTCGTCCTCGGCCTTGTACTTCTCCGCCTCCTGCACCATGCGCTCGATCTCCTCCTTGCTCAGCCGCCCCTTGTCGTTGGTGATGGTGATCTTGTTCTTCTTCCCCGTCGTCTTGTCCTCCGCCGACACGTTCAGGATGCCGTTCGCGTCGATGTCGAAGGTCACGTTGATCTGGGGCACGCCGCGCGGCGCCGGCGGGATGCCGGTCAGCTCGAACTTGCCGAGCAGGTTGTTGTCCTTGGTCCTCGTCCGCTCACCCTCGTACACCTGGATTAGCACGCCGGGCTGGTTGTCGGAGTAGGTGGAGAACACCTGCTCCTTCTTGGTCGGGATGGTGGTGTTCCTCGGGATCAGCACGGTCATCACGCCGCCGGCGGTCTCCAGCCCGAGCGAGAGCGGCGTGACGTCGAGCAGGAGCAGGTCCTGCACCTTCTGGTTGCCCTCGCCGCTGAGGATGGCGGCCTGGACGGCGGCGCCGTACGCGACGGCCTCGTCGGGGTTGATGCTCTTGCAGAGCTCCTTGCCGTTGAAGAAGTCCTGGAGCAGCTGCTGCACCTTGGGGATACGGGTGGAGCCTCCCACGAGCACCACGTCGTGGATCTGCGACTTGTCCACCTTGGCGTCGCGGAGGCACTTCTCCACGGGCTCCATGCACTTCCTGAAGAGGTCCATGTTGAGCTCCTCGAACCTGGCCCGGGTGATGGTCGCGTAGAAGTCGATGCCCTCGTACAGGGAGTCGATTTCGATGGTTGTCTGGGCGGTGGAGGAGAGCGTCCTCTTGGCCCTCTCGCACGCGGTGCGCAGCCGCCGGAGCGCCCGCGGGTTGCCGCTGATGTCCTTCTTATGCTTCCTCTTGAACTCCTGCACGAAGTGGTTCACCAGGCGGTTGTCGAAGTCCTCGCCGCCCAGGTGGGTGTCGCCGGCGGTGGCCTTGACCTCGAAGATGCCCTCCTCGATGGTGAGGATGGACACATCGAAGGTGCCGCCGCCGAGGTCGAAGATGAGCACGTTCTTCTCGCCGGTGCTGGCGGCCTTCTTGTCGAGACCGTAGGCGATGGCGGCGGCCGTGGGCTCGTTGATGATGCGCATGACGTTCAGGCCGGCGATGACGCCGGCGTCCTTGGTGGCCTGGCGCTGCGAGTCGTTGAAGTAGGCCGGCACGGTGATGACGGCGTTCTTGATGGTGGCGCTGAGGTAGGCCTCGGCGATCTCCTTCATCTTGGTGAGCACCATGGAGGAGATCTCCTCGGCCGAGAACTTCTTCTCCTCGCCCTTGTAGGTCACCACGATCATTGGCTTGTCGGCGGGGCCAGGGACGACCTTGAACGGCCACATCTTCATGTCCGCCTGCACGGACGGGTCCGAGAAGCGCCGGCCGATGAGTCGCTTGGCATCTGCATGGCACAAACACAGCGGTCAGGGAAATGTGATGCTGATGGATCATCGCCGTACTACTTTCATTTGCTTTCATGTGCAGAAAATAACGCTCAAAATTAGATGCTGATGGATCATCGCCGTACTACTTTCATTTGCTTTCATGTGCAGAAAATAACGCTCAAAATTACTAGTAGGAGAACTTTACAACTCAAAATTACTGTGAATTTGTGTCATTTGTCAAGATAAGACGCCACATGTGATTCATGCTCTGGCGCCAAAAAAACAGAGTGAAAGCAGAGTACCTAACATAAGCCAGCACATGTCATGCTGATTATTTTTAAGTTTTAAAATTTATTAAAAACCAACTTTCGTATACTATAGTACGACTGTACGAGGAAACTGGAACCACGAGAGGACGGGAAACGGGAAGGAACTGGAATCGTTCAGGAAAAAAAGAAAAAAAAAAATACAAGGAAGAGGGACTTACCAAAGACGGTGTTGGTTGGGTTCATGGCGACCTGGTTCTTGGCAGCATCGCCGATGAGCCTCTCGGTGTCGGTGAAGGCCACGTAGGAGGGCGTGGTGCGGTTGCCCTGGTCGTTGGCGATGATCTCCACCCGGTCATGCTGCCAGACCCCGACGCAGGAGTAGGTGGTGCCGAGGTCGATGCCGATCGCCGGGCCCTCCCCCTTGTTGCCGCTCTTGCTCGCCATCTCTCCCTTCTCTTCTTCCCCGATCAGATCAAGCTAGCGAGAAATCGAGCTGATGCGCGTACGCCCTGTGGATGAGCGCGATTCGGAATGGAAAAACGGCTGCTCTGTGATTTCCTGGTTCGCTTGCGACGGATGATTGCTGCTTCGCTTCCGTTAGCCGAGTTGATCGGAGTGGGGCGGACAGGTGCGTCCGCTTAAATACAGGTTGTAGGGCGGCGGCGGTGGCCGTTCGGGAAGGTTCGCGCAGTGGGGTGATGTGGCGGGGCGAGCGCGGCCCGGATCGCGCGCGGGCGACGTCCTCGGTTCCAGGCCGGGATCGTAGGCGTGAGCCGTGACTCGTGAGCGCGAGCTAGTGGAGGCTTCGGGCGCGCACGGGACCTCTCCAGAACGGCGCAACGGGCTCGCTCGGTCGGCCGCATCGCACCGCAACCTCGCAGTCGCTCGCGGGTCGCAGGTTTCGTGCGCCTTCTACTCTATCGTGGGTGCCAAGTGCCAACTGGCGGGGCCTGGGTGCCGGGGAGGAGACGGACAAGCCGATCCGTTGCGGTTGCTGAGGCCAAAGCGCAGAGGGATTGGAGATTTTTCGGGGCTCGGCTCGGGTGACTTCCGGCGCCGAGTGGAAAATGCTCGAAGTGTGGTGTGCGGTGTTTTATTCTCTCGAACCACTTGGAACGGGTTAGTTGTCACTTTCTTTGGTTTGCAAAGGATGCTTTCAATAATACGTACTCCCTCGTTCCAAAAAACATATAATTATGGAAAACATGTCAATCAAGTTTTGTTAACTTTGACCAAATTTATAGTAAAAGATATTAACATTTATATTTTTAAAATAGATTTATTATAAACATATATTTCATAACCAATCCAATGATACTTATTTTGTCTCATAAATTTATATATTTTTCTATATAATTTTAGTTAAAGTTCACAATGTTTGACTCCTCGAGATGTGAGAATTACATGTTTTTTTGGAAGAGAGAGTACATTTTTTGCATCACTACGGTCAGCTCTGTTCGCTTGGCTTACCTGTTGTTTTAAGCGTGTTTTTCTACCTAGCATAAATACATTAGCGTCGAGTTGTAAATGATGGGCAAATACCCAAAAAAAATAGATCAAACTAGTGCGGAATGTGTTTAGTCAGGTTTCGTTACAGTAACATGTATCTAAGAAGAAAAATCAACATTTTGTAGCGTTGCAGAGGGGGTGGGGCCGGGGTTCACCTTACCGTTTTGACAAACCGAACCGCCCCGGTGGCGGTAGCGGTTTATGAAGCGAGTAACCGCCCGGTAACCGCCAAATACCGGTCAAATTCAAATTTGAATTTGATTTTTCAAAAACGGCGCAGTTCAAGCGGTTTCGACCGGTTTACCGGCGGTTTGGACCGATTCACGGCCGGTTAGGACCGGTTACGGTCGGTAATCCATCGATGTCAAAATTTTTCAAATGAAAAATAAAAAATATTTTAAAAAAAAACTAGAAAAATTTTTAAAAATACTTCATGATTTATAGAATCAATGATGTCAAAATTTTTCAAATTTGAGTGTGTTTAGTATATTTTTTCGACCTTCATGATTTAATGGGCCTTAATGGGGCGGCTCTTTTTTTTTTCTTTTTTTTTTTTTCAAACTTCTAAATATCTAAATAAATACTAAACGAACTCAAATTTGAAAAATTTTGACACCATTGAATTCTATAAATCATGAGCTATTTTTAGGAATTTTTTTAGAATTTTTTTAAAAAAAATTCAAATTTTAAATTTTAAAAACCCATCGGGTTTGAACCGGTCGGGAACCGAACCGGTCCGCACCGGTAAGGTCGGTAACCGGCCAAACCGGCCGGTTACCGAACGGTAAGGTGAACCCTGGGTGGGGCTCTATGTATATGTTTATGAATAGACCAGGAAATCTTCTTCAGTATAATCGTTAACTGGCTTTTCTACATAAAACCAGAACATCTTGCAGTCTATAACGGAGGGAGAAGTTTCTAACAAAAATAGTACTCAAGAACATCAAAACTCTCGTCTGAAAAGACCCCCGGCTTTTCTAGATAAGTCAGGATATCTTGCAATCTATAATAGAGTTGGAGGGAGTAGTTTCTAAAAAATTACTCCCTCCATCCTAAATAAATTATAAGGCGTTTGATTTTTTTGGCCCTAAATTTGACCACTCGTCTTATTCAAAAAATTTTGCATAATATCACTTTTTTTTTGTCGTACCTTGTTTTATTAATAGAAGTTCTTCAAAATAACTTAAATTTGGCCATATTTTCACAAATTTTTTTTGAATAAGGCGAATGGTCAAACTTGGAGTCAAAAAAAGTTAAACGTCTTATAATTTGGAATGAAGGAAGTAGTATAGATCGTCATGACACTCTCGCTCTCGGGTTATATATCAACGAACAAATGTATTTAGGAAAATAGGATAAAAGAGAAAACATAATGAAAAAGGAAAAGTAGATTAGTTTGATTTGACGTGGGTATTAATGTGCTGTGGCCATTTATATTTGTATATGGAGTGGAGGTCCTAAAATTACGGTACTATGGTCTTAATAGTGGTCTTGTAAGTATTTATATAATTCTTTTCAAAAAATTTAAAATATTTCTACTGCTAGAGCACCTTGTAAGTATTTATATAATTCTTTTCAAAAATTTAAAATATTTCTACTGCTAGAGCACCTTTCCCTTGATGATGATATACTGCAAGCGATCCAGTGGTTATTGTGCTCCTCAGCGGCCGTGATACTAGTATATTTTTACCTTGATACTTTTTTTTTTTTTTGACAACGACAAACGTTACGCAATCGTTGTTCATCTTAGTTGGCCCGGCCTCGATCAGCTTCTTTCCGTCCAGACCAAATAGGGTCCCCAGGCCAGGCCTGGGAAATATTAAGGCCCATTTACAGAAAAAGGGAAATCAATCAGCGCAACTAGGTCCATAGCCTGATCCTTTTATTTGTTTCAAAATACTTAACTCGTCGTGTTTTTGGAAATCCAATTTTATATTTTAGTCCCCTAATAATTTGCCACTTTGATCACTTTATTTATTCAATATACATGGGGCTTCCAGTTTTCGAAATGCACTTCGCATTTTGCCTCAAAAAATCGCTTAAATTTTTGCCTCCCAAAAGGGCTTAAATAGATGGTCTAGAAAAGTTGATGTGCTTTGATAAACATGTTTGGTGAATACAAGAACTTTTAAAACAGATCGCACGAAGAGAGACAGAGATATACCTGCAGATAATTTGAGACCTGCTGAATGAGCACTAGTCACCAGTGATCGAGATAACGATTATGTTTATTTTCTGTTACTAATCGAGCACACTAGTCTTAGGACACATATACACAGTACACACAGCCGCCATGTATATTCCCACGCCCACTTGACCTGCTGCTACACGATTTATTTTTTTGGTACACGTATGCGAGACTAAGACATACACGGCAGCAGATGGGGAAAGGCTGATGTCGACGTTGAGAATGCGATTACTCTCGCACGTAGCTGGCGATGCGCACGACGTTGCCGTCCATGTCGCGCACGTAGCCGGACTTCTGGCCCCAGGGCTTGTCCTCCGGCGCGCTCACGGCCACCGCCCCGTTGTCGACGGCGCGCTTGTACGCCGCGTCGACGTCGGCGTAGGCGAAGCAGACCTCCACGGGGCCCCGCGCGGCACCCGACGACGAGTCCGGCAGCCGCACCTCCCCCGAGAGCTCGTCCGTCTCCCGCTGGTGCAGCGGCGTGAACGCGATGGTCGTCGCCCCGCTCTCCAGCTCCGCCCACCTGCAACCAAAATTAACCCAAGGCTCGCACATCAGGCAGGCAGATTATCCACGAGCGCCCGTACGTTTGATAAGAGGCGCGCGCGCGCGCGTGTACCTGCGGGACTGGTCGAGGCGGCGGACGGTGTAGCCGAAGGCGGCGTCGTAGAAGGCGGCGGCCTTCTCCACGTCCTTGGTGTATATGATGATGTAGGGAAACTTGGGGCCACCGGAGGCCATGGCTCGATCGTTGCTAGCTTCTTCCTAGTGCAGTGCTCCTCCTCTGCTACTCGAAAACTGAAAAATTATGATTGTGTAGCTTGGTGCCCTCCGGATTGGACGACCTGGTGGACCCTCTCTGCCCCGTCCTTTTATGCGCGCGGCTGGCCGGTTCCACGGCGGGAGGTGGCACGCATGCAAGCGGCGAGCTGCCGGCTTGCTTCCACGTTTGTCACGGCCAGTCGGTGGCACGACAACACAAATGGAGGAGGCTCGACTTCGACGGACGAAGATCAGGCTCCGCTCGGTGCCTCGGTGGCACACCACAAATGGAATTTCGACGGCGCCAAGGTCATCAGAAACATGAGGGCCTTTTGTGCAGTTCGAGGGTTCTGGTCAAACAAGGTAGAGAGAGCCGTAGAGTTTTTTTTTTTTTTGAGAAACAGTAGAGCCGTGTAGAGGTAGCAGTTACCCTATTGGGCTTGGGCCAAAGAGACGAAAGGGCCTTGCGACTGTGCTGACCTGGGTGGCTGGATCCTCCTCCTCCATTGCCAACATTTCATAAAGCGCTTAGCATCTCCAAGAGAGTGCCAAAATTCACTTAGTAAATCTTGTGATTTGGCAACTCTCTAAAATATATAGCAAGTGAAAAAAGAGTTCCTCTCCAATAGTTTGGTATAATTCACTTGCCAAATACAGATCAAACTTACATCAGGAACCCCGAGACGAAACAAAATTATGTTTATATCCTTCCACCTCTTGAAAACTTACATCGGGAACCCTGAAGCAGAAACAAAATTGTTTTTTCACCCTTCCACCTCTTCTAAAAGCTCGATGGATGGCGTATCGGCGAGGGAGGAAAGAATAGCAACTTGGGATAAATGAGGAGTTGATTTGAGGAGTTGTTGGAGAGGGTTTTTTTTATGATTTTGCCAACAAAATAAGGATAGCAAGTTGAAATACCAAGTTGTTGGAGATGCTCCGAACCTGCAAATGCTATCAGAAACCAACTTCCAGCAGTGGATACTTGGCCCATCTCCTGCTGTCAGTGGATATATGGCCCATGCCCTTCTTGCGTTAAAGATCAAAGCCACGCCCTGCATTAAAGAGAGAGAGAGAGGTTATCCTTTTGGCCCTTTAATCACTCCCAATGAACTAATGGAATAAACCCTCTAGTCCCCTGCTTAGGACTTTAGAGACTATATAAAAGGACGAAAATTCACCTGGAACCAAACAATTAGACCCTCAATATCTAAATGGTCGTGCATTTTCCTTCCAAAAGGCACATCAAGGTTGATTCCACATCCATGTGTTCCCATTTATAAACCGGATGTTCTAAAAAACTTTTGATGCGAAGAGTAACTGATTGTGACTTGGCTTGCCACACAACATGGATATGGAGGCTGCACGTTTAGCTTCTAGAATGGTTGAAGTTGCCCACTCACGTGTTCACTTTGATGGTCTCTAACTTTGAATGTTTGTTAGCTTCCACTATCCCAAATTATGTTATTTTTGGTTTACACAATTTTTATACCCGCAACTTAGAGGAATTCAGCTTAGCTCACAGCCAGATCAGATACAGTGGCGCTTCTCGGCAGATGGTCGCTACTCCTCTAGATCAGCATACATGATGCAATTCAAAGGATCCATACAGGACTACTCATGGGACAAAATTTGGAAGACAAAGGTCGAGAATAAATGCAAGTTCTTCCTCGATTATTATTGCAGAGGAAACCGCTAACATGGATCGAATTATCAAGTAGGGACACTGCTCGTTTTCCCCTGCCTGCTACTTGTGTTTGTAACTGTTTCCCACTTCCCGTAATGAAATACGTGCAGCGCACGATCTCGAAAAAAAAAAGAATTATCAAGTAGGGAGGACAAGAAAATCTGGTTTGCCAATTGTGTAGGACAAGGAACGAATCGATGACACATATGGTGGCCAATTGCTCTTACTCTGACAGAGTATGACAACTAATAGCACAGGCAACAAGTCAGCAAAACTTGCATTAGCAACAACCGGTCAATAGTCTGAAATCATGGTGGACATATTTAGTGAGTGGAATGGCGTCGCCTAATCTGGAATACAGAAATCAAATTACCACCTACACAGCATGGACCATTTGGAAAGAACGATATCCACGAGGATACGACAAGATGATGACAGAAACACAACTGGTGGCCTTAATAAGGCAGGATGTATGCAAGCAGCATACAGGCAAGCAAAGGATTTGCTGGACAACTAATAACCTACCCTTTTTTTTACAATTTTTGTACTGCTATTTGTTTTCTTTCTTTCTTGTATTTTTTTTTCTTAGTAGTTCTTCTCAGCACTGACACAAGCTTGTAAATAATTATTTCACCTTCTATAATGAAAAAGCAAGAGCACCTGCCGTTCCACCCTAAAAAAATTGTTATTTTAGGTTTTTAAAGTATAAAGCTTTATATAGCTTTTGTTATACACTTAAATATACATTATGTCTAAAAAACACAACAAATGTGTATTAAAAAATTAAAAGCCAAAACAACCTATAAATCGGAAAGAAGGGAGTACATCTCATGTATTGCATTGCATGAGAGTATTTTGTTAAAGAGGCCATTTTTTTCTATAAAAACAATGAGCCTATTAGATGTGTAATCTGTTTTTTAAGAGTTGATTTCTCTCTTTTTATATGTTCCCGGAGCATATAATTAATAAAAAATGAAACGTGAAAAAACATAAACTCTGAAAGCAAGCGGGTATACCGTATACATATGCTTCGATAAAAGCGGGAAGTTTAGCCAGAATAACCACGTATCAGTTTGTAATTTGCCATGAAATTAGGCGACTAAAATTAGGCAGAATCAATAAGCCATGGCCACACGTTCTTCTTGTCCCTACTTTGAGATTCCAAAGAGAATATACACTAAAAAGTTCCAGAAACTTTATCTCCTCAAAGTGGAACTTAAGGAGGAACAAAAGAAGTATAGAGAACAATCACAGAAATAGGGGCGTCTCCAATGGTTTTCAAATAGCTAGTCTAGGAGAAATTCTATTGGCTATCAAGACATCTTTCGAAATAGCTAGCTAGATAAGACATAGAAATAAAAAAATATAAACACTATAGTAGAGAGTTATGTGAGAGAGATATTTATAGAAGATTGTGCTAGACTAGCTATTTAGAACTCGCTAGTTATTTGGAAGTCGCTAGCTATTTGATCTCTCTTCTTAATGTACCAATGAAAGCGTTAATTTTTTATTATTTTTATGTCTCATCTAACTAGCTATTTATAAAGATCTTTGATAGCCAATAAAATTTTTTTCCAGACTAGAGGAATCTTGCCGAGTTCGATCCTCTGGCAGCTGCCGCTTGACGTACTTTTCAGTGCAGATGGGTTGAGAACAAAGATTCATAGTGTGACAAATATAGCGCTGCCTGCCTGCCTCGGTTCAGGACCAAGTTGGCAAATGTTCCGAGAAGAACAAGAACAAAGCAATTCGGACTCGGACTCCCGGCGCGGTCCCACGGCACCAAATCGGACTACTCGTAGTCCACACTCCACACCACGAAATTGACGGCTGGACCGTGGACGCCATTGGTCCAAAGAAATTTTGTAGAGCTTGTTTGTAGTAGGTGCAGCGTTCTTCACGGTTTAATTCCTTGCACAGATTGCACCAGCCACCAGGCACTGCAGCCCTTCTGCTGGATTGGATCTGTCAGATTTTTTGAGCCTACAGTTGATGATCCTTTTGAGAAGTTCAATCAACAAGCTACTAATATGATACTATATGAACATGTCTTGTTATGAAATTACCACTCTTGCGAAAGTACAGTACTTCTTCTTAGTGGTGGGACACTTATTGACGCGTTAGCTATAGCACTATACCGGTCGAGTCATACAATACAATACTCCGGATTCGATATCCATCGTCTAATAAACTATTTAAAGATCTGGCACACTGGGGGCCTCGATCTTTTCTTGTTATAAGCTGCCTGCCGCTTGCTCTCACCTACCCCATGCTTCTTGGTTGTCATTTGTACTCCGATTCTCCGAAAGAAAATTGGACTTGGTCGTCTGCAATGTCCATTAATGACTATTTCGACGACGTTGATGTTATCACGTTAAGGCCTCGTTTAGTTACACGCAAGTTTCATTTGAAAGTTAAGTTTTTCCACTTTCTCTCCATCACATCAATTTCTATCCATATATATGGGCGTTAAATGTTAGTGAAAAAATAACTAATTACTGGCGGTTGTGTTGTAAATCACGAGGCTAATCTTTTAATACCACGATTGACAATATTTACCAAATACAAACGAAATCTTCTGATTACATACTTTTTTAAATTTTTGCATCTAAACGAGGCCTAAGTCGTTAATAATGTCTAAAGTAGGATATACGTATTTGACAGAGACTGACAGTGGTTTCGTGGGCTCACGACGACTCTTGTCAGGTTGCGATGTTCCACGTCAACGACACGGTTTGTGCCCGGCAGCCCGCCGGCTGGGGGAGTGGCCGAGTGAAGTTTCGTGGCAAAGAGCCGAGACGACAGACGAGTCACCTTCCATGGCCCAGGCTGAGCTCTGTTACACGTAGTACGTATAACCACGCCAAGTCAAGTCGTCGCTGAAAAGTCACATAAAAGAACTCCCAGTGTGCACACGCCAGACACGGTCGGCGTCTCCATCCACATCTGCAGGCGGCAGCCGTCAGTCGCGTCGCACCCGAGGCGAGCTTGCTGGCCGGCCGGCCGGCGGCCGGCAATGGCGAGGCAATCGTGGGAGTACAGCCTGCGCAAGTACCTCCTGCTGCTGGCCACGCTGGTGGCCACGGTGACGTACGGCGCCGGGTTCAACCCGCCCGGCGGCGTCTGGCAGACCACCGACCCCCCGCCGCCAACACCACCCGCATCGCCGGCGACCCCATCATCCGCGACACGAACTACGCCCGCTACCTGGCCTTCTTCTACAGCAACGCCACCGCCTTCGCGTCGTCGCTCGTGGTCATCGTCCTCGTCCTCATCCTCTCCGTCCTGCACGACGGCGGGAGGCCGCTCGCGCCGCCGCTGCTCGGCGTGCTCCGGGCCGTCATGGTGCTGGACCTGCTCAGCCTCATGGGCGCCTACGCGGCGGGGGGCGTTCCGGAACGCGCTCACGGCCGTCTACTCCCTCGTGCTGTCGGCCGGCGTCGTCGCCTACCTCGTGGCCCACCTGGTCCGGGCTTCGACGTCGCCGGCGGACAGCGAGGACAGGAGGGGGCAGAGCGCGCCGGAGCGGCTCCGCAAGGTGCTCATGCTGCTGGCCACGTTCGCGGCCAGCGTCACGTACGTCGCCGGCCTCAGCGCGCCCGGCGGATTCTGGGACCACGAAGAGGACGGCCACAGCCCGGGCGACGCGATCCTCAAGGGAGGGCCCCACGACGCGCGCCTCAAGGCCTTCTTCGTCTGCAACACCACGGCGTTCGTCGCGTCCCTGCTCATCCTCGTCATGCTCCTGGAGAAGAAGCTCTGCTTCAGCCAGAAGGTGCGCTCCTATGAGATCTACGGCTTCATCGCCGTCACGCTCATCAGCCTCCTGGCGGCGTATGCTGCCGGCAGCAGCCGGCAGATCGACACCACCATCTATGTCAGCGCGCTGGTCGGCGTCGTTGGCGTCTGCATTCTCATCCAAGTGGTTTTTGTTTTGCTCATTCAACAAGCAAATTCGAGTCAGCATCAGGGACAGCAAACTAATGGCAATGCCAGGTACTTGCAGCGGATATATATGTATTCACACTTCTTCTTCCTCCCTTGGAATTCTGTGCAATTTCTTAGTTCTATCGCCATTTTAAGTTCAGTATGTGAACTAATCACCGTTTTCTCTGTAATTTATCAGTGATGAGCGTGAACAGACTCAAGGTCCGCAAACCAGCAATGACAATAATGGCAGGTACGAACGGAAGAACATACTATCCTTTATCTACTCTGCAAATTATTGGAATTGCAGTATGCAATTCAACGACAGTTTACTTGCAATTTTTTTATGGTATTGCTTTTCTTGTTATTTATCAGTGATGAGCAGCACCAGCAAACCCAAGGTCTGCAAACTAGTAGTGACAATGTCAGGTACAGACTGAAAGAGCATATCCCAAACTAGCAATGTTGCAGTATGCAGTTCAAAACTACTTCCTCTGCTCTGCAATTTTGACGGGTTTGTTTCCACTGTCATTTATCAGCAACGGGCAGCAGCAGCAAACTCAAAGTCCCCAGGCTAATGGCAATGCCAATGGCAGGTACAAACAGAGCACAATTCCTCCTTCCTCCTCAGCGTATACTGACATTGCACAATGCAGTTGGAATCTTGTTTCTCTGTACATTTCTGATAGGTCTGTTTCTCTCTGTAATTAACCAGCGATGAGCATGAGAAGCAACAGAATCAAGCCCTGGAGAAGGCTCGCTCTCTTGTTCTGCTGCTGGCCACTCTCGCAACGGCCATCACCTACCAAGCAGGCCTGAATCCGCCGGGTGGCCTCTGGCAGAGCAACGGTGGCAGCGGCGACGGCCTCTACAAGATCGGTGACCCGATCCTCCTGACCACGAATCCCAGGCGGTACAAGGTGTTCTACTACTGCAACTCCGTCGCCTTCGTTGCCTCCCTGGTTGCCATTGTGCTGGTCAGGAAGAAGACCCTGCACCACCACAACGCGCTGGAGGCCGCCATGGTGCTGGACCTGTTCGGCCTCATCGGCGCCTACGCCGCCGGCAGCTGCCGGGACGTGCACACGTCCATCTACGCCATGGCCCTGGCAGGCGCCGTGCTGGTCTACGTTGTGATCCACGTCGTCTTCTTGACGATGGACCACAAGGACGGCGCGAGAGGGAACGATGAGACTCCCCTTGATGCGCAGCTGGTGGAGAAGAGGCGCAAGCGACTGCTCCTCTTCGCGATCTTGGCGGCGACCATCACATACCAAGCCGGGCTGACACCGCCGGGCGGCTTTCTGGTCGAGAACGATAAACACACGGGGCGCCCTGCCGGCGACCCGGTGCTGCTCAACAACTACCCGCGCCGTTACACGGCGTTTTTCTACTGCAACTCGGTGAGCTTCATGCTTTCCATCGCCCTCATCATCCTCCTCGTGAACCCCAACCTGTACCGTCCCGCCATCCGGAGCAACGCGCTGTCTGTCTGCACGGCGGCCGGGTTGATCGGAATTATGGGCGGCTATGCCGCCGGCTGCACGCAGCATCTCAAGACATCCATCTATATCTTCGCGCTGGCGGCGGTGGTCCTGTCCACTGTGGTCTTGTTGGTTGCCGTGTTCCTTGTCATCCATCTGAGAAATCCAGACAACAATGCTAACAGACACAGAGGAGCAGCAGCAAGAGACCCACCCGGGGAACAAGTAGAAGAAGCAGAAGCCAGTGCTGGTGCTGATGCTGGTGTGCAAGATGCCATGGGAAGCAGCAAAGATCGCCGTAAAGAGAAGAGGATACATGCCAAGCGCAAGTATCTGATGCTGCTCGGAATCCTAGTGGCGAGCGTGACCTACCAGGCCGGCCTGGCACCGCCGGGCGGGGCGTGGCAGTCCAACTCCGAGGACGGCACGCACACCGCGGGCGACCCGGTGATGCACGACTACCGGAGGGCCCGGTACCTGGCCTTCTTCTACAGCAACTCCACCTCCTTCGTGGCGTCCGTCGTCGTCATCGTCCTGCTGCTGCCGGAGCTGCTGCACAAGAAGTGGTGGTGGCTCGGGGTCATGAACGCCACGATCGTGCTGGACCTGCTGGGCCTCCTGATCGCCTACGCCGCCGGGTCCAGCAGGACGTTGAAGACCTCCGTGAAGGTCTCCGCCCTCGTTCTCGCTGTGCTCGCCTATTTCGCCATACACGTGCTGCTGTCGAGCTGCGTCAGGAGAGGGAAGAAGACGGCCCCCGACTCTCCGCACCAGGAGAACGGACAGGGAAACGAAGCGGCGGTCGAGCTTGCTGCAACAAACTGAGTGTAGAGCGGAGATGATTGTGTGTGCAGTCTACTAATTGAGTAATTGTAGAGGTTTTTTTTTCAGAGTAATTGTAGAGTTTTTTTTTTTTTTTTTTTGACGACCGTGTGTTGCGCTTTACTCTTTTTTTAAAACCTTGTAGCAATCTTTGTCACTACTAAGCACTAACACTGACATGCACAATTTTTTGAATGCAGTATTCGATATTAACAATGAGTTTGGGAGCTAATATCAATGACGGAAAAAAAAAAAAAATTATAGGTGGGGCGAATTTCAACAAGAAAATACACCAAAAGGACACCGTATTCACAATGCATTGTATTCACATACTACAGTTACACAAATTAAATTATGCCAAAAACGTAGCAATCACAGATTATGGTGAAAAGTAGACGAGAGCGAGAAACACGAGTTGTTGCCTCAAATTTGATAGAAGTTCTTGATCATTGATCTATACATTGCAAAATACAAATAAGATCGGATAAACCTGGCTCTGTCGTGACGCGATAACGACCACGGCCGACCCCAGCGCCAGGCAGTGCTAGTGCCACGACCTCACGCCCCACCTCCTCCCTCCATCGCATGGTGCCGGGCGGTGATTGGCCGGCGGGCGGTGGCCTGTGGGGTAGCGCGCTGGCGGGGATCGATGGCTGGCGCAGTGGCTGGCAGCGGACTGCTGGCGTGTGTTGTCTGCCGGCGTGCGGCGTCGACCTGGAGGCTGGAGCGCTCGATGGCCGATGTGGATTGAGGAATTGCGGCGCCGGTGTGGCTGCTCGATGCGTACTGGGAGGCAGGCAGTGCGACGCTCGGAATTGGAGAGCTAAATTGGACCTTCTACTGGGCTAAACTAAACTGGACAAAGGTCAAGTGGCCCAGCAGGAGTTAGTCTTCTTCTTCATATGCTCGACCCTCATTGCCTCATTCGTCCGTCGTCGGCTCGTCGCCATGGCGCAGCGCTGCAGCTCGCGTCCTCGGCACACGGCAGACGAAGATAGGGGGAAGAAGAGGGGGTCCGGGGGTCTGAGTCTATGCCGCCGGCAGCTGGGGCGGCCGCCCCACCCCGCCCCTAGGGTAGCTACGTCGTTGGCTAATCTCTACACCTAATAAGCCTCTAAGGGAATCGTCCACGGCAGAACCAAGTTACGGCACAACCAAGTCCCCGTAAAACGATCGGACCCGGATCACTGGATGCCAAAAAAAAAATGCAAAAATAGAAAACCCTGGGCATCGGACTATGGGAAGTAAAAAAAAAAAAAAAAAAACAGTAGAACAAAACAAAACATCTCACGTTCCTCAAAAGTATGGAACTCTGGGAATTACTCGATGGAAAAAAAATCAACCACCAGCACAAGAAAAGAACTAATTGTCCATATCGGACTGACTCTGGCAAGGATATCTCCGGATCAGAATATGACTGCCAAATAGTTTGAACGGCTGATATGTCCGACCTGATAATACAAACGAACATGACGTTTCTTGATAGATTCCGCAATCAACATAAAAACATAAAACTATTGCAGCTACTTAAATTTCCAACTTGAATGGCACGTGGCTAGATTAAACCGTTCCTAATAACCAAATAAAACAACAATTTCAAAACATGTTTTTTAGAGATCATTTTGTACTAAGTCTCTGATCCTTATATGCATCGCTTGTAATATATAGTAAGTCTCTCATATGAATTGATTCTAATATAAATAGGAACATGTTTATAAATTAATTTTGCATGCAGATGTGGTTACCAGTGATAAAAGCCTACAACGTGCACATACCATGAGTCAGCATCACCATCGAGATGAAGCATGTGGCTATGACAACTGCTGGTGCTTGACGTGACCAAATCTGCCGTTTATATACCCTGGTGCAACGCACGGGCATTTATCTAGTATATATAAATAAACGCAATTGGCAAAACGATCTGATATGCAAACTTGGTGGTGTTGAGCTAGAAACGCCAACGCATCTTTGCAAAGATTGTTCTTCCACAAAGGAAAGTTTGGGAGCTAATACATCAATGGTTTTGGCTTGACTGCTCTCACCAACAATAGAAAAACCTTCTAATCTAACAGAAAAAAGGCCCTAACACCGAGACAAAGTCGCTTCGATGTACATCAGTTCCGTTTGGCCACAAATCAACAGACCGGTGGCTCCTCTCTCCCCTCCCCTCACTCGGGCTTCCTTCGATAGGGCTTGTTGGGCACGACCACCCTGTGGTGGCGTAGATCCAGCCTTCATGGCAGTTCCTTCGGCCCCTATCGGTCTCTGCTCGGGTTCCTTCCTGCGCACAGTTCCTCCGGCCCCTATCGGTGCCTCTGCTCGGCCCTCGGGTTCCCTCCCGCGTGTGGCCGTTGACATGGAGGCTCCTCCCTCCCCTGGCTCACTGCTCAGAGCCTCAGATGAGGCTCCTCTTCGCGTTGTGAAAGCTTAGCTGGCAGAGCATTGAGATGGCAAGTGGGCCCCGATTGTTAGTGAGTATTCCCTCCATACTCATATCAGTTGACGTTTTGGACAAGGACACGGTCTCCAAAAACCTAATTTTATCCATCATTTTTTATTAAAATATATAATAAAAATTAAAAATAAAATTACTTTTTAAAAAAAGTAGGCTTCAAGGTGAATCTATACATATAAGTTTCACCTTTTCAAACTAAATATTTTAAAAGCTATTGCTAGTTTATGTTCCCAATGTTTGACCCTAACCTTGTTCAAAACGTCAACTAATATGAGTACGGAGTAGTATTAGTAAAAAAGGATTTGATCGAGGGCTCTCGCTGGAACAAAGATAAAAAAATCATGCCCTCAAATATGAGGTGGAGCCCTCAAATCATAGTTAACATATCAATATTATTACTTCCACGGCGCAGACTGCTACTTTACCCCAAGTGTACACTGAAAGTACCCGACGTTAACGTACACCAAGCAACTTCATTCTTAGCGACTTAATTAGCACAATGTTTACTTATTAATTGTGCACATCAGCACATGCTTGCACGTTATCACGGTGCGCGTTTCATCACACGCATATATATCAAGGGTGCACGACGATCTTGGTGTTCTTTGTCATGTCGGTGGTGGCGCGGCCGTTGCCGGCGACGGCGAGGGGGAAGTAGAAGGGGTATATCTCGTAGCGCACCCTGCAGCTGCTGTAGTTGATCTGGCACCCCTGCTGCGCGCCGCAGTAGTCGCCGAACCTGGACACCGCCGTGGACAGGCACTGCGCGCACGCCAGCGGCGCGAGGTCCCGCGTGCACTGCGCCAGCCCGTAGATGGACACGAACGGCGTGTACTGCTCCTTGTCCCGCCCGAGCCCCGCGCTGCCCGCCGCCGCCGCCTGCGCCGTGGCCTTGCGCCGATCACCTTCCCCACCGCCTTCTCGAACGCCTTCGGGTTGCCGTCCATGGCCTGCACGTTCACCAGGATCACGCCGGCGGCCGTGTCCGCCTGCCCCAAGAAGTTGGCGTTCTCGTACCGCATGAAGCAGTAGTCGTACCTGCGTGTAAAGCTTGTTTAGCAGTTGCACGCATGTGTACGTACATGTATATATACAGGTGCAGTGTACCAGATTCTCGCGTCGGAAGTGTAGCTGCAAGTGCTGGGGAGCTGCTTGGCGGCGTCGGCCAGGCAGGCCACGCAGTCGCCGGCGGAGACGTCGCCGCGGCATTGCGCGAGGCCGTAGATGATGCTGTTGCCCTTGCCGGCGGTGGACGTGGCGTAGCCGCCACCGGTGGAGGCCGTGGCGACGAGGTCGGCGAGGACGGAGTTGATGCTGCTCACGGCCTTGTTGCTGCCAGTGTAGCTGCTGCCTGAACAGTGGCTGCCGATGGAGCCCGCGGCCATGCCCAGCGGGAGCAGAGCCAAGGAAACAAGCAGCATGAAGCAGCGCATTGTGCTAAACTCCATGGTATATGGTATGGACGATCAAGCTCTCTCAAGTTTTTTGCAAGCTATATATTAGTAGGCTTCGTACTAGTGATTTTTGTGGCTCCTCCACTTGAGAAGAATGGTTGGCGCTTATATAGAGGGATCGGAGAGGAGAGCGCTGCTTGCTGGTTGCTGCCGTTCTTTGACTGTTTCCTTGGTTGCATGCAATTTTGATGTGGACATTTAGCTAGCATACTTTTTAAAGACCTAAGATATATGATATCAAATTAGTACCATTAGATTTATCATACAATGTATTTTCATAAGATACTCATTTTATATCATGATATTGATACTTTTTTCTATGTTGGTCAAAGTTAAAAAAGTTTGCTGCTGGTGAGTAAGACCGTAACACAGACATGCAGATAAGTGTTGACCGCTGAGTCAGCTGCTGCTGGTCCACGGGTGGGCGAGGGCAGACGGGGCTCTTGGCACTTGAAGACTTTGAGTTAGCTGATTGACGGCTTGATCAGTGACATGCATGCTATGACACATTGACCTGTGGCTTTTGCATTGCTTAGCCAAATCCTTTGTCCTTTGGAGCAGCAGTTGCACATCCACAGTTCACAGATGAAAGTTCCCTGTATTTCGATTTCCTGGGAGTCAGAAAAAAAAGTAAGAAAGAGAGATGTACAACAGGTTTGGAGCATGCATCAGGTTTCTTTTGTTATATACTTTGCATACGAGTTAAATTGTTTCTTTGTATACGAGTTAAATTGTTTCTGCGAAATTCGTAGTCACCTAGGTGTTGTATGGTTCGATACACAGGTTGCAAAATTGCTTGAGTGAACCAAAAAATTTTGTGATGTCCATATGGTGATTGTAGCTAGTAGTGACAAGTTACCTAAACCAATCGCACGTTTAACTGAAGAGAGCATGGAAATCTGGCAGAGTGAAGGCCGAAAAGGAAGAAGAGGAGCAGACGCATCCATCTTGCATGCATGGTCTAGGTGGAGTTCCACTCATCCACCCAGAAAGCACGACGGAGAGAACTCATTCAGAAGAGCTGAAGACGT